>VMBQ01000035.1:170846-328333 GCA_007657795.1 Dreissena rostriformis | reverse complement strand
TAATAATAATAATAATAATAATAATAAAAATAATAATAATAATAATAATAATAATAATAATAATAATAATACTAATAATAATAATTATAATAATTATAATAATAATAATAATAATAATAATAATAATAATAATAATAATAATCATAATGAAATATATAATAATACTACTAAAAAAACGAGTGTAACGAGTAAGACTTCTGTTATCATTGTGAGTACAAATCGCACGATAATATATCAAAGTAACAATTGAAAATAAAATAATAATACTAATTACGAGTAAAATATTTGTCTTTATTATTATATGTATCGCATTATTGCATATATCAAAAGCAAATGTCAAACAATTGTGAATGTATTTAATACTTGTTGCAAATTATTAGTATTCTCATTTTGTTTTCAGTCAGTTTTGCTCTTCTTTCAGATGACTGAGTATAAGGCTCTCTCGCTGGTTTCATGCACTATAAATATAACGCATATGGTTGCCGAGCTGACGGCCGGCGGCTTTGACTACGCCGACATTATTATGGCGGTACACGAGTCCCCGGAATGCCGACAGATGAGCGAGAAAGTTGACGTCAGCGGCGAAATTTGGAGAAACTTCCCGGAATACATGGAGCACAACCGAAATCTACAGCTCTATATTCCGCCGATCCTCCTGGTTCTTGGTACCTTTGGCAATGTTCTGTCCTTTGTCATCATGTCCAGAAACATGTTTAAAGTCAGCACTTACTGCTATCTCGCCTTTCTCGCCATTATGGATACCTTTGTGCTCTACATCGGACTACTGCGAATGTGGATTGGTAACTTTGCCCTGGATATACAGATCATGTCAAACTGGATGTGTAAACTGGTGACGTTTTTCGGATACGTCAGCAGCGTCACGTCCGTTTGGCTTATAATTGCCGTGACTATTGAACGATTCATTGCGGTGAAGTTTCCATTGAGGGCGCCAAGAATATGCAACGTCGTTAGAGCTAGAATCGTTATTATTACAATCACACTGGCAACGTGTTTTCTGAATGCACACATTTTCTGGACAGTCGAGCTCCGTTCAAATGACATCAACGGAACTTTGTCATACAAATGCGACGCCAGCGTGGAGCATGTCATTTTGATTAAGGAAATTTGGCCATGGGTCGATGCGGCAGTGTACTCGTTCGTTCCATTCGTGATTATTTCAGTCCTTAACTCCATGATTGTACATGGTGTGTTGAAAGCACGTCAAAAGCGGAACGAGCTTCAAATGATTCCGCTAAGAAACGCATACGTGTCGGCCCTAAGCCAATGTACGATTAAACGGAGCAATGAAAGCAGTAAAAAACTGACTATTATGCTTTTGGCTGTCTCTTTTACATTTCTCATTACGACCTTCCCCATGAATCTCCTGATGCTAGTGAATGCTTTATTAGGGGACGACGAAACAAGCGTTCATTCCTATGAATACCAACGGAAATATGCTATCCTTACACTTGCTCGCACTGTCGTCGAACTGTTAATGTACATCAACCACAGTATTAACTTTTTCCTGTATTGCGCAACAGGGAGGAAATTTAGACAGCAAGTGAAACTGTTGTTGTGTTTATGTTGTAAAGGTCGAAACAAAGATTTCTTTACGACTGCAACACGGAAGAGCACAACGACACACAGTTCTAAGATTTCAAGATTGGGTTCAGATACGGTTAACAAGGAAACAGTTATTGAGTGCGATAGGACGAAAGTGCGATCTAAAGTGATTTGTCAGTCGCCGTATTTTAATAGACGAAAAAGCAGTGTATGAGCCCGACGATATGTAGTTTTCTACTACTGAATAGATAACATTGATGTCCGTTCAATTGTTACTAATTTTAGTAGTATCTCTTAAATATATGTAAGTGACGATTTGTTTTTCCAAATGGTATTTGAATTACAGTATTAGTATATGTTAAATGTTACGGGATATAAAATAATGAACACCAAAATAAACTAAAGTACCATATAAAATGTTTATTTTTTATTTTAAAATATATCTTTGTGTTTTATTTTCAAATAAAGCTTAATGTTAATAATATAAAATGAATGTAAGTAAATATGTTGTATCTTACACTATTGCTATGACGGAAACAATAATTTAAATAACAGTGCGTCCAGCGTATTTGAATGAATATTGCCTAACTAAAAGATATTGTATCATATAGGATGACATATTGTAAATCATGTTTTGCTAAAAGACTAAAAAAACACCAACGCCAACAAGAACACACATTAAAAAACCAACCAGTTAATACTTGTTAACGACTCGACATAATGAAACACTATTTCTATAGCTTTAAAATTATCAAATCGATAATGTTTAGTTATCAATAATCAAAAAATGTTCCTTAATGATTTATTTTTCTAAGAGTACAATATTCTTTTGGAATTTAAGAACACTACTAAAAAATAAAACCAACCTTTTGTTTTTGTTTTGAAAAAGGAATGACAACAAAATGAACACATAAGCCTTACAACTAAGATTACTCTGGCAAGTTTGTGATTTGCCATTGGTGGCGTAAATTAGCTAAACATGTTGGCGTTAAACATGCGAATCATTCCTGAAGTTCGAACAATGGCTATTCTAAAGTAAAGTTGTAATATAATTAGCTTAATATGTTGGCGTTAAACATGCGAATCATTCCTGAAGTTTGAACAATGGCTATTCTAAAGTAAAGTTGTAATATAATTAGCTTAATATGTTGGCGTTAAACATGCGAATTATTCCTGAAGTTCGAACAATGGCTATTCTAAAGTAAAGTTGTAATTTAATTACACAAACTTAAATATATTCACCAAAAAAGGAATTGATGGAACTTGGATTTTGAAATTATCTGTTCGAATGTACTCTTTATGCCCACATTTAATATTTCTCAAAACATTCCGATAGATGGGAAACGGCAACATGTTTTTCTGCTTGTGCGCTTAAGAACATGGTTTACATAGAAATTAATTAACAGGGTCCTGATTTTGTTTGTAAAGTGCATTATTGTATCTGTTTGCTTCAATGTAGTTACTTTACATATAAAGCTGAAATTTTGCACATCTTCATAAGAATAATGCTATTTTATGACAGTGCTGAAATAACAGAATTGTGAATAATTTTTTATTACTTACAGAATATTAACGTTGAAGCTAAAAGTATCATTATGATGCATTAGTACGTGTTGTCAACCGACTACGATGAGCAGATACCGATTTGTCTACGCGATTTAAGAGCTCAACAACATTGGCTATATTGAAAACGGAATAGACTTCAAACATGACATATGCGATCAGATTGGCAGAAAATCTTCATTTATGGGTGTATAACGAGGAGACTTAATTAATAAGCGTTAAGGTACTTACTGCCATCATTATTGCGTTAAATACACCATATAAGGATGAAATATAACATATTACCGTGCTATTAATATGAAAATATCTATCTGTATAAACGCATTCATGGTATCTGGTAGATATTTGATGTGATAAGAAACGTGCGGGGTTGATTTAAAACAAATATAATTGTCCATTCAAGTAATCCTAATGTCCTAATGACTTAAATAACTTTACTCTTTGGAAATCATAACGCTTGTATGTATAACAATATAACGTACACACTATTTATTGTGTTGTTACATACAATCGTCATTTGTGGATGCCATCATGTGAAACTCATAATAACGCACTCTTTACTGCGCACACCTATCGACTTACTTCTTCCAAAAATAAACACCAATTTGTTAAAAGAATAGGTTAATGTTATTGCATGCAACTAAAGGGGTGCATCATTAATATGTATATCGTCGTTTAATACAGGTATATGTAAATATGTAAATTTGAACGGCAAAAACCACAAAAACTACAATATTGGTTAAATAAATTGCTAGTTCTGTTTGACACTTAGGCAGGCATTTATAAGTGCAAATTTCGTACATCACACAAAATAGCGTTAACAAAGTACTTATTTCCCAGAGGAAGCCAGTTCCAGACTGAATCGCTCTCACTTAGAAGGCCATTTGTGGAGGACAGCTCAAGGCAGAAATGTGCCACGTGTAAGACATTGTCGTTGGAAAATTGTTCAATTAGGAATTTGACAACTTGAATTTAAGTGTATATAACTTTAAAACGCTAAACTTCAAAAAAGAGATAAATTGGTACTAATAAGGTGTCCTGTTAAGCACCATGTCTTATTTATTTAATATTTACGAGTAAATTATAATATAAGATACTATTTTTAAGGAAACAATATATGAATAAACATGAACGTATTTATATCATATTTTTTATTTATATATCCAGAACATATAGTTATAAATAGAATCGATTTAACAACGTTAGTTAAGCATATCGAACCGATGTAGGTTATATAAATTAACATGTTCTAACAAATACCAGTATATTTCAAATAACAAATATGTTGAAATATGTGTTGATATAAGGTATATACATGAATCTTCCTTGGTAAAGCCTTTTTCCACGAAATAAATAACTGGGTACACAGATCACCATTAAAATGCACAACATTTGTGTTGTCTTTACTTTTTAATCTTAATTGTGAGACAAATCGTGTTATGACGCTTGTACAGAATAACAAATTTGAACCAATACTCAAGCGCTAATATGCAACTGAAAGCACACAATAACTCCGCCTTTAAGTAAAAAATCATCATCTTAATATTAGTTTGTACGTGACGACACATTTAGTTTTAGTTTTAGACTACCTTAAAATTAACATAACATAAAAATGCACTGATATAATTTAAGTGGAAATCCTTCCGAAATTTGAATTTCTTTTAAAACCATTGTTATTGTTAAAGCTATTTGTTTTCTTGTTTGATTGCTTTTATGTTTTTATTCGCGATTCAGTGGCCGGTTGACCGGTTCTAACACACCTCGATTTATATGCATCGTTCAATGCTGTTACGCCAGTTTTGTCGACGTGTGCTGTGTGTTTGTTACTGTTGGTAATTGGTCATTGGTAATTTAAGGGTTTGTATGTCATAGCCTAAAACTATTTTTTTATCTTAAATGCAAGAAACGCATTTCGCAAAGTAGTAGAACCTATGCTAATATACGATGATAATATAGTTGCTTTGGATGGTTGTGACAAAGGATACAAAATCAATAATATTGAATATGTAAGATTAATTGCTATACATTTCGACTACTTTCTCTTCATTATTTGTAAATTTTGAAAAACAACAATCTTTTGCAGAAATAATTAAACTTCAGTTGGGTATAAACAATAAACTGTAATTTATTGAAAATGCAAATCAATGTAATTCATGTTGCTGGTTAAAACATGAAATCATTAACATGTATTGTATTTACATTTATAATTTTCATGTTTCAATGGAATTCAGGTAGCCTTTTTTAAAAGGAGAAACTCTTTAAGTAAACGTCGATTCGTACTTTTTTTCCAAAACAATATCTACATATTAAACCGATTGAGACTTTTCTTTTCATTAAAATATACTAATATATTTTGACATCTCTTATGTTCTGGTAAAAGCTTAATGTATACATAGTGCTTTATCAAATGCAAATACACGGATCAGAATCATGCTTTGCAACTTTCTCAGTTCGAACAATGTGCTTGTTGTAATGTAATTTGTGTTTGTAAATGCATTGAATCTCGTACACTTCATCTCCTGTTGCATACCAAATATCACTCATAGGCATTGCAAAACGTAGTTGTAAGCTTATAATTCTCATAGAAAGTCTTGCAATTGTAATTTTGCTTTTGAAAAGATACTGTTGCTTGACTAAATAGCGTAAGGAAACTTGTTGGATGCACTAAAAGACTGAATGCGCCATTGTATTTATTAAGGGTGTTAGGTTTTTGCTGTAATGTCGATCTTTAACATTATACAATAAGAGATGAAACCCGTCCTCGAAATAGTATTGACTCCTAACACTTGATAATTTCATTCGCATCAAATTAGTCACACGCCAGGGGGAATATGATCCCCAAGTTTCTCATTTGAGGATACCTGAATTCAGCCCAATTATAAGCTAGATTAAATGATGTGTAGTAAACACATTAAAACGTTTTTTGAAAAGAAGACAATTTATTTCAACTAATAACATGTTACATTTGCATTTTTTGTATTGGTGCTTTTGTATTTTTAACCACGAATTAACAAGTATATACACCACACAAAATAAAAAATAATAAAAGCAATCGTGATTTGCAGCCGCGTCAATCGTTATTGATTTTAGCAGAATTGCAACACACGAATGTTCATACCAACTCTAGACATAATAAATATGAAATGGATTAATGCTCTTATTTACATTACATTTTAACAAATAATAGTACTATCAACGGTTGAAATGGTACCTCTTCGGCTAATGCAGCAGATAAAGACACGTAGATGAAGACCATTACGTGAAATGTGTCAATACATGTACCCAACTGTACATTTTGATTAAAGAAACAATATATATCAACATTCACGTTAAGCAGTTGAGATACCATCACTATAACAGGACTACCATGTGCATGTTCTGCATTGTTGCTTTAGTATCTCGCTTCAAATAAACGACTTTTAAATTTCTCATCAGAATAATGTTGCCGGAGTTTCATTTTGCATTTATGTATTATAAAAGCAAATGATTCTCATATGCTTATTTTTCAGTTCCGTGTCTTAGTAAGAATTTATGATTTTATAAAATTAATGGACTTGAATTCCAAAATCGTAAATAATGCAATCAAAAATGTGTTGTGTTCACATGGAATTGATCATTTTGCCAGTTTACTTAAATCAGTAGAGATCAAATTACTACAATGCATGATTGAGTTTATGATTTGAGCCGCGTTTAGGGAAATCTGAGCTTAATGCATGTCCATGAAGTGTCGTGTCAGATAAGCATGTGCGATTCGCTCTGGCTTCTCATGGGCGACACTTCCGCTTTTATGGAAATTGGTGTTTAAATGAAGTATCTGCTAAACAAAAGGTCAGTCTAGGCGGACAGTGGTGTCCCTGATACGCCTGTGCGGACTACACAGGCTATTCTATAGCGACATTTTACACACATGCATAATGTGCTTAATCTTTATGATTTTTGTAATACGTGTAGTTCTTACATAACATTAAAACGTTAACAAGATTTTAATCCTGAATTAACCAGTCAAAGTGTGTTAGAATTTGCTCCCAAAGGACGTGGGATCGAAAATTCAGATTCTTCTAATATACGTTGAAAATTGGTCTAAGAAGAAAAACCAGTTTATTTAAAAAGGTGTGTATTTTGTTACATGCTGTACACTTTTAAAAAAATATAAAAATCCGTGATTAAGTCACTTTAACTGATCATATTATAGTTTTTTGTGTTTCGTGGTTATACCAACAAATTGTCATATTTGCGACTTTGTTTTCTAACTGGATAGAACGAGCAAATATAGTCCTATTGGCAATATAATTGCATAATGAATATTCAGTACAAACACTTTCAGTTATTATCAGAAAACTCGATAGTATATCATGTGACACCCCGGTAATTAATTTTCTTCTCAAGAAACATTCATTTGTCAAAGTAAATAAATAAGTAATGACCGCTTGGCCTATTTGGACAGACAATTGTGCTCTGGGTGTTTGTGGAACTTGTAACATGAATTGGCTTCGGCAGTCAATTGTGTAGCGGGTGTTACTTGAGTTGTAAGTAAACAAAAAACGCAGTGATATTACATGCATGTGAAATAACCTGTGTGATAACAAGCGATATTTACCAATACCTGATTGTTATACAGTCAAAACCCGATGGCTCGAACTGGCCGGGACCGGCAGCAATAGTTCGAGCCATCCGGAATTCGAGCCATTCGATTTCTAATATACTTTTGTTTTCTAACATAAGTCTGCAATACATTTGCATCTCAAGTTAAAAAGTATTCATACTGTCTAAACTCCGACCTACTGCCTACTACTTTCTGCTTTTGAATTAATAAGAACCAAATATATACTTTATATGTTTATTAACCAATATGTAAAAAATCAATCAATTGTAGAAAATAGAATATCTCTACCATCACGGTACGGTATAGTGTTCCAAATACTAGAGAGACAAACCAATGAACCACAGTAGAAAAGCTGTCGGCATTATTGTTTGCTTTATCTGTGTACGTAAATACCATGTGTATGTTGACAGCCATGTTAAAGTTCATTCTTAATCAATAATCAGTCACTGCATACGTGTTTTAGCGATTTAGCCGTTTTAGCCATAATAATACTGCATCTTCAAACAAGCCAGTTTGTATACAAAATGTCATCTTTTACTCAAATCAATTAACGATTGAGTCGATGACATGTTTGCAACCGGTGTGGCATCAATTATGGCGTGCCTATAGTCAAAGGTCATAATCGAATAACAGTTTAATGTGACCCGAAGCGAGTTCGAGCCAACCGAACAAAAGAACGTGTGAAAACTGTGATCGAGACTGTGAAAACAATTCGAGCCAATCCGATAATTCGAGCCAAGCGAGTTCGAGCTATTGGACAAAAAGTTATACGAATATATAACAATACAAAATCGGTACTTCGACAAGGGTTCGAGCCAACCGGAAATTCGAGCAAAGCGAGTTCGAGCCATCGGGTTGCGAATGTACATACAAATACTTGAATACTATGCGCCTAATACAATCAGTGGAGAAGTCAGAGGCACATTTAAGCCAAAGCAATCTAGGGGGCATGAACATGGTTTGTTTACTTAGAACACGTTTGATACGTTTTATGGCTATGCAAACCATATTTGAACACGCATTTGCCCAAATCATTAAAGATAGCTAGTTAAGTGACAATTTAAAACGTCTACTATAGTTACAAATACATGTTTATCTTCAGATGATCGAGGCACCTGATTTCCGATTAACCTAACGCTTGGTTGTTACATTTTAAATGCGTTCTGTTCGTTACCATGTATACTTGTTTTCATGAGTCATTTTTGTTTGTACGCTTTACACATTATTCAACCGGACTGTGGCCCATGCATGCGCATGTACGTCGTGGGGAAGAGAACACAAACTAAGGTCAATGGAACATCATATCGTCTCAGGCCGCATACTTTATAAAATACTTTGCATCTCAAGGTTACACTTTATAATGGTATGTGGGAAAGTGCGCCATGGGATGTGTGCAGAAGAAACGCGATAAGAAAGGACGCAGACGTTGTGGGTTTTCCATGGAATATTAATGGACCATTCGAGCTTTTAAGGCAAACCTATTGCATATTGAAACTGCGATCGGACTCTTGTCACAAAACTATCAAGGACTCGTTATTTTGTTTTGTTTCTAAATTGACTGCGGTAAATCATACGATGCTAATTTGTATGAGTTTGGTTTGTCAGTTATGAAATATGTGTGTCTTATACCCTATATGTGTTTCTTCTTCGTTTGCAAAGGCGACTTTAGTCCGGCAGTACACTCCACTTGCGCGCAGCTATTAATCGCAATGTAAACAAGGTAAAACACAAGGACTTTGACAAGCCGCAGTGGGGACGCCATGCAGATTTAAAGACACATTTAAACCCCTGCGTCTCGAAAGGCTATATATTGGATACAACATATCAAAATGGCTTTTTTATTCACAGTAAGGAAGTCATTTTGATATAATAAGGAAATCCCATAACATAAGCATATGTGCGGCCACTTGAAAGTTTTGTTTATGAACATCAAGCAAAACTTCAAGGGCCTATATTTTAACGTGCCCAAATATGTAATTTTTGTTATGTTTCTTAGAAGTTTTTGCATCGATAGTTATTACAGCAATAGTGTTAAATGCTTTCACACAGACTCCGAAGAATATGTTTGAATAAAGATATATGCAATGGACGAAGTGCAAATGTGTCGCTTTTTTAATATTTTTTGAATATGCAGTAACTGACATTGTTATGATAAATTATCTTCAGGTAATTATATTATAATATTATCGTGCTCAAATTCAGCCAAGGCAGCTGCGTCGTTGGGCTTAAGCGTGGCTACGACGTGACTTACTATTAACTTATTGTTGTCGTAAACAAAATATACCACTCTATTTTGCATACGTATATAATTCATTAAAGAATACCATATTTAATTTTCTTATTAATTTTCTGATTTTCGTTTAAACGTTGGAGGATCACACGTTGGACTTACATGTATGTTTTTTTTTTTTAACCGACCAGCACATCTCGACTAATAGTNTCTCGACTTATAGTTACTACTCCTCAAATCCAAACGAGAAGAACATTTCAAGTCGATAGTATATACAGGACGCGATGATGTCTTCTTTTAACACGCCGTAGGCAGTACTTTGAATAATTATTGCTGTTGGCACGACCATTTGCGCTTGGTAAATTAGAATTCCGCGCCAGAACAATTTGTGTGTTTCATGAATGAACAGAAACGATCATAAACCGACAATTGCATTGATCTTAAACTAGACGTGTCAGTAACTTACGAGGAGTTCTTTAAGTAATGTCTCAATATAGATGATTATCGTGTAATCTTAATTAGAATTGTCGAGAATAACTCGAATTTACTTTCATTAAATTGAATTAAATTACTTTGATGTAATTCATTATTTCATTAGTATACTAAATAGTTTGTATGGAATAATAGTATATGTGTTATGTTTATTATATACCGTCGGTGAAAAGTTGCTGTTTGTATTTGTTATATACATTTCCGGTGTCCTCATTGCCCGAGTGCTTTGTATTTGCCTTTGTTTACATGATGTACCTTGTGCCCGTAAATGCCAATATACGTATGCATTGATCGTCATTAAAGATTAAAATCCGCTTTATTTTGATCAGTTTACAAATACTGCGAATTCATGGCTGCTTCTATGATTTACAGACTATGATTACGATTAAACATAATTAACACTAGGTGGATTGAACAAAATAACCAAAACTATCCGCTGTAATTTACTGGTGGGAAATTTAAACATATATCAAACTTATGTAAATATTACACTCGCAAAAAGCGTGTGTGATTGTGTATACTCAGATTAACAAGTTATGATGTCTCTATATACACTTTCAATATTTAATTTGACATAATGTTAATTCGCAAAAATCGAGAATGTTTTAGATACAAGAGATACACATTCAATTTCGAATTTTATTAAGTGTAAATTACAATCGTCCAAATGAGAAACGTATCTTATATATTATGTCTCGCTTTAAACAAATTATTCGAATGCATTATTGTTATGAATCAATTGTAACCCGGAAGCTTCTTCGCTTATCAAAGAACCATTTAAGAACATAGAAAGAGAAATAAGTGAATTAACTTCATGCTTTTCTGTGGGTTATATATACCATGGCATAATTGGTTATTACAGGACACTTAACTGTTTCAAACTATGAACATTATCGATATTTGTTCACTGTTTTATTGCAAATTGACGTCGTTTTTGAACGTCATTACGTTATTATTCCTTCACAATTTGCCCACTTAACTCTTTTTAAACCTTAACAAACGATGGAAAAGGGCATTAGATAAAAGAAAATGTGTTGGCCATCGGTATTTCTTAAAAAAAGAACGTAAAAACCATAAGACAAAATATTCGTGATTATAATTATATACTCAGTCATATCATAATGTATGAAGGCACACGAGGTTTGCATTATTGAAACTTTTGTATTCACTTATAAAATGTTGAATTGTTTAGCCGCTTTCAAAATGTGTTCATTTAAATATGTATGATGTTAATAACACGGTGTTTTCATTTACATTTACTTTATAATGATCAGCATCATTGCTTCAGTTTTATCTCACTACTGGGAAAAAATACGCTTGGTAACTAGATGTCATGAAAATCAGTATTTTCAGTGTGATTTGGGCGATTAATGTCCATTAAACTTCCTCAAAAAATATTGAAAGCTGCTTGATGCACGCAACTTGACTTTTACAAGTTCTGAAAAACCCATTCTCATGAAATATTCACCATAGAATTCTTGGACTCGCAGAACTACAAATTTCCTGAATGTCATGCTGTTTTTCGGAAGCACTCGCTTTGAATGGATACGTGACACTGACACGTGGCACTTAGATCAGTAGAATATGATATTGATGTGCCAAATTTTAAAAGGTTTCTATAATTAAAAAAAAAACAATGTCTGTTTGTTCCTTGAATTCGTCCATTTAAAATTAGAGCAAGCATATACGATGGTTAACACAAACTTATAAAATCACAATTTAAAACCAAACTATTAAAACAATTCAGACATGTTAACTAAAAACTCGATTTAATATCCAATAGTAATCAGAGTGATAATACAGTACTATCGATGCAATTAATGTAACGCCTTACATATACGACGAATAACTAAATAATTCAATTTCAAAACAACAAATGTCTGTATAATAACAATAAAGTTATAATATTACACTATGGAGTTTTCGAAACCAAATGAAACAATTACTCAATCCACTTGTAATCTAATTTCATGTCGTGTTCTGGTTCTGGTAATAAGGTCAGACAACTTCGACCATTTGCTATAGATAATTTGTCATGTGAAGCATTGAATTATTCATTACAGTGATATCACCGCAATTGCATACGGTATCACCTACATTCGTTACGAATCGTGCTTCGTAATTGTATGAAGTAAAATAATAACCCCTGACCAATATCTATGGCACCTGCAAACGAATGTGATGCTATGTATGCGTCCGTTACCACGTAACCAGGCAACATCGCATAGCTTACGCAGTGTGGTTGTTTTGCATTCCATAAACAAAACATAAAATCACTTATGATTAAAGATATTTAACGAAAAGTTCATTAAGCCGTTTACAGGTAGACAATAAATGGCCCCAAAGCAATGGTTGAAATCAGGATCAACACATTTTGGGGAAAACAACATCTAATCTTATGGTTCAAACAATGCTGACCCACTTCCTCCACCAATGATTTTTGCATTAAATAATAACTCTATGTGCTTTAGAAAGGACACCAGATATGTCAGCTTTGGTTGCACCCTGGGCTTTCCACAATCAAGAACATTCCGGAGAGAGATAATATATTGCCAGCCAGTTTTGGCAACTATCCAGTAAAGTAATCTCGTCATAAAAGTTGTTTGTATGATAAATATGATGGCCGTTGGCGTCATATCGGTTAAATGAATACACTTTGGTTATAGAGACATTTAGATCTAAATTATTAGCAGAAGGGACATAATCTGTCATATTATGTTCACTCTAATTGTTATTGTATTGCTCTAAATTAATGTATGTGATGATTACATGTTTGAGGTTACAAAAAGTTCACAGCTTATTTTGAATTATTAGTTGTGGGACGGAATGAGATTTAAACAATATGCTACATTAAGAGGCAATTATTATCATGAGCAATTATGGCGAAAGAAATGACTTTTTGGGTGAAATGCATACTATTGAATAGATTTAGTTATTTGATATATGTATTTCAAAATACAAATACAGTTAACAATCGAGATAAACATAAGTTAGTTATATTGAGCGGACAGTTATATTTATGTACTAGTTTCGACACCCATAATTTGTGTTAGTATTTTAAGTTGCATATCTAAAGTCAAAGTGTATCTGTGTTTGTTTTCAATAACAATATTATAAAATGCATTACGCTCTGTATTTTTGGCAAATCTCAATGTAAGTTTGAAGTGATTAACAATAAGAATAAAACAATTCAGCAGAAATCACACAGAAAGAAACTAAAGTCGCAATTAGCGCTTTTGATATTAAAGTCTTACATAATAAACTCGATTGTAGAGGCAAAAAAAGGCAACGTCATACATTAGATGAGCATAGGGTCGTTCAAATAAACAGAGCAGTAGACAGACACCAATTAATTAATAGCACAATGGAGGTTTACATGACCGTAAATTGATACAGCATGACGCAAAGGTTTAACACAATATACGTTCTGATATAACAGGATAATGGGTATTTTCTCGTGGTCGTATGATCGGATTTAAGTCGTCCATCACGGTCATATGATATAGGAATTTACAGCATATAGCCTTAAGATTCAATATAGTTGTTTGTAATAAAGCAGTACTACGCGAATATCATTTAGACAAAACCCAGACACGTGTATGAATAAGAAAAACATGATAATCAAATATTAAAATGTACTTAATGTCGATCAAATATGTGGTCTCGTTAGCAGAAATATATTCATTAAGCGCTAAGGCGACAGTAAATTGATAATGCTGACATTAATAACACAACATAGTTTTGAAAATGTAATTAAAAAGTATATCGCACATTTCGTTTGTGACGATACATTTTTACCGCTTTATAGGAATTGATCACGGATATGATATCAGTTTATACCATGTTATGTTTAACTTTATATATATATATATAAAGGATTATGTGCTGCATACAGATCAAATTTATTAAACGAGACATTTTGTTTTGTTAGCTGACACTTGAATTTCCCTGACTAAAAAAAGTGTATTCCTTCGTAAATAACTAAGCTGCATAAATTAACCACGTGTAAATGAGTATTTTATAATAATGTCCAATGTCCCACAAAGAATTTACTTGAGACTTATCTCAACCCATACCTTTTCTTTTTCGAAACATGAAACGATCTCGGCTAAAGTGAAACTTAAACAATATTTTTCCATTTGGACTTTAAAATGTTAATATAGAAAGGATACATGGACGTCATTCATATCAAAGCGCTCAATAAAGATTGGTTGCCTTGTCACATGTACTTCACGCACGGGCAAATTATAAATAATTTCGAATTGTTGCTTTATGAACTGTTTTTAAAAAAATCAACCCGATATCTAATCAAACAAGAAAATAATTGATATGCTATCCGATAATTCAAATTATTATTTATATTTGATAACTGTCATTTGATACTGACCACTTGACTCGATACTTTCTTACAAGAGTTGGCCGTTCTCAATGTGATTCAAATAAACAATGAAGCACGTTTGCTCAAGAAAAATGTTAAAACAGTATTATATGTATTGAAACAATTGTTTATATAGAGCAATTTTATAAGAACATTTTTATGCTCCCCATATATATATATGGGGAGCATATAGTTGCCAGTTTGAAGTTCCGTTAATCCTTCCTTCTTTCCTTCCGTCACACTTTTGTTACAGTTTCTCATGGCGCCTTCAATACGTTACCGATCTCTTACATATTTGGCATGTAGGTACCTTGCATGCACCTCTACCTTTTCATGACGTTTGCGGTCACTGGGGTCAAGGTCACCAGGCTAATAATAGATTTTCCGTCCCACTTTTGCTACAGTTTCTCATGGCGCCTTCAATACTTTACCGGTCTCTTACATATTGGGCATGTAGGTACCTTGCATGGACCTCTACCTTTTCATGACGTTTGCGGTCACTGGGGTCAAGGTCACCGATGCTGATAATATATGTTCCGTCCCACTTTTGTTACAGTTTCTCATGGCGCCTTCAATACTTTACCGATCTCTTACATATTTGGCATGTAGGCACCTTGCATGGACCTCTACCTTATCATGATGTTTACGGTCACTGGGATCAAGGTCACTGTGGCTAATAATAGATTTACCGTCTCACTTTTGTTACAGTTTCTCATGGCGCCTTCAATACTTTACCGATCTCTCACATATTTTGCATGTAGGCACCTTGCATGGACCTCTACCTTATCATGATGTTTACGGTCACTGGGGTCAAGGTCACCGAGGCTAAAAATAGATTTTCCGTCCCACTTTTGTTACAGTTGCTCATGGCGCCTTCAATACTTTACCGTATTCTTACATATTTGGCATGTAGGTACCTTGCATGGGCCTCTACCTTTTCATGACGTTTGCGGTCACTGGGGTCAAGGTCACCGAGGCGAATAATAGATTTTCCGTCCCACTTTTGTTACAGTTTCTCATGGCGCCTTCAATACTTGACCGATCTCTTACATATTTGGCATGTAGGTACCTTGCATGGACCTCTACCTTTTCATGACGTTTGCGGTCAATGGGGTCAAGGTCACCGAGGCGAATAATAGATTTTCCGTCCCACTTTTGTTACCGTTTCTCATGGCGCCTTCAATACTTTACCGATCTCTTAAATATTTGGCATGTAGGTACCTTGAATGTACCTCTACCTTTTTCATGACGTTTGCGGTCACTGGGGTCAAGGTTACCGAGGCTAATAATAGATTTTCCGTCCCACGTTTGTTACAGTTTCTCATGGCGCCTTCAATACTTTACCAATCTCTTCCATATTTGACATGTAGGTACCTTGCATGAACCTTTTGATGAGGTTTGAGGTCACTGGGGTCAAGGTCAGGGTCACCGAGGCTAAAAATAGATTTTCTCAAGGTCACATTTTTATTTTAAAAAATCACACAATTAACCCATATATCGACAAAGCATCATTGGGGAGCATTTATCAGTTTAACTGAAAGTCTTGTATATTTATAGTTTGTGAACTGTTATGAACGTAGATGATAAGAACCAGCATTTCTCTCCGGATAAGAGTTTTTGGAGTTTGATTGTTTGCTATATGTTTGTGATCTTAAGCTTAAAATTGTGTTCCTTTGCGAATTTTCTGTATAAAATTTATGTGATCAACACAGTGACAAAACCTTTTTCCACAATGTTTAAGTTCTTATTCTAAATACAAACTCTAATGTACCAGTGTGAATAAATGTACACTCAAAGTCATGGACCTGTCATTGAGCACACTTTGCCCCCAGCGATTGTGTTTCCTTCTTGATACAGTACCCGTATAAGGCACTTTCCCAATCGAGGGAAAATAACAAAATTCCTGATTGCTGTCTGAAAAATTCCTAAAAAGGAAGGAAAGTAAGTGCGTCATTTTTGCTCCAAAAGTGCATTATTTGCAAGTTAACAAATAAAATGAGCACTGAAACTGAACATGACTGCAAAAAGCATGTACAAGAATATTTAGATGGGCTTATGCAATTAAGTACCAAGCAATTAAAAAGACACATAATTCCCTATCCAAAGATTTCATGACGAAAATTTCCCCAATTTCAGGGTTGTTCACAATTCCCTAATTGATGTGGCAACGAACTTTTCCTGATTGGGCACACAAAATTGCTGACACATACCCTTGGGCCACTGTGATCCGTTTGTAGAAGGATTTATAGATAATGTGTTACCAATGAAAAGCAAATGGTTGGCTTTTTGTCATACTAATGCAGATATTTAATGAAAAAAAAAACTGTAATTTATCTGCAAATGTGAAGAAAAATACTGCATGCCCATTATACCAAAAGTGGTTTTGCTACATTGCAGTTAATTCTCCTAAAATAGTAATAAAACATCGAAAATATGGAATTATGGAGATTAAAGCTAATGGACAGTGATACTTTGAGTGTTAAAGTAACGTGAAACTATAGTAACTCATACAGAAATGTCATGCATCTATGACAGTTTCACACTGAACACTAATCTTGTGATTTATACAGAAAGAAATTATGGCAATTTAAATCACAGTGTTGCATGCTCTGGTCTTTGATCTTAATGTGATCGCCAGTATTGAAGTTCATACCATCAAACAAGCGCTAATGGGTCTTTGTATTTTTCTGTAGCTAAAAGCAACATGTCGTCTATAGTCTTGATCAGAGTCATGATGTATTTTAGCATCTTAATGTGATTGCTTGTATTTAAGTATTTATGGGTCTTAGTATTTTTGCATATTGAAAACGTTTAATAAGAAATCGTTATATTTCCAGGGATTAGAAGTTATTCGATTAATGAGCGCTTCCTTTGTAAGTGATGGATAGTTCTGTGTTTTATTACTGGAGTCGATACTATCAGACTGTCGTGATGTATATACATGAAGCAAAGTCATGATTGGCAATTATCGGCTGCGATATGTCAGAAAGAAAAGCCATCATGGGAAAATTATCACTCTCCTGTAGAATGTCGAAGCAGATCACATTGTCAGCAATTTTTTCTTTCTTTATAGAACCCATAAAAGGGACTTTCATAATCAAGGAAAAATTAAAAAATTCCCAAATGCCATCAGAAAAATTCGCAAAACGAAGTAAAGTTGCATCACTTCTGTTTCAAAAACGCATTATATGCAAGTGAACAAATAAAATGAGCACTGAAACTGAACAAGTCAGCAAAAAGTAAATGAATTTTTTAATGGGTTTGTGCACTTAAGTTCCAATCAATTAAAAATCTCAATCTTAATATATCACGAAGGGAATTTTCCCAATATGAGGGTTTTTGAATTGGCGTGCGACTGCTATTTTTCCAAATGGGGCAAAAAAAGGCTTACATGTCATGCAATTGCTGTATGCAACGTTTTAGTTCTTTTTGCATTTGTATTATTCTGCTTGATTGAATAAATGAAACAGCATTTTGTTAGTCTGAACTGAAAAATGTTAACATCCCTATTCAGTTGCAGCAACACAATTACTGGCTGTGCTGTATCCCATATAAAACATTGATATGTAAATAATGACAACTTCTATATAAATTAAGATATTATCTGATATAAAATGTGCAGATGCAAAGCCCTATTATAAAATTGGTTCATATAATGTTTGAAGTGAATGCCGTTTCCGCTGAATGTCTATTGCATTCTCGAAATTTTATTTTAATATTGAGTATTCATTCAAAGAGCATTAAATGCGTGTCTTGAGATCAAAAGGTCTTATCAACATACACACACAAAAGTCTGTAAAGCCCTTATGCCTCTAAATGGACAAATATTATTTCCATTTTGTTGGGCTTGTTAGCTCAGTTGGTAGATTGCTGGATTACTAATCCGAAGATGTGTGGGGATTGGTCGGGGTCGATTACCAGCCTGGCCACATAACTTTTGTGGGCATTGAATATGAAATAAAGTCTAACAATTGCTCCCCTACCTCAGATTCTAGAAGGGCAGTATTGTCAGTTACTAGCTAGCATAAGCATGTGTCCTAAGTAGTGGTCAGCGATTTGTTTTTGGGAAAAGTACCAATACCGGGAATAATTAGGACGTTTAATGCTGAGATTAAAACAAAACTCACGCCGTGAAATCCTAAAATAGGGAAATGTGTGTCCTGTAATCTTTAACTAGAGAATCGTGGTTCTTTTGAAGTGTTTTGTACATACCCATTCATATATTCAACTGTTTATTTTTATTTTGGGGAAATGTTCTGTTTCATTGCTCATTTGGGACTGACACTCTTCATCTGAGTTTAATAAACTGAGAGCCAGACTGATGCACTTTTGTGGTCTGGTTTGACACTGCCTCAGACTGGCTATCACAACAGTTTGTGTTTTCTTAAAGCCATACTTTGACAATGGTAGTAATCCATAATGCTAATGTTCTCTTTTTTTCCGTGTAGTTCATGCTATTGTGACTCGTTCTATAAACACATTCCTTTTATTAAAAAATAACAACTTTGCCGGCAAAAGAGAATATTACAATTGAAACAGTTCAATTGATTAAACTTGCTGTTTTATTAAATAAACGGGGCTAGTGGTTACAAACAACTTAAAGAGTTTCATTGTTCAATTGTCGATTACACGATTTTGGAACGAAACTGACACATCTTTTCTTTGCTTTGGGATTTTCTCGTTAGCAATTGTTATGCCCCCTTCTTCGTAGAAGAGGGGGTATATTGTTTTTGGCCTGTCTGTCATTCTGTCTGTCTGTCCCAAAACTTTGACCTTGGTTAAAGTTTGATAACTTTTGCAATATTGAAAATAGCAACTTCATATATGGCATGCATGTGTATCTCATAGAGCTGCACATTTTGAATGGTGAAAGGTCAAGGTCAAAGGTCAAATATTATTGTATGTGTCTGTCCAAAAATTTTAACATTGGTTAAAGTTTGGTCATAACTTTTACAATATTGAAGATAGCAACTTCATATTTGACATGAATGTGTATCTCATGGAGCTGCACATTTTGAGTGGTGAAAGGTCAAGGTCATCCTTCAAGGTCAAAGGTAAAAAAACAAAATCCAAGGGAAGTAACAAGCATTAAAGGGAGATAATTTCTATACCTGCCAAATGATATATAGAAATTTTATTTCAATGCGGCGCAGTAGGGGACATTGTGTTTCTGACAAACACATCTCTTGTTTTTAAGGTTTTTATGTTTTACATAAGCACAAATTTGTGAAATTGGCAAACACTTGTAATAGAAAAATACCTAACTGCATTGTTTTATTTTCATAAAAAAATCAAGCAACAACGTATTTTTGGGAATACTTCTGTAAAAAATGTTCAACAAATATCAACTTCAAATGTATAATTCCTGTATGATATTGTATACATTAACTTAAATTTTTTTACGGGAAAACAGCATTTAAAAACTTTAACATTGGCCATAACTTTTGCAGTATTGAAGATAGCAACTTGATATTTGGCATGCATGTGTATCTCATGGAGCTGCACATTGTGAGTGCTGTAGGTCAAGGTCATCATTCAAGGTCAAAGGTCAAAAAACTAAATCCAAGGGAAGTAACAAGCTTTAAAGGGAGATAATTTCTATTTTTATCATTTTGCAGGTACAGATCATTTTCACAAGGTAAGTTATAATTTTTTAAGGGATATAATCAAAAAAAATTAAATCAAAGCGGCGCAGTAGGGGATATTTTGTTTCTAACAAACACATCTCTTGTTGTTGCATATTTCTTTGATAAATTAATTTTTCTTTGCCTATTTCAGCATGCCTGGGCCAGCCAGCATGTGTCCCCATCCGAGGGTGTTGCCCAACCTGGTCGCCGTGTGTCTGGCCGCAGTGTACAGCCTCTATGAGGACAAAAAAATTGTACGTCACATCACTGTACAAGTTTTAAACCTAATTATTTTATCTCGATTGCATCAAATGCCAAAGGATTATTGAAGCGCTCTTGAGTCCGTTTCCTGTTAAGAATCAGTACTTTGTGTCAATGAGGAGATCTATAGAGCTTTTCCAAAGTGGGGTTCGAACCCATGACCTCCTGGTCATTAGGCGGACATCGTATTCACTGCGTGACAGTGACCTTACTTACATCATTGCATAAATGACTGAACCATATTTATTCTATGTTTTTGGACACTTATTTTTTATGTCCCCACAAAGTGGGATGCGTTAAGTATTTCACTTGTCCTCTATCACTCACTGATGGCTTTGTTTTTGTATAAAAATATGTCGCGATGGCATCAGTGTCTTCGACACATCTGGGGTTTGAAGTCACCAAATATAATTGTTAAATATCAGTCCCAAAACTTGTTAGCTTAAATATTTCATAATACATGCTCATTATCTTGGAAGGTGGTTTTTGTTTAACCCTCTACCTATCAGTTACGCATTTTGACACATGTGTAGTCCCTTAGAAAATTAAATCAAATGAAAGAACTTTCTTAATAGATTCAAGTTTGAAAGGCTTCATTTCCAAGCCTTTAGATACTGTTGAGCAGCAATCAGCATAAAACCTTAACAGACTGTGAGTTACTCGCAGGCTGTTCTGGTTTTATTCTGGTTGCAAAATAGTCATTTTCACTTTGCTTCTGAGTGGGAAACTTTTAAAGTGTAAATAAATGCTGGTCCTGTACTCTGTTAGCAGTGTGTGTAATTCCAAACTCTGTAAGTCTTCACACAATATGTTTATGCTCCCCCAAACATTTTGGGGGATCATATAGTGGCCGCTTCGTCTGTCCGTCCGTCCATGCGTCCGTCCGTGCACAATTCTTCTCCGGGCTATTTCTCAGCAACTAATGACCGGAATTCAATGAAACTTTATGGGAAGCTTCACTACCAAGAGGAGATGTGCATTTTATCAGCCGGTTCTGGTCGGATAATTTTTCACAGAGTTATGGCCCTTTGAAATTTTCCATTGTACATATAGTGCAATTCTTGTCCGAGCGATGTTTTGTCCAAAGTTATGCCCCTCAAGACGTTTCCTTTTATGTGACAAAAAAATCCTTTGGGGAGCATCACCCGTCACCGACGGTTTCTTGTTTTCCATATGTAATGCCATAATATCTGTTATGTTGTATGAGTGTATTGTGCCTCTTACTGTCGACACTTTTCCTTGCATTTAATAGACGAAATGGAACGTGTAAATTTTATATTCGTTTTCATATTTTGCCCAACATCAGTACTAACGATTCTTCATCAAAACAATTTAAGACACAGTCCACTGTCTAATATGGTGTACTCATATAGAGCATTACAATACAACAAAAACTGCGCAACTGCCATTGGTGTATTGGCGAGTGCATGAACAATCTGTGTCAATTGGCTCTAATTATGATCTTAGAAGAATACACAGCGCCAATTTCTCTAACGGTAGCTACTCAAATCACAAGATAACCCCTCTAAGTTGTTACTATTTCCAATTGTTTGAAAGTCTGTATATACAAATACTGCTATTTAACACGATCATCCTTGTCTTAATGGCGTCAGAAATTGGATAAGAGACCTGCTTTGAACAATTCGTATCTCTACGCGGAGGTTGTCACAACGCAAATATGAGGTTATCGCGACATCGCTCGTTTTGTTATTAAGAACTCTGTCAAGTTTCTGAAATAGGACATTATGACGTTAGCGTTCTTCTGCTGGAAAATCGTAAGTGTCGGTTCATTCCAATGAACGGATGTCAAGTGTGTCTGTTAACGTCTGATGCTTTTAATAGTATCGAGATTAAATACAAGAGTTTTGAACTGAGCAACTTGGTTTTCGAAATATTCTGTCAACATAAGCAACGGCATCGATTGCAAGTATATTTACATTCTTCAATCAATCGATATAGTGGTGTTTTTATACGAGAACGGCAACCTGATAACAACATTACGCCAAATAACATATACATTAACACGTTACTAACGTGCAATATTGTTCTGTACCAATACAGTCAGGTAAAGGCTAATTTAGTCTCAAACAGCAAATCAAGCACGACATAAATGCACAGAGGCCTTAAAACACAGGCTTCAAAGCGCTAGCACATTATATCATTATCGTTTTGGATCGAACTATCACAATGATTCCGCTTTCGTGTAACAACATGAAACTTGAGGATTG
Organism: Dreissena rostriformis; assembly: GCA_007657795.1. Taxonomy (NCBI): domain Eukaryota; kingdom Metazoa; phylum Mollusca; class Bivalvia; order Myida; family Dreissenidae; genus Dreissena; species Dreissena rostriformis. The sequence continues at coordinate 305,388 of VMBQ01000035.1, read as the reverse complement.
TATTTAATAATTTTTACTTTTTTACTTAAATGCTAATAATATGTTGATCTTGCATTAAGAAAATTTAATAAAGATTGTTACCTTGATTTAAAAAATACTTAATTACCTTTAAAATTATAACCAAATGGTATTGTTTTAACGCCAAACTCGACTCTGATTTAACTTGTATAGATATATACATTAGTAAACACCTGCATGACACATAGCTCTCAAAATATATTTGCTGATTTTCTTCTTATCAATACAATATAACATATATATGTGTACACTATGCTGTAAGTTGTAAACAATGAATTCTTATTGAACGTTATCACCACCATCTTTTAAAACGTAATTATTATTAATTTATAAAACGCTGTTGTCTTCCGTGATGCCTACAAAACGATAGACCAATTCAATTATCGTTTCGCATTCTTGTCAATAATATTCAAATCCAACATTCACAAATTCGCTCAGACATGCAAATTACATTTTTTTAAATGTTAACATAATTTATTATTTTTAGATATAGACGGTTTGCAGCTTACTTAACGGCCAGGATCCAGTGACTTTTTCTAGTTAAAATAATTAATAAAAATAATAAATTGAATATCTAGATATATTACTAAATACTTTAAAGTGCTGGTGTAGTAGTTACCTTAAAAGCATTCAATACTCAAGAGTTCAGTTGACATGTTATTTTTGGAATTTTAAATGTTTCTTTAAACAGAGAAAAAAACGTGATATTTGTTGCCTCTTTAAGATGTTGCATTAGAATAACCTGATTACTAAAGTGTGACTACCTTTATAGACAATTGATTGTGACCAGAAACATGGTTAACTTTGACCCAAACTTTACTGTGTCCATGAATCGGGCGTGAAGAGACTTAACATGAAATGGGTCACAATAACGGTTGAGACCTATAGTAGAACGATAACATAGATACTACTATTCAATGATAAAACAGGCTTTGCAGTATTTAATATTTAAACATTAATTTTATCAACTACAAATTAACCTTACATCTGCTTATAATAGCTCATGTGTCTAACCAAAGGCATACAATAGGTTCTACACTGTAAATATAAACACAGGTGTATGCTGCTATGCACAAATTACCCAAAAGTCAGTATTCCAAGATGGCGGATAAAGGAGAAATGATACAACAATTTCCAGTATAAAATGCAAATACAAATTGCACTCTTGAAGACATTTATATCAACAAGGATTGTATACATAGTATGGACACAACTTTTATATTGATTTACTTGTATACACACGCACACGTATTCGATTTCCTGTTCGAAACAAACTTGTCAACGTTAAACTATATGCATTAAAATGCGAAGAATTTGTCGATGTCATGTTTAAGCAAAATCATATATTTCGTTCAGGGTCGTGTGTCAAAACGTTGAAACAAATTAAACGTATCTACACGCAAAGTGAGATAAAATTGACATGAACTTTTTGTTTACGAGTATGTCTGACTATTCATAGTTAGTGAGTTCATTCTCATGTTAACAGCCGACCGATAAATTGTCATAAGCTAGGTCGAAGACTATTAGTTCAGTTACGGGGAACCTATATTTTTTAATTTGATTATTTATTCATTCCCAGATAACATGTTTGCTAACAATCTAGAGGCCAATGACACAAAACTAAAACCAAGTATTATAATTGGAGTGTAAGGAAATGCTCGTGATCAAACATATTCTGCGATTTTATGAAAAGTTTTGTGTTGGTATCAGCAGATTTGTATTGTGTTTTGTATCAATAACCAAACAACTTTTCTAAAACGAGTTCAAATGTTTTTAATACCAAGCTTGTTTTGTTCTACAGGTAATGTAAAAACCAATAATTATTAATGGTTTGCTTCCTGTTTGTAATACAAACGTCGCGACAATAATATATCTTACTGAAAGGCTGAGCTAAACGAGATCCATTTGTGTTGATGTGTTACAAAGATTCAATACTGTTTTCCTATTTAGCATTAAGTTTTTTTGATAATGATGTTGTCAATTCCGATAAATGGAGTCCTTTGCTGGGTCATGCATGGACACTACAAAAACCTGCGTATACCCGACGAACGGATTTGTGCTTTTTAGTGTTTTTATATTTGTTATTGACATAATGTGAGCTATACAAATGGTGTTAATGTATGGGGCGCAATGCGTACCTTGTATGACTTGACATAAGTTGGATAAAATATGTAGATGAACTTAGCTAATTAACAACACTTATGATGCGCTTCTCTATTTTCTTCGTTGCATTAACATAAAGGATATAAGCTTAATATGTATTCGGATTTTAAAATATGTTAAATAACAACCCTGTATGTAGCGCACACATACACACATATATATTTTTCTTCACCATTTACATGCAAATACAAACTTATTGTGATCATTATTTCTATAAGCTTACTGCATATGAGTAATCAATCCTCAAATTGTGTTGTTATAAAGCATACAATTTACATGTGAACGTTGGGTGTTTAACATAAATTACCTCTTGATTTATTTCCACCTGCATTTTATAAAGAGTGCAAACAAATCTTTTACATTAAACATTATTTTACAACCAAATATGGTATCAACCGTTATTATTTGAATGCAATCGATCCATTTTTTTGTACTTTGCGTGTACAGTTATTAAACATTGCTGTGTCTCAACGAAATGTCACTGGTACGAGACAATAATTGACAGTCATATTAATATGACCGATTGCATATGCCTTCAGATCACTTATTACATCAAGGTTGGGCTTTAATAAGATAGGATACTTATTATTATTCGTGGATAAATATTATTATATATGACGCCATTATGATTTTCATAAATATAGAGAGAGCGAAAGTTCTATTAACGCACCACGAAATGTTAAAAATTGAACATATATTTTAATCGTTCATGAAATGTTGTTTATAGTGATCAAACTGAAAAATATACATTGTATATGTACTTTAGGAATTTTCTTTTTTCTAAAGCTATATATAAGTGTATACGATTTTTCTATAAAATGTCAAATAGATAACGTTGATGAATAGCACGATAAAAAAAAACATTTTTGGAAAAATGGTTCCAAAATGAAATTACGGTTTTAAGCAAAAGTTAATAAGTTGTGAATCACAGTATAAAACTGCTTTGTTTATCATTCGTTCTAGACAAATGTATGTAAACGGGTCAGTGTTGGTAAATCGCTTGTTTACTTGGTCGATATGAATGTCATTGAATTGAACAATATTTTATTTATGATACCATTGACAGATAATGTATATTCATTGGTTGACTTCACTCATTCATGTGTTGTTTTAAGATTGAGAACATAAGTTGTTAACATTTAAATCATAAAGGCGCACCACACACATTATTGTCCAGATGTTCGAACCCTTAATTGAATGTGTTTTCTTATTTTATTATGTAACATAACACAATGTATGGCTCCAATAAACAGTGTGTCGTTTTATGGCAATCATTGGGAACGTCGTGTTTTGCAATTTTTCGGACATCTTGTCAATTATTCAGAATATATCGATACACAAATTAACATTAACACTCCCCAGACGACACACTGAACCTGATAAATGTTTTACTAGTCAAAACATAGAAGATAGTAAAAAAAGCTCATAAACTTTGTTTTCTAACATATGGCAATTTTTTTATATTATATTTAATGTTTTATAATACATTAATACCGAGCAATCATAGTTTTCAGTTTTATTCACAGCAATAACATAAACAATTCTAAATATTCAAATATAACAAATCTTCGTTCAATAGTTTCAAGTACGGTAAATATATATGTCACATTATTATGAGCCTTCTGGAGTATCAATATCAATGATATTTTGGTTGATGTCTCTAAAGCTTTCTCGACTAATTAAAACAATTTCAGATTATGACAGAACATGGCCGTCGGGTAGGAGACGGAGACGTTGAATATGCATTAGGTTACACGCTCGCAATCACTCTAGAAATCCATCAACATGGAATGTGGTTCAGTTTGTTATCTCAATGCTATATTGAGTTCGCAAATGGGTCTGTACCTTTAAAACTATTTTAATGTTTGCCTCTGGGTTTTGGTTAAATGGCTATATGGATCACTTGGAAGCTTTTCAATAATCGAAAGAGCAATGTGTATTGCCACTTTTCATGAAAATTAGTAAGAAAATGTGCATAATTGACATCTTGAAAATCTTCTTGAAAATGGTTCATGTGGAGTTAAAACTATGTCGCTGTGTCATGATGAAAAATAAACTAGTGAACACTCTTAAAGACATTTTTTTACCCAAACAATAAGAAACGTTGGCAAAAAAATGTCTCTATACCATTTTTAGTTCGAAAGGTTTCTGCGTTATTGAAAATATTGGCAGCGCAGTTTTCAATATATGGCTGTAGAAATACGTACTTAAAGCACGTGTTAGATAAACGCATTACTGTTATATTGCCCGAAATTAGGGTATTTCAGCTGTTTTACTGAAGCAGATAATTGATGAAAGCAACAGCACAATGTTGGTTCGATAGGGGCGGAAAAAGCATTCACTAATATAAAAATGTATATACCTTGTTGTAAGCTATATGAAGTTCAATTGTTAATTAAATAACCATATGATAAAAGGGGTTCGTTGCAATGTCGTTGAACATATGTACAATGTATATGTAGTTGTTTCAAATCCATTCAAGATGTCATATTTCTGAGTAATCTCGAGTGCGACATTTAATAATTATTAAACAATAAGGTCTTAAGATAATTTGCCATTGGAAGGTTGGTAACATTCATAATTATATTATTAATGCTATATGAGTAGATCGTGTTGTTGTCACATGCCAAAAAGTTGGACAACGACTGTTTTAACAATTGGATTTATGCTTTATTTCACACAACATAAATTTAAATAATTTGAAATTATTTGCCTCGTATTTGGTGAGCCTATGTTGTGCCTATCTACACAGTGTAATTTCATTGACTCATGTAGACTAATATAATTATGTACCCTTTTTGTTTCAATTCTTCAAAGCATTTTTTAGGTTTAGGGCGGACAATGCTTATTAAAAAATTGCATGCGACAAAGCGAAAGGTTTGAATCTAAATACACTTGCGATGCTAACTATTTTCAGACTTAAACATGTACATATTCAATTAAAAAAATAAATATCATGCGACGTCTTTCACGTCACCCAATAAACCCGCGTATGCGTAGTTTCCATCATAACTTCCTCCATGACGCAACACAATTCTCTACTAGTCCAACTTTTGATATTTCGCCATATTACCGGTCCAGTTATCTGGACAAATTAACCAAAGCGACCATATAATTGATTTTCCCAAATATATAGAATTATTCGCACGAAATGTGTCAAACGGTGTTGTGACTTTGCATGCACCACTACCGAAAATTAACATGAGGCAGGCAATTTTATTTTTGTCATTATACAATGTGATTGACGCATTTATGCTTCTACAATTATTGCAATGCACACTGACTTCTACTACTTGCCATTTTGCAATTGTTGATATGTCCGTATAGCATTTATTATAAAATGGAAAATTGTAAATCGTAATTATTATTTGATGTTTGCTTACGTTTATGTCTAATAAATAGTTGATGTACTAAAATACAGAAGTTCTTCGTTGCCATAATCCATCATTCACAATCTTACTTGGAATAACGATTGCCATGTTAATAAGTTTTCATCAATATTTTTTTGTTTCTGTAACAAAATGTAAATATTATACATAACCGGAAAATGTTTGATTTTGTACATAAATTACTGCAGATGATCAGATATTCTAGCTGCTAACTATTCATATATAATTATAATCAAAACGTATTTTAGCTTCTTCCAAAAACTCTCTCTCTTTCTTTCTCTCTCTATATCTTTCTCTCTTTCTCTCTCTCACTCTCTCNTCCCTCTCTCTCTCTCTCTCTCTCCTTCTCTCTCTCTCTCTCTTTCTCTCTCTCTATCTCTGCTTGTTTTTCACAAATGAAACTTAACTCGTAGCTTTTATTTTTCCCATACTTTAAACATGGTTAAATCATTTAAAATCCAGTTATGTCCGTCTGGCAACATGAAACTGAATGTGTGTAGGGAGAAGAGGCATATAAGACCTTGTCTTTCGTTCTAATCCTATTCAAGCATGTACTTACTGTCAAAATGTAAACACGATATCGGTCTTATACGCTAGTTTTGAAATCAAAAAGCCTCCGCGGGTTAGAGGTAGAAAATATTACTTTACACCGAGAGGTCCCGGGTTCGACATGCAAGTTTGTTTTTTCTTTGTATCACAATTATTTTAGATTTTTTTGCATACATATGTGAAATCACATAAAACATACGGCAACAGGTGAAAAATTCCCTACGTTTCCCAAGTCAAAATTCACCCCGTCTTGCACAATAAAAAAACGTTGTTTTGTAGCTCCAAGGTTTAGGTGAGTTTTTCCTTCTTGATCTGTGAAGGTACCATGTAAACGTGTTTTTATTATACGGTGAGTTAATCTTTCCATCATGTTCATATTTTTAAACAAGTGTTTGCACAATTGAACTGCTGTTTATGGAAACAATGTAATTCTTTATATCATTGCTTAAGTGCACAATATAAATTGATCAATATGAGTTATTTTGGGCTAGATCGCTTTCGTTTACAAATGATGAACTACATGTTATTTATATTTGTAAGCAGTAAATGATAGTTGTTTAATAAATATGATATGTTTTAAAAGTTTATGCAACAACTTAAAGTCTTAACTGCAGCATAGTTGTGGTATATTCAATTGTGGCAAACGTGGGTACCCTTGCAAGTGATACTTGAACTTAAAATTCAAAGTTTGTATCTTTCTTCGGCCGTTTTTAATTGTAGTGTGAATAATTATTTTAAACAAGACTTTCAACTTGAGATTCGTAATTAATCTTTCTTTTCCGAGGGTCTATAACAACACTTTTGTGCTAAAATTGTCTTTATTCCACGTGTAACCCCTTATTTACTATCATAAATGATTATATTTAATGTAACTATGTATAAATATTTACCGAGTAAGTTTTGCTTGATCAATATGTATGTTCATAAGTGTGAAATTTGTAAATAAATGGTCCAGAAAAAAGGAAGGGAAAAGCGAGGTTTGTCAACTTGGAATGTCTGAGAATACTTTAGTGTTCGGTAAATTTTCTTTAACTTTGATTTGGATGCATAATACAATAAAAATATGAAAAATGCCAGGACAGAACATAAACTTTAAATGTCGTATAACATTACTAACACCTTCGTAAAAGCCCTGTAATGTTCTACTGGGAACATGCTTTTGTTTTTTAAACTATTCTTTTAATTTTTAGTTCGCATTCTTAAATGCGGTCAATGTTGATTAACACCAGACAAGGTTTATGACCAGAACACATCAAATATCACACCCTATAATGGTTTTGATCTAATACACATATAAAAGCATCATGAGTGCAAAGCGACATGTTAACACCTACATGTATAGCTACACTATTTACCAGATATGTTATTATTAATAACGGCAATATTCACACTATTCAGGCTTATATCCACAATCTTTCTATTCGAGCTATCTACCAAATGTGATAATTAAGTAAGCAATATAGATGATATATGTGTTTTATATTAAGGCGGAATCCAAAGCTCTTTGGTAGATCGATTTTGTAAACAACAGTAGCAATTGTGAGCGTAGTTTAAATACAAAGCTTAACTAAAAAACTGTTGTAGGTGATAAGTCAAACACTAGATAATTCAATTTGTTTTGAATAAACATGTGTTTTTTTCCTCAAAGTTCAAATCAATTTCAGTATACACCCCTGTTAGTGTTAGTGCAGCCCTAAGGCAATATTTACTACTAAACTCAAAATCAATAATTGGTCAACTACATAAATGTACCAGCTTCAAACAGATCAAATTAGTATAACTTCTGCATGTACATGTTAAACAAATAATTTTAGCAACCTTTCTTATTTCCGTTTAGTGTGATACTGTTCTCTTCCTGTTGACATCTAAAGCGTGGTATTTATACCGATGCCAAGCTCATCTGTGATGGACACGTTATCTAAATAATGAACTTATACATAAAAGCTACGAGGAAACGTGAACAAAGATTCTGTAATTTATTACACTAATTACTTACCAAGAACGGAGATTTACTACACCAAGCGATAACATTGCTTTTCAGCACTGCTATTTCAATGCAATCCTATCTTGCGTCACTGCATTCGTTATACTTATTATTAACAAGTTAGTATCCTCCTAATGCGAAATAATGTACAAGTAAGTAGGTTTATGTTCGATTTAAATAAAGGAACAAGCTGACAAATTGTACTGCTTTACTTCAGAGCGTTATTAATAAACTGCTTATCTTAACCAGCGGGATGTTATAAAGTCGATGATGACGTGATTATGCGATGAAAACTTAGTTAATCGCATCTGACCTAACCATTTAATAAGTTAGGTTGGTTTCATTTTAAGTGTCATTTTTTTCCACTATTATTCTTTCCTGTGAAGATGCAGTTAGTATGAACCTGTTCAGTAAGTAAACATACGACAGGTGCTATTGCATTATTAACCCAGATAATATATAATTAATTCATAAATACACGATGCAATCTTGATAAAATATGATACCCATTTAATTTATGGGATTGACTTTGGAAACTCGAACGTTTCGAAATTCGAAAACGCAATCGCCCCGACGCCAGAATATATCACTGTTGCAAATTAAAACGCAACAAAAGTAAAACAACAAGGAAATATGATTCAAAAATCTATGTATAATATCATTGAAAACTACCATTTGTCACGGTTTCCATTCCCGGAATCGTATCGTCTGCGAGGATTGGCAATGCAACTAACTATAAGGACATTTCATCTCCACATCAGATCAAGTAGAGCAGTTGTCAGTTACTGGTATAATTATTAAGACTTAGCACTAGTCAAATAGCTTACCATTGAAAAGTAGGCCATCTGACCGCCCCGATATGACTGAAATGCTTTACAAACCGGCGAAACATGAAAATAAACTAACAAAAACTAATTAAAAAAAATAATATCAAGAGCTTAATTTGTAACGAATCCCTAAATATTGCCAAAATCTTGAACGTTCACGAAAACATTGCGAAGACATTTTATATCTCTGTGCCGAAATAAATTATATTAACTTTTTAGAACACCTTTGATAACTTCTTCAACCATTACGGTGAGTTTGAAAAAAAGTATATATTGTGTATCGCTTTTGCCTTTTTACATAAACTATTAACCATTTTATGTATTGGGTACATCAGCTATCCACAACATGTGAAGATACCTTTCTAATACAAACAAGTGACATACTTGATCATGACATATTTTTATGTTGTGCACATAGTTAAATGGCCTAAACAAGCACCAAACCACAAATTGATTAATTATATATTAAGAAGTAATACACATAATCCTGTTCCTCGAAATCTAATTATTAAATGTATTAACATTAAAAAATAACATGTTTATACAAATACACTAGTAATAATGTGATACGTATGAAGCATACATTCATGAAACGATATGTGAGCGTAAATTACAATTAACAGAACAAGTTACTTCCAAATGAAGCTAAAATAATGTTCCTTGAAGATACTAAAAGTGCAATTGAAATTGAAGCTTTCGTTATTTGAGATAACAATATTTTAGACGTTGATTTATGTCGTTGTTTTGATTATAATTAGTAATGTAATTTTCAGGTCGAAAGGACATCCGCCACAAATATTCTAACCGCTAATTTGATCCAACCCATAATATATGTGCATATCTGATTTACAGGAGTTTATATCATTGTTGCAAGGCTTTCGCAAAGTACAAACATAATCAATTACAAATTGAATGTATTTGTGATGAGTATTCATGGTATAATTAGCTTTACATGAAATGAAGCTCTGTGGTTGATCATATTGCAATTGAAACATGTCTCTGAAACTTTCATTTGCATATACATGAACAGACCTTATACCAGAAGATTTGATGTTTGTACTATGGTCTTAACATCTATCTGCTAATCAGAGGAAACCGGTAGGATTCTGAGAAGCAAAGATATAAATTACCTCGTTTAATAGTATATGATTACAAATTGTATAATTAATCGCAACAGTACGATCACAATGTTTTTTCTTAATTGTTCAATTTTTAATTAATTTCATTGACCAAGTCGATAACTAAAACTAAAAACTAAAAAATTATTACCTAATATTGTTGCAATTATAAAAATACATCTATTGTTATTTATGTCATATTCACATATTTCCTCAAGTATATATTAAATAATCTTTTTAATTTAAACTATAAGATATCATGCTTGAAAGCTAGCCATTAATAACTACAAAACATAAAATAATGATATTAGGTCGCCGTGGCTTTGTGGATATGGTGTCCGCCTAGCGATCGGGAGATCACGAGTTCGATCCCCACAGTGGGATAATTCTTTAAACCTCCCCAAAATACACCAAGTACTGGTTCTAGTCCCAAGAAACGGAATCGAGAGCGTTTCAAATAAGCCTGAGGCTTTCGATGCAATCGAGCTAAAAAAAAATGGGTGTTAACTAAACTACACTTAACTAAACTAAACACGATGATTATAATACTATTACTTTGCAATTTAACACTTATGTATTGTATGCGTGTACAATAAGTTTGATGGGATTTACGTCTTATTCCTCCACACGAAAACGTTTATTATTAAGACATTGTTCAGTGGATAATAAAACACGTCCTCATAACTATTCCTCTTCAAAAAAAATAATGGGTATGGTTATTATCTTGTGCAATCCCGATTAGCGAATTCATTGTGTGAGATTTGTTTGACACTACAGGAGATTTCCTTCATAAACATTGTGAATGTTCTAAATCGGTAAGAATACATGGCAATAATACAAGTGTCGCTCGTTAATTGTATTTAAACCAGCAACCGTTTTTGCATATCTGATTTGACCGTATAAGGATTTTATTGTTCGATAAAATAATGCCTATTGTGTTTGTGAGTTGACTGCGTGCAGCGTATTAACAACAATCCCATCCCATTTGCTTTTGTTTGTTCTAATTGCATAGCAATCTTCACGTTTAACATTGTCAATGTAAGTCCTTATGGGAACAATTATAACAACTTTGTTTAAACATACGGGTAATTATGTTTAACAACGTTCTTTTCTGTTCATCGTAAAAACTTGGTTTATTCCTCTTTGTATATTTTGTTTAAGAACGGTCATTTCTTTCAACGTAAGTGCTGGTGAAAAAGACATTCAATTTAGCTCTCTGTTTAACATAGACGGTTATGTATGTTATACCATTTGATTTATTGTATAGTATATTTCAATTAATTTTCTAAATATTTTTTGTATATTTGTTGTCACGTCCACAACCTATCGTATCAGTGACAAAAACAGTCATACCACGTTTATTGTATCATCCTGTTTGTATTTTATTTCTGATTAATTCAACTGATAGTTGGTTTAATCTCATATTAGTTTAATAATAAAAAAAAAAAAATCTATACAAATGTATTTCCTTTATTTGAAGTAGCGAATACATGTCTTTGGTAGGTAAAGGTTTAAATCTCGTACCGATAATAAGATACAAGCAGACGAAAACAATACATGCGTGAAATCGATTTCAGTAGTGACGTCACTACTACGGTATATTAACCCTGGTCCCACTGTAAATCTGTCTTTTCGAAAAACGTTTGACTGAAAAATGTGTTTACACATAAAAATTACTTAGTCTACAATGCCGTGTCGCGAGGTGCGAAGACAAGCGAGGTAGCGGGACGTGGACAGAGAGAGTGGGACGAAGAATGCGGACGGCGGTTGATGCTGCACCGGCGAATGAACTGCGGCGCCACATACAAAGCATTGACGCGCCGAAAACGGTGAGGTTATTGATTTCTGTGATATTTTCCGCACAGCCGATGGGCTACCACGTGGTCACAACGTGGTTGAGCACGAGTATATGTATCCCGGAAAAAAAGCAATTTTTGGAAAAACCCACTAATCTGCTGGTACAAATAAAGCTGACCCATTTATAATCCTTTCAAATCACACACCGTATCAACCGTTATTATTTAAAGTAAGCTATCATTGGTTGATTTAATGGACCAGCGTTGTTTGTACCGGGGTAATTAGTTGGGTTTTCTAATCTCGTGTTTTTACGGGACAGGTCTATACAAACGATAACTTACCTAGGTAGAGTCTGTCTCGAGTGGATAAATTTCAAAGCATTTATATATTCCCTAGACACACTTATGATGATGTATCAATCAACGTGCCTGCGTCGCTTAAACAGCGTATTTGTTATGGCGAATATGTTAATCTTGCATTATTGCTTAAGGGGATAGTTAAGCTAGCGGATTACACAAACGGGGGCTCTGTAATCGTTAAACAGTCGAACAAAGGAATGCAAAGTTGTAATTAGTTTTATGGAACGTTGGTCCATTATTATTTTAATGGACATATAGTTATCTGCTCAACCTCAAAGACTTCACGAAATATTGCACTATTTCTTATACGATTATAGAGTTTGCAGCTCGGCATAGGGGTACTCTTTGGAATAAATATTATCACCAGTTTCGGTCTAGATTAGAGGTTATGTTTTCTTCCTGGTCGGCGCTCAATCATGATTTGTGGCTTAGATGCATGTATTTAAGGAAAGCGAGTGACGCATAAAGGCAAACGAGACGGTACTTTTGTTTGGACTTCCTAAACAATTCACACGGTATCGTATTTGTATTGGGCATGTTATTTCGAAGAGAAAGTACGGTAATGAATTAGCGCAAAAATGCACGAGTGTTTTGTTTAGGGTTTAGCGCGAAAAAGCACGGTTTCTCGTGTTTGGGTTTATAGTAGTTGAAAATCTACTGATTTGCCATTCCAAGTGTGTATTTGATGGACATAATAAAGGGAGACGAAGAAACAAAGCGTGATAAATCCGCCCTCCCATCTGTTGGTGAATAATTGGTTACATTACTTTTACTTGTCGTGTTACAATGATATACTAGTCAGCGAGTATTTCTCGGGTGAAAATAAAGGTTTTTATCTAATAACTTTCTTATTAAATACGAAATATTTTATAAAAAAAAGTACTGATACATCCTGGGTTTGTCATCTACAAACGAAAGTAAACAAAACATGTTTTGGTGTGCGCGTGCGTATGTACCAAAGCCGTATAAGGGGTTATTAAAGGGAAGTGATTTGTCCACGGTACAGAATTATTTACCGGACATTCATATATATTAAGTATTGGAAACAAATAAGAGTTTAAACGAAACTTTTCGTAATATTAACGTTAAAATGACATACATACATTAATTTGATGGCGCAATATGTCGCTTACTTCGTGTGTAAATAAATATTTAATTTGTTTCCAATATCAGTTCTTATAAGTGTCTATAAATAAGCATGTTTGTTTAAAGATCTTTGTGGAAAGAAGAATATTATTGTTCAAGGGAGAAAAGCCAAACAGTGAATTTATCATTTTAATTGAGATTTGTTTCTATTATATTTAATTGTTTACTTAGTACATTTTGCGAGCAATTCATATATATGTATACTGCAAATTGTGTCGATTTTTAATGTAAAAAATCTATTATTTAAATCATGTGTGCGTGTTAAACACATTTTTAGCAGTACTTTAAAAGTGTTTTATAGTACAGCCTGGTTTTTATTTCAATGTTTTTAAATCGCACAGTTTTAGAATAGGCAGAGCGACACATTTAGCAAATATGGGAATTTCAGATGATCAAATTATGCGGATGGACAGATGGTATTCGAATGTGTATATGTCATATATAATGGTAATTGCGCTTCTATAAATGTTATATCAGGAGTATGGATCGTGGGAGATTGTATCCCTTGCTGGGCCGGTCAGCGTGCTGAGTCGCGAGGGATGTCGGACCTTAACCTCCCGGGTGAAACACGCGTGGTATGGATGAGCGTTTGCGGTATGTGTAGGGCAGGAGCCGTACACCAGATGCAGCTTCCGGCTCTATTGCAGATGACACCGAAGGTATTAGTAGTCCACCTGAGGGTTTATGATTTGGTCCGGCATAACCTTCAAGTCTCATTTATACGAATTCAAGACACAATTGAATATTAAATATTGCATTTCCGGTGACGATCATAGTCTGGTCAGACATTTTGCAAAAGATCCAATTGGAGGGTTCCGGAAACGAAAAACAAAGCAATAGATAAAAAACGAAAATATGTTAATCGATTTTGCCACAAAATAATGCGCGCTGTAAGAGAGATTGTTTTAAACAGCGTTCATTTATCTGACGTCGGACTCGACATGTATTTGGATTCAGTGCGCGAGTGTTTATTAAAATTAGTTTAAAACATGTAATAGAATTTGGGGGAAAATAAATAAATTTATTTTTGTGGCGGAAATTCTATGTATTGGAGGCGATTGAAAGCATTAAAAGTATAAATATGACCGATAACTTATTTGTTGCGGTGGCCTTAGCGATTGCACGTGTATAAATGATATCTATTTACGAACCAGCCAGGTGTTCGCTGAGATAGGAATTGCATAAATAAATGTGAGCCCGTTGTGGAGCTCTTGCGAAATAGCATTGGATGCGGTGCATTATCTGGTTGCGATGATTGCATAAACGAGAAGCTAAATCAATAGTGCAACTGAGGCTGGGGGATATCTTTAGGGCAGTACTTCCGGTCGCCTCCGCGACATGCCTCAGTTGTAGTACTATTCCATAGCTGAGGTTTTATCTATTCTAGTGCTAGTCTGTCGTAAATTATATTCAGCCATTTGGTAAATACATTCCATGTATCTTTTTGTATTGTTCATTTCATATATTTTGTATTGTTTAACGATAGAATATCAAAATGTGTTTACGTAATGTAACACATTACACAAGTATAATAAAAATGTAACTGACAAAGTTGGCTTTTGTAGTAATTATTCAGCAGTTCTTGCTCTTGTTAATAAATATGCGTAGAACAAGTGAATGTGGACAAAGGGTCAGGGATCCATTTGATAAGTAGACTTATTTATCGAACGCTCATGACATAGACAAATGCTAAACGATGGTTACACATTGTGATCCGAATAACGCTAACCAGATGAATGAATCGAATCTTGGTTAACACATGGGGTACTGAGCTGCTTTCTGAAATAATAGAAACACCCTCCCTTGGCGGGTCTTTGTCAGGAAAAAACATCAAAATTACGGTAAAGTATATGTTTAAACATTTGTACACACATGTGAGTCAGGTTTGCCCTTAATATATAATTTTGATGAGTATTGAAACCTAAGAAAAACAGGCAAAAGAAGTTGGTTTTCACAACTACGACAACGTTAATACAGCTTCATCTCCGAAATGCATTTACATTGTTTGAAACATTCGATACCCAGTAGAGACATGGTGCTTTCAATTTACAGATGCGTTAAATGTGTTGAAATAGACTGCGGGTTCTAAACTAGTGTCTAGTTTGTTGTAACCAAAGTTATTGACCCTTCTCATTGACATTTACATCTGAATGGACTCGTTCTTGATAAAACAAAAACAAGTTGATGTAACACCATAAACACCCTAGTAAACTCTACATGGTTCTTAGAGAAGATGATGCTATGGGTAGTACACATATTGCCCATATTGTACATATTAATAAACATGAAAATATGGAATAAAATGATTAACACGTACATGTTTATTTGTCTTATAACACAGTATTTGTACGAATGCAGTAGAAACAACTTTAATAGAAGTCGGAACAACAATCAGTTAATTAAATCCGATCATATTTGTATAACGACATTAGCGCTAACCATCGTTTCACTGCGCTTCACTGCGCTTCACTGCTTGTAATTGGTTCAATCTTATATTTAAATGTAAATATAAAAATATATAATATACTATAGTATTGTTGGCATCGAAGGTATTTTTCCATGCAAGCATTTTGCCCGGACTGCTTTTGAATGCTTATTTACTGTTTCGAAAAAAAAATGCAAAACATGAAGATGTCTAACCCTCGGACCAAACTTCGAAGCAACCCATAAGCTACTAATCTATAGAATGAGTTGCACCCTCCATGGTGTTTTGTAAACATTCAATTTATATTGCTTCTACTCTACGTTAGGTCAAAATAAGAATAGCACAAGTATATTTACATAAATTTTTATAGATCGAAATCGTGTCAAAACAAAACGCACATCTCTTGTATTCCATTGTAAGAGTGTCAGTTTTATTTATTTGTTTGCATTCGAAAGTTAAAGCTTACCTAAATAAAAGAAATGAAAAAAGCATGATATGCCTTTATCGTGTGTGTAGTTGTAATTACATGACGTCGTAAATTGGTTCGCTGACATTTAAATGGAGTCTATATTGACATGTACACTCTGCAATGTTGTTTAATTCAGTACCGGCTCCAAATTAATTTAAGATGTTATCGTCCTGAGATAATTGTCATTTACATACTGAGCCATTACCACTTCTAAGTAAGGATTATTATAAAAAAACTTCAAACTGCAACGCTCTAACGAAATATAACAAGAAGCTTTCCTTATGTCTGATAACACGATGTATGCGGTTGTTTTGATGCGTTCCTATGTTAATATTAATAATCATGGTCTTTTCGAAATTGTATCGAAATAACAATGTATTTGCATAATTATCTTATTTCCAAAAGTGTCTATCATTATTGCAAGGCTTTTTCAAAGTACAATTGAAATCTTCTTACAGTGTATGTGTAGTAAGTATTCAAGATATACCTAGCTTAACAAAGAATGAAGCCATGTGGTTGATCCAATATTAATTGAAATATGTCTCTGAAACCTGACTTTGCATATACATGAAAATACTTAAGCTCCAGATGAATTAATATTCGTTTAATGGTCATACAATGTATCTTCTAATTAGATAAAAGCGGCGTAGGAAAACCATTTTATCATGTTTTCAATATTTGGCACGATTTAGATACATTTCGCAAAACGACACCTATCGAATTTCACATGAATAGAGTCCCAATGGCGACGATAATTAATATCTACAAACTGTTGTAACTCATTTGTTATCGATAGCATTTCATATTGTATTAGAGATTACAGTAATGTTGAATTCTGTATAGGTGGAAGTCATTTTAATGGACAAATATGATCTTGATGTTTGCTTGGTTTGTTCAATCGCATCCTTCTTAAACCACGGGATTGGATCGGCTTACATTCAGACACCACAGAGAACCATGGAATAGCGAACTTGTACCCGAACACATTATTTTTGACAAACGTTTGTTCTTTATAAACTTCAAGATTGCTTCACATGGTTTCCTGTTATCATCTCTTATTTTAACATTGTTATATCACTTATATTTTAAACAAATTGTTTAGAATAGTTGTATTTGTAAATATATAACATTTGGGATATATATGTATTTATTACATTTACATATGGATGACATATCTATTAAGAAGGATACATTGAAGTGTGGCATTATTTAATTTACGTATTTGGTGTAAATTTTGTTAGGTTTGTATATAAACCAAATATTTCTTTATATACATTTCTTAACAAAACCCCTTATGTTCTGCATTTTGTATTGCAGTTTGCTTTGATGTACTGATGCTTTGAAGATAAACACAAACGTGGATCTACCTAAGCTAGCGGCTGAGACCCTGGCCTAACAAATGACGCCATCTATGGGACTATTCCATTTATATGATGAAAATGTGTACACGCGTTACGACTTTATTACATTTTTAACATAACAAGAATTGGCAACATATCCAAACATACACACATTGTATTTTAAACATGTAGGATACGTTACGGCAAACATAACAACTATAAAGTTTTATTTAAGATTGTATACACTGAGAAGTATAATTATAATAATTCTCCGGCAAGAATAGCCCTTTGTACTCGGCCTCGTTCTCGATTATGTTATCAATTTAGCAAAATTCTATATACTCTATATCAGAAAATATGAAACGTGCCAAGCGTTGTTGTCGGAATATAACACGTTATATAATGTTCTTTTAATATATAGGCTCCTTAAGCACTATAAGATGACAGCTGGGGCCATACGATCCAGACATATATTTCGCCATCTGTCCACACACAAGGACTGATCTTTTAAAGTTATCAAACTATCGCATTACCATGAGAGGAATAAAATCGTGAATCCGACAACTTGCTAAGAATGCATTAGCTTGATTACGGGAAGCAATTAGGCGTCTCGAATTCAGAGCTCCGTTACGTAAAATGTAAGTAACTTTACTCAGGTGTTTAAATTCACGGAGATAGGAAATGCCTTTAAGTTCCACAATTAATATCATATTATAAGTTTACTTACATTATCCCACACACAGATGTATGATATATCGTCAAATTTTGTTATCGTCTTGTCTACAGATAAAACCTGATTACAGTTAATGTCAGGACGATTTGCACCATTGTCTATTATCTAGAAGGAAACGTCTTAAGTAAGGCAATACAATGCGTAATCTCTGAAACATTACCGCGCCGCACCATACAATAATCATATAAATTGGGACTTCAAGACAGCGACATTACTGTCAACATATTAGCCAACGGAAGACGATGTATTGGGTATCAAATTCGTCAGCTTTCGAGTACTCATGTGGTTTCTTTATATTACATTTATAACACAATACGAAGTCGTTATGCTAATTTTCTACGAAATAAATATGTGTTAGATGTAAGACAGACAGAACGAAGACATGTACGAAAACTACAAATTGTGACAATGGTCATAAAGACTGATCCGTGTTATTCTATGAGACGCGCAGTACATTGAAAATAAATAGAAATTATATAAATATGTGAAGACTTACCCTGCTTGAGGACGCTTGAATACGCTGAAAAGAGTCAAAAGACTATCTATCGGGCTTGATTAAAGGAACAAACGGTCAATTAAAAGAGCCTAAACACATGTGTTAAGTAGGCCACTTTGTATGTTGTGAAAAGAAAGTAATTCTATGTGGGTTTTTTTTACTGTCAATATTATTAGTGGAAATGTTATATACTTTTGTATATAAAGAAATGCTTCAAATATATATAGGTATCTTTGCGGTAAGTAGTTCGTTTGCTAATAGAACATTCACAAGTGTTGTTATATGTCAATATAAGCTTTACATGAAATTGTACACTTACTAAATGTCGATATGTATTTTATTTACCCTAAATAATAGGCTATGTTTTATCAAATTTTCATGAAAATCCAATCTACTTATGATGTGATAAGCGAACCACAAACATTAACATTAATGCTACAATGACCATGTTATGTCCAAGTGTAATCAGTACAGTCATACGGTTAGTTTTGGACTATACATTTTTTCCAATTACTAAGCAAAATATTAATTTTTTTGAAATCTGCGACACAATAAAAACAACAATACAAATAACTTAACTGAAAAAAAACATCTGTTACACAGAATATTTTATGGATTTGAGTCTCAAAGCAATGTATTAAGGAAATATAATTTACCAAAAGTAAAAAAGAATAATTTAATTACAATTTGGAACAATATATCAATCTATCGATTTACAATATAAATTTAATACTCGACCCTGTTTTCTTCATTAAAAAATTGACTGAATAGTTATATTTGGAAGGTTGAACGCAGTCAGAATTTAGAACAAATCACAATATGTGCGATTGCATTAAACGATACAACACAACATACCGTAAGATCGGATATGCCAACAAAATTAAAGCTGTTGTTTTGTTCAATAAAATCAACGTTCGAAACAGTTTATTCCCCGTATTAGTTCTGGTGATCAAAAACATTATCATTTATTTAGAAGGTTAAGTCCTTAAGTTCCAAATAAATCTCTTAAACTGAACTCGCTCAATGGGATTGGCACAACACAATACTTATACAAATTACTGTTTTTTAGAAATTAATCGTGTTGTAGGGACTTTTTACTACTCACGCAAATATCATATACTTAACTAGCACACTGGGATCGCACACAACGATATTTATACTTATAAGAAATTAATCTTAATGTAGGAGTTTTTTATTACCTTCGCACATTGTCTAGAGGCTGTAAACGTTTTAATATTAAATGCGAAGAATTAAATGATATCATATCAACTATTGACACGTTCAATACATTAGGTCTAACTGAGATTAAATACGTAAATAGCAGATTGTCGGCGTTGAAATTAAATCAACCAAATATGATTATAAACTCAAATCCTTTATTACACAGCTTCTGAGTATGTGCTGTTAATCATTATATATGGTATAAATGGTTTATATATGACACGTTTTATACTTTTAATAATGTATATCGTGACACAAAAATATACAGAAATTAAATAGAACACAAAGATTAATGAAAACAGCGCTCTTAAACCGATTCAACCCAGACGCAATACAATAGAAAGGTAATTTTATCAATGACTATTTAATCGCTATAAAAGGATTATTATTTCGGTGTGTTTGCCTTTAATTGCAAAACATATATAAACATACTTATATCACGATTTTGCCAAAGCATGACTTATTTTCGTTGTGGTTAAATATGATAAAAAAAACTAATTTTGCAAAATATCACGATATTTAAAACATTTTTATTTGAAACAGCATTTGTATACATACAATTTCATACAACAATTATAATAATTAATATCACGTTTTCGTAGTTTTATGGTAATTCGCCGAATACATCTCTAGCGAAATTGCAAAGCGGACTCATTCGCGCTGTCGTCCATTTTCAAACTTGAATTTTGTAAACTCGTACCGAATATGGATTGATTTAACGATTTAATACAAGATTTTCGAAACGTAAGTTGAATGCCCCATTATGCCTGTGATTCTATCGCAAAAAAAAGTACACCATTCGGTAATGGGTATGGAAATACATTTGGAGGAGTCCACGTCTGCTAGGCGTTACATAACACGTTGTTGACCTAAGGTAATTATTATCGACTCGTGTCCAACCGACTCCTTTTTTTATATTGAACATTGTCCTAATCATGCTCTCAATAGCAGGATTGCACCAGTTCACATAAGTAACACAAACTTTATATAATGCACAAATGTTTTCGTTATTTCTTAAAAATCAAAATACCAAATACTATTTTGATATATTCGGTACAGCTCAAATGTCAGCATTGACACAATAGGTGTGATAAGTTATGGCTTATGCAATGCAGGCGAACCGGAAATACGACGCAATAAATTCCTATTTATGTCAATATTTATTCTCAATTTGAAGGCTTTAATGTGTGAAAACATACATTAATTTGTAATGGTTAGATATGGGACAAGAATTATTCAACGGTATTTGTGCATATTTGTTGCACAGCTTTGGTCAACATGCGGATTGTGCTTCACTTACTGACTTCGACCTCGCGAACATTGTTAAGCCTTGTGAAATAATCATTTGTTTAGATCACTAACTTAATTCACTTACATAACTAATGTTAAGGCGGTGTTTTGTACAGAAAGGTGTTCATGTTATTTATTTCAAAGATTACTTTCATTTAAAGCTTTTTATAGTTGTAATGGACCTTTTTGTCATTAACCGCTCCAGTACAAAGAGAATTCTTTTCGAATGTTGTGAGGTGCATATACGCTCTTATTTTCACGAATCAATGTTCAGTATACAGAATGATTTATATGACAGTAAACTAATTTTAGCATTATCATTTTACCGGATATGATATTAATTAAGTTTGTGCAATGATTGTAATAAAAAAGCGAAAAAACATTACATATGGTTAATTAACTATATGCATGTACATGTACAATGGCCGCTAGTTGTCTTACACATATATTGAATAGTCCAAGAAGTTAGTAACACTGACATATATTGTCATGCGATTGGGGAACTGAACATATTTTATGAAGTATACACGTGTTTTCTTTTGTTAACCCATGTGGTTTGAGCATTTAATAGTCACAAAACAGGAAATCACGGCAGATTCCATTTCACATTCCAACAAAGAAAGCCCATTATACCCATCGTCCATTCCTTTTTGACCATCACAGAATGTATATCACAATTATCTTCAATACAATACATCTTGCTTTTATTGCAGACATTACTGAATTAAACGACAGTGTGTGGTGTACATGTCAATATGGACTCCTTTTAAACATCAGCGAATATAACCAATTTACGCCGTCGTGGTATTGCAATCACAAACAAGATACATGTACGTGCGATAAATGATACGTAACATTTTGTTATATAAATAAGCTGAAAACTTTCAAACGTGAGCACACTAATTAAAATGGCAATAATGTAATACAAACAATTACAATAGTGTAGTGTAGTGTAGTCTGGCCTTAATAGTGTTATTGTTTCGAAAACATGTGTTATCCGCATAAACAATGGAGCTTGCATTTGCACTTATTAACATATTTGGTATTGTTTGCCAGAGCAACAACATACATGTAGAAGGGGGAACCTCAGGCTTGTGATTTGTAACTTTCCGGAGTTTTTCAGCATTCTGTTCCAGGACCCGATCTCTTTATGATTTGTCCTTTTTGTTGAAATCATACGACTTCAAATACATTATTTTCACTACAAGGGGACAAATCCCATTATAAATGCAGTGTATGTAGGATAAAAAAATACCTGCATGGACTCGCACAGGATCAATCAGCGCAACAACAAAGACATCCACGAAACTCTAAATGATTCCATGAAACAAAATATTTTGGGTAGAGCCCATTTGTCTACAAAGTATTGAA
Source organism: Dreissena rostriformis (assembly GCA_007657795.1). Taxonomy (NCBI): domain Eukaryota; kingdom Metazoa; phylum Mollusca; class Bivalvia; order Myida; family Dreissenidae; genus Dreissena; species Dreissena rostriformis. Next base: position 282,693 of record VMBQ01000035.1, on the reverse strand, counting down.
TATATGTTACGTGTTTAGTAGTGTAATTATGTTTGAACTTACCCGTTTTGTCCAAGTTATATACAATTCTATATGTTAGTCCAACATTCTTACATCACACTGATGCTTCCACATTCTACTGACATTTAAACATATTGTCTTCAGGTTTCATGTCATAATTGGCGTAAAAATATTTGATTGGCAAATATGTCCGTTTCCTATACATACTAATGTATTACTAATTTAGTAATTAAAAACGAGTCTTTCGAATACTAATTGATCATACAAAATGGAATTGCTGCTGCTTTCGTTCGCACTTTTCATTCGATCAATACACCAGTCGTATATATTACCTTATTACCACTCACTACATGCGAAATTTCATTCAATCTCTTTTCAACTGTTGAAAACAAAATAACATCAACGCTGTATATCTGTTTTAAAGATTTTTCTTGTTACTGGTTTTTTTTCGATTAGGAAGGTTGTTAGCAGTCATCTCATTTGGAAGATAACACAATTGGTCGATTGAAGGAGCAATAAATTCCTAATTCGGTAAGATCAGATCTACAAAATGAGTTGTGGTCAATAAAATAAACGAACACAACAGTTAATGCTACCAAAATAACCTGGCCATCAGGAACATTATAATTGGTGTAGTGTCAAATATTTACATTAAACTTGTCCAACGCGAGCATAATCATACACATTACTTTTGGTAAAAAAAATGCTACTGGCCTGTTTGATTACCCACGCATTGTTTTCTAGAGTTTGTTAACGTTATGAATAAAGAAATAGTAATAATAATATTAATAATAGGCACTAGTAATGTACTCAGATTACTGGTGTAGGACTAGTCGACCTTGTCTTTTAGTTCGTCATATGGTTGAGGCCTCGAACGCAAGTAGCAAATGCTTAGGTTATACTGTGTGAAATTCAATACGCAGATCAGTATATTCACCGTGAGCGCACCGTATACGACCTGTAGCAATTTCCTGCTCGCAGTTAGAACTCATTGGTTGTTGTAGAAACGTTTTGCTGAGTGTTGTAAGAGGCGCGATACAAACGTTGTGATTATGCTGTGTGTGCGTCATTAAATACAATTTGTTTCGTGGCGATCACACGGCCCGGTGTAACTGGTACATAATATGTTATTTTCTAGTTCAAATGCAGGTTTATTGGTATATTGTTATTGATTTATTAATATACACGTATTACTTTTTTTAACGCAACAGGAATTCAAATCAATATTACTCCCCTTATTTTAAAACGGATTTTGTTGAAATTTGGACCAAGACTAATTCAACACACATCTAATAATCCCTATACTACATAGTGTTACTATATATAGTAAGAAAATGACGTCACGAGCGGGCCGTTATTCGTATCGAGCGGGCCAATATAAATTAATGGAAACGATCAAATAATTATCAAACTGACATAATACCTGTACATGTTTAAAGAAAGCGTGATATGTTATATATACGATAACACACGGCTGAGCTGGGCCGGACGTCTATAATCGGCCCTCGGGCCGTTATGTCGGCAGGCGGGCCGATTATAGACGTCCGGCCCAGTTCAGCCGTGTGTTATTGTCTAAGTAAATGTAATTGCAATTGATCAACAATATCTTAACAAATTAAAAACATCGGTTCAAAAGTCAAATTCTCAAATCGTTAAACGCATAATATAAACAGTGTGAACAGTCAAGAATATCACAAATTCGAGTGACTTATACCGTCGTCTTTTTGCTGTATCAACGTGTGTACATCTTTTTTGCATTGAAACAACAGACTTTATTACACAACGTTGAGGGATGTTTCGCCACTCTTCAACACGGGCCTGTTCTAATTCACGCAGAGTGAGTGGGGTCATTGGTCTCCTCCGCACCCCCTGTCCAGTTCGTCCCAAATGTGTTCTATTACATTGAGATTGGTTGACTTTGGTGGAAAAGAAAGCAGACGAACGTTATGTTGTAAGAGTTAAGTCCTCGTTGCGCGTTTTGTATAAGCAGGGGCTCCGTCCTGCAACAAAATCATGCCGCGTCCGCCGGTAGGTGCGGGGTTGCAATTGGGAGCAGCATTTCCTGCTGATATCTAACAGCGTTAATGTTCCCGCGGACTATTGTCAAATTTGTCTTGGTGTGTTACGACACTTCAACACACACCATAACGGAGCCGCCGCTATAACGGTAACATAGAAACACACAGTCATCATTTAGGCGTTCACCACGACGTGTGTACACGCGCATCCGTCCATCGTTGTGGTACATATTAAATCGACTCTCGTCAAGCAATATGACGTTTGTTTAGTCTGTTCGGGTCATACCTTGGTGCTGACGAGCCCATCGGTAACGCAGATACCGTTTGCGTGGTGTAAGAATGACCCTGAAAAGGCCTCCTAGCTCGTAAACCCAGAGCGCGTAGCCTTCTAACAAAGTTTTCATGCAAACGGATCTACCGTTCGTTCCAAGAGTTTCCCTCGGTGTATCGGCTGCAGTTTTGTTGCGTTTTTGAATCTTGATTCGCCGTTGTAACCTTCCTGCAAAGTTGGCTCGGCACATCTTCTACTCTGCCAGTTTGTTGGAACTTCTGCCAAAGCCTAGCTATGGATGATACAGGTCAAACCTAAAAAACAAACACTCCATAACTTTCTAAATTGAACAGTAAGACGTCTCTAATTAGTAATAATTAGTACAGTAAATGATGCATACGAATGTTACTTTCTTTTTTCACAAAATTTTAATTGAACGCAAAAACTTCAGGTCTTAATTGCTCACATGCTGTCATAATGCCTATTGCGCGGTCGCGCTCCTGAATATTCATACGAGCCCTATTATTTTAAATTTGATTGTATGTTTGCTGGTGTAAGAACTCACCTAGAATGGTAACATTGAAATAGCATTCGAATACTATCGCTTTTCACCCTTTCCACCTGCAAAAAGACGAAACCATACCTACCCCACGTGCAAAAGCGTCAAATCGTCACGGATGAATGATTTCATCGTGTGTTTGCACAGAATGCAGTCAAATGATCACATGTACAATTTTTAATCAAAATCTTTGCTCATAACTGAGATAGTCAAGTTTGAAAAGTGTTGCCTTAGAAAAGTGCCCAAGTGCATGTCGGGAGAACCGATCTATCGNATAAAATAATAATACTAATTACGAGTAAAATGTATCTTTATATCCATCGCATTATAGCATATATCACAGGAACATGTCCAATAATTGTGAATGTATTTAATACCTGTTGCAAATTATTAGTATTCTCATTTTGTTCACATACAGTTATGCTTCTCTTGCAGATGACTGATTATAAGGCTCTCTCGCTGGTGCCATGCACTATTAATCTAACGCACATGGTCGCCGAGCTGACGGCCGGCGGATATGACTACGCCGACATCATTTTGGCGGTGCAGAAGTCCCCGGAATGCAGACAGACGGGCGAGAAAGTTGACGTTAGCGGCGAAATTTGGAGCAACTTCCCGGAATACATGGAGCCTTAGCGGTATTTACAGCTCTACGTCCCGCCGATCCTTCTGGTTCTGGGTACCTTTGGCAATGTTCTGTCCTTTGTCATCATGTCAAGAAAAATGTTTAAAGTCAGCACTTACTGCTACCTCGCCTTTCTTGCTATAATGGATACAGTTGTGCTCTACATTGGACTGCTGCGAATGTGGATTGGTAACTTTGCCCTGGATATACAGATCATGTCAAACTGGATGTGTAAACTGGTTACTTTTTTTGGATACGTCAGCAGCGTCACGTCCGTATGGCTGATAATTGCCGTAACTATTGAACCGTAACTATTCATTGCGGTTAAGTTTCCTTTGAGGGCGCCAAGAATATGCAACGTCATCAGGGCTAGAATCGTTATTATTACAATCGCACTGGCAACGTGTTTTCTGAATGCACACATTTTCTGGACAGTCGAGCTCCGTTCAAATGACATAAACGGAACTTTGTTGTACAAATGCGACGCCAGCTTGGAGCATGTCATTTTGATTAAAGAAATTTGGCCATGGGTGGATGCGGCAGTGTACTCGTTCGTTCCATTCGTGATTATTTCAGTCCTTAACTCCATGATTGTTCGTGGTGTTTTGAAAGCACGTCAAAAGCGGAACGAGCTTCAAATGATTCCGATAAGAAACACATACGTGTCCGCCCTAAGCCAATGTACGGTTAAACGGAGCAATGAAAGCAGTAAAAAACTGACTTGTATGCTTTTGGCTGTCTCCTTTACATTTCACATTACGACCTTCCCCATGAACTTCCTGATGCTAGTGAATGCTTTATTAGGGGACGACAAAACAAGCGTTCATTCCTATGAATACCAACGGAAATATGCTATCCTGACACTTGCTCGTACTGTCGTTGAGCTGTTAATGTACATCAACCACAGTATTAACTTTTTCCTGTATTGCGCAACAGGGAGGAAATTTAGACAGCAAGTAAAACTGTTGTTGTGTTTATGTTGTGCAGGTCGAATTAAAGATTTCTTCACGATTGCAACACGGAAGAGCACCTCGACACAAAGTTCTAAGATGTCAAGAATGGGTTTGGATACGGTTAACAAGGAAACAGTCATTGAGTGCGATAGGGCGAAAGTTCGATCTAAACTGATTTGCCAATCGCCCTATTTAAATAGACGAAAAAGCAGTGTATGAGTCCGACGGAATGTAGTTTGTTTTACTGGAAAGCATACATTGATGTTCATGTAATGGTAACGTATTTTAGTAGTATCTCTCCATGTGTAATGTAATCTTATATATATTTGTTTTTTCTAATATGTGTTTTACAGTATTATTGTATGTTTAATGTTACGTGATATAAAAATAATGAGCACAAACATAAAAAACTCAAGTACAACTAAATAAAATGTTGTTTAAAAAGCAGTGTGTGAGCATGTGTCATTTTAGTAGTATCTTTTTATGTGTAATGTAACCTTAAATATACGTAAGTGGCGATTTTGTTATGGTATTTGAACTACAGTATTATTGTATGTTAAATGTTACGGGATATACAATAATAAACACAAAAATAAACTACTAAATAAAATGTTGTTTATATGTTAAACCATATCTTTGATTTTTCAAATAGAACTTATAAATATAAATAATGTAAAATAAATGTTAGTAAATATATTTATCTAACAATATTGCTATGACGAAAACTATTTTATTGAAATATCAGTGCGTCGAGCGTGTTTATATGACAATTGCCTAATTACTTAAATATATTGTATCTTATAGGACGACATTTTGTAAAACATGTTTTGCTAAGAGAATAAAAAACAACAACGCCAACAACAAGAATTCATTAAACAACCAACCAGTAAATATTTCTGATAACGACTCGACTTATCGAAACACTATTTCATTAGCTTTAAACAGTTTATTTTTTAAATCTATAATCTTAAGTTATCAATTATATACATATATATTCTTTAAGCATTTGATATTCTTTCAAAACAAACTTCTTTTGGAATTGTTAAAAATACTTATAAAGAAAAGTCAACGTTTGCTTTTTTTTAAAGGAATAAAAATAAAATTAGCACAATAACTTGGCACCTTAGATTACTCTGGCAAGTTTGTGTTTCGCCATTCGCCCCGTATATTAGCTTAATACGTTGGCACACGAAAAATGTAAATTATTCAAGAAGCTCGATCAATGGCTATTCTATACTAATTTTGGAATTTTTAAATAAACAAAAATAATAAACAAATGCACATTTTTTTCCAAAAATGAATGAAAATAAAGTGAGCACAATAGCCCGACACCTTAGATTGCTCTGGTAATGTTGTGTTACACCGTTCGCCGCGTAAATTCTCTAAAGATGTTGGCGCAAAACATGCGAATCATTCCGGGAGTCGATCAATGGCTATTCGTAAGTTAAGTTGTAATATAACTAGCCAAACTAACATATATTCACAAAAAGAAGGAATTGCAGGAACAATGAAACAATATATGTTCAAATGTCCTCTGTATGTCCACATTTAAACATTCTCAAAACATTCCTATAGATGGAACACGCCAACATGTTTCATCTGCTTATGCGCTTAACACGGTTTACATAGACATCAAGTCAAAGGGTCCTGCATTTGTTGTTAAGTGCTTTATTATATATGTTTGTATCAGTGTCGTTACTAGACATATGAATCTGCAGCTGGTACACCTTCATAGGAATGATGCCATTTTAAGACAGTGCGAAAACTACAGAATTGAAAACAATTGTTCATTCATTACTAAATATTTAAATTGAAGCTAAAAGTATCATTATAATGCATTAGTTGCGTACGTGTTGTCAACCGATTACGATGAGCAGATACCGATTTGTCCACGCGATGCATGCACTTAACAACATTGGCTATATGGAAAACTGAATAGACTTAAAACATGACATATGTGATCAGCTTTGCAGAAAATCAACAATTACGTATGTATAAGAAGACTTATTTAATTCGCAGTAAAGTACTTACTTTCAACATTATTGCGTTAAAACGAATATAAGGATGGAATATAGCATCTTACCGTGCTATTCATATGAAAACATTTATCTGTATAAACGAACGAACTTTATCTGAACGATATTTTGATGTAATAAGAAACGTGTGTGGGTGATTAAAACAAAATGTAATTGTCCATTCAATTGCAGGTACCAAATGACTTAAATAACTTTACTCTTTGGAAACAATAACAGTTGTATGTATAACAATACTACGTATAAACTATGTATTGTGTCGTTACATACAATCAGCATTTATGGATGACATAAGGTGAAACTAGTATTAAAACACTCTTGACAACATATCAACTTACTTCTTCCACAAATGAAGACCAACTTTTTACAAGAATAAGTTCATGCTATTGCATGCAACGAAAGGGGTGCAACATAAATGCTTATATCGCTATTAAAATAAAATTGACTGTTGTTTCCATATATATGAAATAATATCAACATGTCAAGCCGATTCACGAAATCAGCTTTTTTCTTATTTTGCCATCTCTGAAATAGTTCCGTTCTGTTAGAGTTTTAATTTCCTCATAATGTTACAGCAAATTCAAACGTACGTATCAGACTCGTGCTTTTTGACTTTCTTAGTCCACACAACTTGCTTGTTGTTATGTAATGTTTGTTTGTATATGCATTGAATCACTTAAAATAAATTTCCTGTTTTATACGAAATATCATTCATTTGCATAGCATTACGTAATTGTTATAATTCTCATATGAATGTTTGCGATTTTGCTTTTGAAAAGATACATGTTGCTTGACTAAATAACGTAATGGAAACTTGTTGGATGCACTTAAATATCGAATGCGCCGTATTATTTATTTAGGGTGTTAGTTGTTTTGCTTTTATATCCATCTTTAACATTATAAAATAAAACAAGCAACACGTCCTTAAAATAGTTGTGGCTCTTAACACTTGATTAGTCGATTCGCATCAAATTAGTGCGATGCCAGAGGGAATATGATCGCGAAGTTTCTCATTTGAGAACATCTGAATTCCGCCCAATAATAAGCTTAAGTAAATGATGTGTTCAAACAAAAGCACTTGTAAAACTTTTGTTGGAAAGTACTCAATTTATTTCAAATAATAAATTGTTACATTTGCATTCTTGGTATGTGTGATTTGTATTTAATCAGGAATTAACAAGGATATACGCCACGCAAGGTTAATTTACATAAAACAGCATAAGAACAATCGTGCTTTGCAGCCGCTTCAATTGTTACTGAATTAAGCAGAATTGCAACACAATAATTTTCATATCAACACTGGACATGATAAAAATGAAATGCATGAATGCGCTTGTTTACATAACAACATAAATAATATATACGACGCCAAAGTTGTGAAGTACATGCATTTCGAATCTATTTGGTTTTATTATGAGCCAGTTACCCAGGTGGTGTCTCGACTGCCTAGCAGAAAAGTACAAGGATATCCAGTCAACAATGTACACAGACAAACATGCTTTCAATTCTTGTGAGTGACCGTGAATAAGTATTCCTGCTGACAATACCATTTGCGTTAGGTGAAATACCACCACTACCAGAGCATTGGATGTGCTGTATGTTTCACGGCACATAACAAGACCGTGCGCAGATACTTTAGATAATTTTAAGCTGAGAGTTTACAAAATTAAGAACACACAACTTTAGTAATGAATCTTGGAAAATCGAGTGATCTCCATTTATCATAGTATCGAGTAGCATTAATATATAAAGTCCCTAATAAGTTATTGGACTTGTCAATTAAGATGATTTTTGCCATTAAATGTGTACTTTCTTTTATCGAATATGCGTTGTATAACTAATGTTGGTGTGAAACTGTTTGCATAACATTCGACTGCAATATAATGCACATATTAGATTATAGAATTACATTAAACAGACAATGTTAGTTGTTATGAACGCTATAACAGATATACATGTTATTTATTAACAATGGTATGTCTTAAGCGACGCACAAGATACAATTAATAGGTAAAGCATGACTCAACATCACTGAATCAGAGGTAATGATTTGTCTATTAAACAAAGCAATGAGACGCCATAACAGCAACTTTTTCCAAAAATGTTTAAGAAGGGTTTTTAACAAATGAAAGCAATATCAGCGGTTGAAACTGTACCTCTTCAGCTAATGCAGCAGATATAGACACGTAGAGGATGACCATCACATGACAAATGGACTTGAATTCCGAAATCGTAAATAATGCGAATGATCATGTTGCCAGTCTGCTTAAATCAGTTGAGATCAAATGGCTACGAGGCATGATTGATTTCATGATTTGAGCCGCGGTCTGTGAAATCTGAGCGTCATGCATGTTCATACAGTGTCGTCTCAGATTAGCATGTACAATCCGCTCAGGCTAATCATGGACGACATTTCTGCTTTTATGATTTTTTTTTAAAAGGAAGTATCTTCTGAACTAAAGTCCAGTCTAAGTGGATAGTGTTGTCCATGTACGCCTGACTGCACTGGCTACTCTGGGACGAAACTTTACGCACATTCATTAAGCCCAGTTTTCCCAGTACAGTTTTATTTGCATACTTTGATTATGATTAGACATAATTAACACTGGATTAGCTTAACTCAATAAAATGCTGTTATATAATTAAAAACGAGACGTAGTAATTTCCTGGTGCATAATACAAAACATCCATTCAACCTCTGTAAAAAGAACAATAAAAATAACGTTGATTAACAAATGATTTTGTCTCTACATACAGTTTCAATATTTAAGTTGATAATATGTTAATTTGCAAAAATCGAGAATGTATAAGATACAAGATAAACATTTCCGAATTTAATTGCGTGAACATTTCAATCGTCTAAATGAGAAACAAGTCTTATATAATATATCATGACTCGCTGTTAACAAATGCAGTTTTGTCACGAATCAATTTTGTACTGCTTGTTGGGAAATGACATCGTTTTTAGACTTCATTAATTTATTATTCATGCAAAATTTGCCCACTTACATCTTTGTAAACGTAAAAAAGGCATATCATAACAATCAAATGCGATGGTCATCGGTATCGATCTTAAATCGATCAAGAAGAAACATTTAAACATTTAAAACTATATATTCGCTACTATGAATACTTAGTCATAAAGGTAAATGCGTTGTTCATTAGTAAAACCGTTTCTTCTGTTCAAAAATACAATTTTTGAATATTTAACAATTAGTCGTTTTGAACAAAGGTGTTCAATTTTTTTTTTATTTTTTTTTTATAACATTTTCTATACATCATAATAATGATCGACATTTCAACATATGTTCTATACTGGGAAAACATATATATTTGGTAACAAGATGAGATGCAAATCATCTTTTTAGTGTGATTTGGACGGTTAATATCCATATAACTTCCTCAACATTTATCGAAAGCTGCTTTATACACGCACCTTGACTGATACAAGTTCTGAGAAATCCTTTCTCATGAAATATCTACCTAGATTGCTTGGAATTGCGAAACTTCCCATTTCCTGAATGGCATGTTGTTTTGTTCGGAATCATTAGCTTTGCATGGATACGTGACACGGACATGTGACAATTTTGACAGCGATAAGTAGAATCTGATATGTGTGTACCAAAATGTCAAAGTTGTGTATTATAAATAAAATAGCAATAAAACAAAATCGGTGTTTTCCTTAAACTCGTCGATTTAGAATTAATGCGAGTAAATACGACTTTAAAGTCAAACTTTTATATTTGCAATATATAACCAAACCAATAAAGTAATCGAGGCATAAAGTTGATTAACCATCCGTTAATAGAACCATAAATCAAATGGTGTTTAATAAAATTCATAACGACAAGATGACGCCGATACCGATGCAACCAGTTACAAATTAACGCAGTACCGAATTTTTTGTCAATGTGTAATCTGAAAAAATCTGCATATACTAGTTATTCGCAATTGTATAAAAATTCACTTCATTTGCTGTTCTGGTACAACTTGTTCCTATCTTATATTCTTCTTTTTTATTCATCAACGTTTTATATGTTTTGAAGAAGAATATCGTTTGTAATCGCTTAAAAAAAAAAAAAAAAANAAAAAAAAAAAAAAAAAAAAAATGTTGTTTTTTCGTTCAATAGAAATGCAGAAATATACTTTTGCATGATTTGAAATATGAATTTGACTATGAATCCTGTCTGCTTTTTTGTAGTATATGAATATTTAGAATATACAATCAAACACAACTTAACAATGTAAATATATGCGTTTCGCAAATCGTCGAAATCGACTATTCGTTCGTGTGAAGAAAAGCAACTATATGTAGTTTAACCCTGAAAAAGAAAACGCTAGTTTCGAATACGTTTTTTTTCACAATTCATTCATGAATTATATAAGTAGTGGTGGCAGAAAAAGTGTTTCATTAGCTGATATTTCCACTACAGTGAGTGGGTAAAATGTATAATTATACATTTTAAATGGCATATCAATAATTAGTTCAGCTAAACGATCAGATTGTCCTTATTTTTTCTGTTAATAAGGGCATTTACATATCATCAGCTATATAATTAACTACATGATATTTTATCTTTAAACGAAAAAGTTTCATAAAAATGAACATATGCCAACACATTTTTCCGAAACTAAATAAAACATTCAACTCGATGTTTGATGCTCATTCATGCATATCAAGCATTTGAATGACCGGTCCTGAAATATGATCTTACCAATAATTTTGCCTTTGATTAATACAAAACTGTATGTAGTGATCAATCCTGAATTCCATATCCCTTATCATTTGTCTGTCGAATATGAAACAAAGGGAAACATGATAAATCGAAAATGTGCAGCTGTTATAAGATAGTTTAGCTTGTGAATTCTTTACGAGTTATGTAGAATATGTTTCGTTTCGCAGTATTTTATGTGTTCATGCTTACCGGTAAATGTATAATATAAATCGAAGTGCTAATACATTATATTCGATGCCATCAAACTAACGCCGTTGGTTTATAAGATAATTTCAATGTTAAAGCAATAAATACCAGCTGCATAGTTGCATTATTAAGTAATACTATTAAATTATTTAATTTTAGAAACCAAATAACATAATTACGCATTCTTTGTTTAATATAGTTCCATGTACTGCTCTGTTTGTGTCGGTACAAATATTCAACGGAGCTAGCTGTGCTATTACATAGTTCTAATAATATTTCTCGTACGACACAATCCAGTATCATATATCTTTGAACCTTCGCCCTGCACAATACGTCGTTTGAAGCGCCCTGCGTCTGGTGAAGCATTGATATCAGGCATATGACCACAATAACATTCGGTATCACATACATTAGTTACGAATCTTGCTTCGTAATTGTATGAAGTAAAACAATAACCCGTGACCAATATTTATGGAACCAGCAAACGAAGTTGATGTTACGGAGGCGCCCGTTACCACGTTACCACGCAACATCGTATTTCTAACGCGGTGTGTTTGTTTCATATTCCATAAACAAAACATAATATCACATGTAATTAAAGATATTTAACGACAATTAGATTAAGCCCACACTAGTACAGGGTAGATGGTCCAAAAGCAATGTTTGTTAACCGGATCTCCACAATTTGGGAAAAACCCTTCCAATCTTACGGTATAATAACTCTGATCCAATTTATCTGCCAATAATAGTTACATTGAATAATAACGCTCTGTGATTTTGAAAGGACTCAAATGTGTCACCTTTACTTGTAACCTGGATTTTCCACAATCTAGCCCCTTCCGGATCAAATATATGGCCAGCCATTTTTTTGCAACTATCTATTAAGGCATCCTTGTCCTAAACACATTGAATAAGAAGAAAATTGGTCGATTTTTTGGTATATTATCCATTTGAATTCACCCCTGATCATAGAAAATACATATTTTCACTCGTGGTTGTGACATGAACATAATTTAGATCAAATATGTGATCTCGTTGACATAAATCGATTCATAAAACAACCAACGCTAACGTGACAGTAAATTGATAATACTGACATTACTAACACAGCATAGTTTTGACAGTGTGATTGAACAATCTATCGTTAATATCATTTGTGGTGATTTTTGTCGGGTCATTGGAATTGAACACTGATTTTATATCAGTTAATACTGACGATTTGTAACAATATTTCAAATATATGGAGAGTATTATGTGCTCACAAAAGGTTAAACCATTGTATTCGAGGAATTATCTTTTATGAGCCGAAACTTGCATTCTTTTTTTTTTAAGTTAGCTGCATACCTTTACGGCTTAAACATTTGTATTTGTTTAATAACGTCAACTTTCACACAAAGCATTTATCTTTAGACGTATACCCGCTTATCGCTGTTTGGTTGCGTAATATGTAAACATGACTTGATTTTCAGAAAACGAGGAACATACACATTATTGTGCGAGTTGGGCTTAAACTGTTTAATAGTTAGCATACATGGACTTAATTCCGATGAAAGCAATATATACAGATTTTGCAACATAAACATGGACAAATTATTAATGATTTCTAAGTCTTGCTTTATTTAATATTTTTTACAAAATAAACCCAATATCTTATATAAGCAGAAACAAATGATGTGCTATCGATAATTCAACTTATTTAAATTTGATTATGTCATTTGATGAAGTTACTGAACATTTGACTTGATAATTTCTTACACGTGTTCTCAGTGTGATTCAAATCAAGAATTAAGCACGTTTTCTTATGAAAAATATAAAACATTTATTATAGGTATTTTAACAAGTGTTTATTATCAGCAATTTAAAAAGATTTATTTTAAGTGCTTACATCTTTATTGCTTGATGAGTGTCTTGCGCTTATTACATTCGACAGTTTTGTTTTATTTGACCTGTTCATCTTTTGACAATTATGTTTAAATAGAAAGTTCGATTTGCATCTTTGACGTCAACATTGTCATTCTTTAAGACGCAGTAGACTTCCTAATATGTTTGATTTAAATAAAGCATTACAGAAAAGCGCGACTGTAATTGGTTTGTTTTCGAATGCATGAACAATCTTTGTCAATTGTATATATTGACTTTGGAAATATGCGCAGTGACAAACTCTGTAACGGTAACCTCTCCAATCACAAGACAAACCAGTATTATGTGTTACTATTTCTACTTTATGGAATATCCGTTTAAAAAAAAAATGCTATTTAAAACGGTAATCATTTCCTGATGCGTACTATCGGCAGAGATTTGATAAGTTATATGCGATCAAGAGGTCCCGGTTAGTTTCCAGTTTAAACCATTTAAAGATCACTTAAGAATCAAAAGTGTCGGTTCATCCAGGTAAACGGGTGTTAAGTGTGTCTGCTAAAGCCTTATGGTTTCGATAACATCGAGCTTAACTACAATAAGTTTGAACTGAACGACTTGGTTTTCGAAATAATCATTATTGGCAATGGCATTTAAATTGTATACATTTTTATTTAAGCATTCGATATAGTGGTGTTTTTGTACGAGAACAACAACCAGGTATTTAAAACATTTGACACATTTCAGATCTTAACTACATTTATTCATATGGGTCAATTAAAATGATAACTATAGTTCAAACGCTTACGCTCAGGTTCGGAACTGTTTCGTGTAGTTTATATGCAGATTTTAAGCGCAATTTTGTTTTGTGTCTATTATGGCGATTAGTGAGTTTCATGTGAGAATCATAGATTAGGGCACATACACAAATAATTATAATCACGATGCCGTAGTTATCGCCTTGCATTGCAATCCCGATTACGCAAGCGAATGGTGAAATGCTTATAACACGAACATGGTTTAGATGTAATAACTCAGTTACTGTCATGCATGTAAAACCAGTCACGACTTCTTTGTTCATTATTCGTTAATAGGTACAGAAAAGTCAATTTGCTTTTATGGACTGAATAAGATTTAATTTAAAATACATTCATGTATATGATTATTCCAAGAAATGATTAATTGACCATACATGTACATTTGACACTTAACCGTTCCGCCTAATATTAGATTTTCATTTCAAAGCTCACATCTGATATATTATTTCGTATTTAGACGCAATTAAAACTAAATATAATACAATTCAAGCACATATTTTTATACTTCTTTTTATACTCGTAAACAAGTGTGCGTGATACCTTTTAGTATTTATACTGAATCTACAATAAAAACGGTTTGATGCACCATGGAACAGCTGTTAATATACATACATTCATAAACAAATTAGGGTTTCCTTTTTCTCCAAACTATGTCTTACAAATGTAACTGTTGACATGAGGCGCTAAAAATGGTTTCACGTTTTCCTGTAAATATAAACAGACTGTCACATTAGATGCATCAGTGGGAGTAAATGTCAAAGCCCTATAAGCACTCAAAATCAACGAATATTTCGTATAATATTTCTTAAAATACAGTTAACCCATAAAACAATCAGTATTCCTTATAGCAATAGCCAAAATGTAAACGCTAGATGTGGTCAGGTAACAAAGATTCACAAGATACAAATTTCTCTTTTTATTTTTGGTAGGACAGTATATTCAACACATGTGCATTTACCATGTTAGTGTTCGTGTTTCGTATGGTATTAATAGATATCGTTGCGGGAAATTAAAATGGAAAATGTTCGTTGATTTTTTATGTTAAAAGTTGCTTCAATTTCATCATCCAGTAGGCTAACAGATTTAAATCATACACACATCGATAATAATGTCTATACTATTCAACCTGCTTATAAAGGACCTTTTTGCACGAACATTTAAAGCAGTATTTTCTCTGAGCTCATCGTTCTTTCTACAAACACACACAATGTACAAAAATTGATTAAGATTTTTACATGAGAAGCTATCTTGACGTGCAAAGACACAGTATCCGTATTATATGTGTCATTGCTCAGGCTGCTGAATAATTTCTTGTCAGGAAATGCTTTAATTTTTAGGGGGAGGGGGGAAAAGCACGAGTAGGAACAATCCATGAAGATGCCGTCCGTAAACGAGGCCTGTAACTCGATTTTATCTCTGTCAACAACTTCCTGTGATAATTGCTCGACTCGATGTTATGCTATTAAAGCGTAACAAATTGTGAAAATAACGCATTTAAACACCAAAATAAAATGGCATTCTAACTGTATGTCTAGACACTATAATATAAGCAAAGTTTAAACATCTTATACTTTTTATAAACTGCATTTATCCCACAAGGAGAACTTTATACTGTGAAACGAGTTTATTTCCTTCTAGTAATTGTACTTATTTGTCAAGCTTACATGTTGCATCAACAACATGACTAACATAAGCTTAGCATGATTTATATTGGCTCGTGTCGTATTGTTTTACATGTATAATAGACCAATCTGAAAACACTGTTCAAATTCCATTTATATGATGAAAATGTGTACACACATTAAAAATATATTACATTGAATACATGAAAAGAATTAGCAACATATATAAACATACAAACATTTTAGTTTAAACCAATACGAAACGTTTAACGGCAAGCACATCAATTATAAAGTTAATTTAATTAAACATTGTATACACTGAACAGTATACTGATTCTACTGGCAAAATAAGCCATTTTGTACTCAGCCACGTTCTCGATTCTATTTGTGTCAAAGAAGGTAACTATACTCTATATAACAAATGTGAAACGTGCAAATCGTGATATAACACATGTTAAATAATGAGCTGAACATTTCTTCCAATTATGAAACGGGTATATCTTCCATAATTCTTGACATCGTTGCACCTAAGCTGTGTTATTAGCATTTTTATGCAAGAGTAACTGAAATCCGGTAAAAATTAGACCAGTTTATATGCCTAATAATTGGATTTGTCACCTTTATAGGGCCTTAAAAAATTGGATCGGAATGGACACAAATATCCGCTGTTTTTTTGCTGGTGCGAAATATAAACATTAATTAATATGATGTCAATATAACAATCGCGAACGGTTTCGCTTTTGTATGCTCATATTAACCAGTGATTTCGTCGCTCACATACATTATTGAAATTTACCATTTTAAAATTTTAAAAAATCTAGAATGTATGAAATTAAAGAGAAACAGTTCAGAACTTAATTGCGGGTTAAGTTTAGATCTTCCAAATGACGAACTTATCTTATATATTGCGTCTCGCTTTTAACAAATAAAGCGAATGCTTCAAGGCCACGAATCAATTGTAACACGAAAGCTATTTCCCGGTAGGGCTTCTTAGCTTCTAAAATACCGATTTAAGAACACAAAAAGGATAAATAAGTGAATTTATGTAATGCTTGTGTGTGTTTTATATGGTGTGTGTTTTATATGGACACAATGCAAATACTTTTGAGTTACAAACGACTTTTTACTGTTTCAAACAGTGCAAAATAACAGTAAATAGTGTCGATGGTTTTGCATTAATGAAACCAACCCTTCTTTACAATAATACAATTTTGAATGTTTAACATTCAGTCGTCTTTAAAAGGTGTTCATTATAATATGTTGGATGTTAATAACACGTTGTTTACATCGAAATAATGATCAGCATCATGTCTTCAGTTTTCATCTCACTACTGGGAAAACAAATAAATCTGGTGACTAGATGAGATGAAAATCAGTATTTGTAGTGTTATTATAACGGTTAATACCCATATAACGTCCGCACAACTTATCGAAAGCTACTTCATACACGCAACTTGACTGACATAAGTTCCGAGAAATCCATTATCATGAAATATTCACCATTAATTCATTGCGAAACGTTCCATTTCCTGAATGGCATGCTGTTTTCCGGAAGCAAAAGCATGTAATGGAAACGTGACTCTGACACTGTGGTCACACGCCGATCATCTGGATAATTCGATAACGGATGCGATAATAGAGAAAAACAAATGCCACGCAAGAGAGCAATATTCTTCAACATTTTTGTATTGATGTTCGGTTCATTGGGTTTTCAGACACGGAACATTGTTTTCCCGATTAATGGTTTAGCACTTCGTATTGCGAAGAAATGAATTTGCGCAAAACGGTTGCTTTCATGAAGACAAAACGAGTACATTGCATAAAAATTCAGCATAAACTTGATACTCAGATCATATTTTAACACACAAAAATATTTATTAGAACGTCAAGAACGTATCAAAAACGTATTAACTATTCGAATTAAAAGAAAAATATATCTTTTAATTTCACAACATATTAAATGTTAAGTTTACTCACGTGTTTGAGCAAATGTTAACATAGTCGGATGCAACTTTTTCATGGAAACCTCTACAACCGATCATCTCAATGACAATGGTACTTCTGTTCCTGTTTACCCGACACGTTTTACCAGACATAAGACACTCATGCGAAATTCGCTGTGAAATACTATTGTATTCAGCAGGAAATAAATAACCATTTCTGCACTGGCGTAAATTTAAAACGAATCACTGGAAAATTTGCTCCATTTTGCTTATCCCTTTGGAATATGATTATGATATTGGTTTTTCATGGCATATTCAATTAAGACACGACATCTTGGGGAATAAGATACTACCATTTCATAGCGAAGTTCCAATTTACTTTTCTTATATTAAATGCTACGTTGAAACAATTCCGGAGAAAGTAGATTGCAAGCCAGTTTGTTTGCAATTATCTAGTTAGGTTAACATGTCCTAAAATCATTGAATACGATAATTAGATGTTTTTCGGAAGATTATCTATTTGATTCAATCTTGATCATATAAAATACATATTTACGCTCGTGGCTTTAAAATGAACAAAATATCGATCATATATGTGGTCTCGTTGACAGAAATCAATTACAAAAACAACCACCGCTCATGTAACAGAAATTTGATAATACTGGCATTAATAACACAACATAGTTTTGACAGTTTGATTGAACAATCTATGGTAAATTTCGTTTGTGGTAATACATTTTGTATCGGATTATAAGAATCGATCACGGATTTGGTATCATTTTATACCAGACTGTATGATCTTTCTCATGTATAGAGAGTATTATTCGATGGATACAGTTCAAATTTATCATGCGAGGCATATTGTGTTATGAGCCGAAACGTAAATATCCGAACTTAACATAAAATAGTAGAACTCATTTAATATAAGTATATGGTAATGGCGTGAACATGTGTATATTTAATTACGTACAATATGCCAAAAAGCGTTAACCTTTAGACTCATCTCTAGCTGTCGCTTTTTGTTTGGTTTTGTTAACATGAAGGGTTTTCTGCAAATGTACAATTTAAAAAATAGTTTGCGAGTTGGCCCGTAAAAGGGAAATACTTATATTTGGGATTTCTGGACTTAATTCCTATAAATGCACTAAAAAAAGACTTGTTTGTTGTCAACAATAATATCAAGCATATACACATTGTAAATGATTTCCAAGTATTGCTTTATGAGCTGTTTTTCAAAATAAAACCAATATATATTCAAAGAAAACAGATGTGCTATTCGACAATGCGCATTCCTTATATTTGATAACTGTCATTTGATAAAGTTTGTGACAATTTTGCTGGATAATTTCTTACACGTGTTCGCCGTTCTCAATGTGATTCGAATCAACAATAAAGCACGTTTGCTCAAGAACAATTAAAAAAAGGTATAGAATGTAGTTTAACTAGTTTTAAATTACGAGAAATTTTGATATTACACTTTAGCATAATTTAATGTGATAACCTCGTTGTGTTTTATGAGTGTCTTGCGCTTGTTATATACGACATTTGTCCTTGCATATACGCAATGGAGCGTTCTTATATGTTATTCGTATTCCATATATTGCACAATACCATTAATTACTGTTCTTCATCAGAATAGTTTTAATGTCCAATATTAAACTTCATATATTGGCATTTATTTGACCAGTTCATCGTTTGGCAATTATGTTTAAATCGAAAGATCGAGCTTACATCATTGACGACACATTTTACATTATTTAAGACGCAGTCGACTACCCAATTTGTTTTATTTATGTAAAGCATTGAAAAAAGCGCGACTTTCATTGCTTTATTGTCGATTGCATAAAAAGTCTTTGTTAACTGTTTCTATTGACTTTGTAAGTGTGCGCAGCGTCAAACTGTATAACGGTAACCACTCCAATCACAAGACAAACACTTCCAAGTTGTAACTATTTCTAAGTTATCGAAAAGTTTCATAGAAACATGCTGCTATTTAAATATGTCACGATTGCCGTAATGGTGTCAAGGATTTGATAAGAGTTCTTATCGAAACAACTCATATCTCTGCGCACCGCAAATAAGATCTTATCGTGGCAACGCTAGTTTCGTCATTAATAACTCGATCGAGTAACTGAACTGGAAAAGTGCGGTGGCAGCGTTATTCTATCAGATTCATTTAGCTGATCAGCTTGTCATGTGTAAGTTACACCAACATGAAGCTTCGCTTTGACCACGTATGCAAACGATGCATTCTTAAAGACTGAACAAACTCGCATTATAGTTCGATTCAAGAAAATTTTCGTTAAATACTGAAATAGTGTTTTCAATATTTTAAATATTCAAAGCTACCAGAGTATGAAGTTTTATTTCCCTAATCCATTATAAAATAAAATTAAACAAATATGTAATGGATGAATAAACAACGATTGTAAATTCTGGTACTGAGACATTTAGCCACAAAGGTTAAGGTCCAAAGTTCAACAAAGAATAGCCGCGTTTTAGAACAACAATTATCATTGCGATCGAGAGGTCTGGTAAGGTTTTCAATTGAACACTTTTTAAGATCATTCTAATATCAAAAGTGTCGGTTCATCCCAATTAATGGGTATTAAGTGTGTCTGCTAAAGCCGAATGATTTTGATATAATCGCGCTTAGGTTCGATAGGTTTGAACTCAGCGACTTGGTTTTCGAAATTATTTGTCAATATTGGAATTCTTTGGACATTGACTAAAAGTATATACAATTATTAAAGAAGGCGCTACATTTTTTTTTTACGAAAACGGCAGCCTGGTGTTTAAAAACATTACGACACATTACAGATCTTAAATGCATTTATGTCATTCTGTAACAATACAGTGCAGTATAAGCTTATCGGAGTACCGATGTATATGTACATTGATCTCAAAATACATGCCTAACAGAAAGAACACATTTTACATTAATGTTTCGGATCGAACAGCCAGTGATGCCTCTTTAGTATAACCATATGAAACTCGATGGATATATCTAAAATTGTAGAATACAATGTTGATCTTTCATTTAAGAAAGACTTAGCAAGCCTATTTAAATCAAACGACCAAATAGTATTCTGCCAACTCCTAACGCAATTCTGATTTAATAGTTATGGCTATTTACTTGAGCTAAATTATGCATGGGAAATACCTTTCAAAAGATGCTTGCCAATTGTTTACTTATCTGTTCACAAATTTGCAAAACATGCAAATTAAAACTTTCAACATATTGAAGAAATATCTTAACGTTAAAGCGTCACTTTTTGCAGCTAAACAGTTTGATTCCAAGTTAATGAAATATAATGACGTCCTGTAACAAATAGTCGACTGTACACACTTTAAACATTACTGAATGTCAAAGATTTAATGACATATCTAGTTGCAATTTATAATACAATTTAACGCTGGAATAACTAAATATATAGCTGAAAAGTCCCTGTTAAAGAGAACACGCTTAAATCATTGAATGCATATGTAAACAAGCAATACTGGAGTACGCAATGTTGTAATATCCATACACAGACAATGTTAAACTATATGCGATATCGGGAATAAGGAATATTGGCATGTTTATGATCCTTGTAGAAGCAAAACCAATTCAGAGGTACATGTATGAACGTTCATAAGACTTTATTGTTTATGTGATTTGCACATTTTAATTTCGAAAATTTAACATATCAATACTGTGGATTGTTTGAAGCAAAATTCACGTTGTGTTCATCTTCTTTGTATCTTATGAATTGTGAATCTCTATTCGAAGGTTGAAGACCGTCAGTTTAGTTTACACATATACGAAGAACCTATTTTATTGAATTTGATCTTATATATTTTTTCCAAAAAAGCATTTTGTAATAATCGAGAAATAAATCGCACCTTACCAAAACAAGAATTAAATTTGTATTATGTGCTTCGTTTTTAATGAATGGTTGTGAGTTGGTACTATCTGCTTAATATTGTGTTTGTATCAATTACCACAAAACGTGTCTTAGATGAATGCAATTCAAACGTGGTCCTAAAAGGATTGTTGTGTTAGTAACAACATAAACTAATTCTTCTTTGATATTTGAAATACAAGAAAATGTTACAAAAACATCGTGTACTGAGTACACATAACTTTACATGTCCAAAAACTGCTTAAACATCTCCGCTATTTTGATTAAAAAAATCAATTATGTTACCATCTTAAGCATTAATTTGTATCCTTAGGTCGTTAATATAGTCATTTGCTGCATAAGCGTGTGTGAGTTAGTTCTACTTACATGTGTCGTCGGACAAAACTCGTCGTCATTTTATTCCATGTTTGATGTTTAATTTACATATTTTAGTTAAACACATGGTGAGTTTTGCATTAAGATAAATAACTTATGAGGCGAGCTGAATAATGTGACGTATTCTGACTTGAACAAAACAAGATGTTAAGAAGATTTTATGTGCATCCGTTTTTGTTTGCCATGGCACCTAGGTTACTCAATTACCTGGTAATTATCTAGCGTAACTGCATATGTTTATTGCATTAACACAGTATGCCGGATAAAAACAGATTTTGGTATTCAATGAAAACATTAAACTTGATCAGATGTAAAAAATGTATATGGATGGCTTGATAGTTCTAAAATATAACAACTACAATCAAGCTCTTTAATAAGATTAAAAAAAAAACAACACCATTTGATTTCAACAGATTGATATTGGACTGTAAAGCTAAAATCATTCAGCTGGAACACGTGATCTCTTTAGGAATAAGGTATGCATTTTAATCAATTCATGAAAGCGTTATCCCAAGTATTATATTAGTTAAATTGCAATTGTGATATGTATTCGATTGTATAGGGTTTAAAAATATGATATATTATATTTATTTATGTGTAACATTTTGTTTTCTGTTGAGTCCAAAATTGAAAAATGATCCATCCAACATTATCAAGTTCACGTTGTCGTAGCATATACGTAACGCGAATAGTAAGTCATGGGTACATACACATCCACAAATAGGTCTCGTCGAGAAACAGTTAAAACTACAACAGCAACAATACAGTTATGATGTATATGTAATACAAAAGCTCACTTTGATTGTATTGAGAATATTTCATTTGACATAATCGAGTTTAATAAGCTGAGTTGTATTATGCAATAGCATACCCCAAGTCAATAGTGAGTAAAATTATTTAGTGTAAATTCAATTCCTGCAAGAGTGGTAGTACTGCATTCGTGTAATGTGTTTGTTAGTTTATTAGCACATTTCATGTCCAGACTATTTATTATAAAACGTGTATTTGCTCGTTTGTAAGTGAAAATCCTATGAAAAACATTAAAAAAACGCAAGCGTTTGTGTTCGAAATCATAAACATAAAATTATTATCAGTCACAAAAATAATATAAAATAAATACTTCATCTTCAACTGACACAATTCATTGATAAAAGGCTAAGAAGATCAACGAGTTGCACTTATATTCACTGATCTGTCTTGTGCGATGCGTTTTATTCGAGGTAGATATATAAAGCGGACAACTTAAACAGATCATTTTAGATCGACACATCATCCACAGCGTGCTTTTTATTCGAAATCTAATCGAAACTTTTCAAAATAGTTGCTGCTCCGAACAATCCCCCTTACCGCAGAATGTAGTGATATCATATTGATTCTTGCTACTCATATACGCCTTTTATTAAAACATATTCTTCAGAGGGATGTATTAAAGCTCAGCCAGAGTCTTTGGGTGACGCTGAACCACAGCTTAACGTTTTAAAATAAATGAAAATAATTAGAACATGTTAAGTGTGACTACGTAATATGTGCATGTGTTTTGTTCGTGGAAAGACAAAAACATCTTTTTGAAGTATATTTTATGTATTTAGTCGCACTAATCAATTACGAGTTTCAAATCCAATGCACTGAATATCACGTATTTAACTATCTGGTTAGCATCACACTGTTTTGAATTATGTGGCACTTATGTGGTGGCAACCTGTTTAGAAACAATAACCCTTAATGAATGAAACGAGCAATCTGGTCTCTGCCATTATAAATCAATTAATATAATTATATTATGATGCAGACTCGGTAATGGGTCATGCAATGAGAATTGTCTTTTGGTTTCGAACGTTTATATGATGCTTTAATAAAGGAGGAAAAGATCGCGATTGTGTCATATGTCTAAATGTTAGATAACGATTGTTTCATAAATTGAATCTATGTTTTATTACACAACATGTACATAACAAAAAATGAAATTGTTTTTCGTATTTGGTAAGAATGTTTCTACTACCATATGTAACCTGTTGTTTAGAAATGCATTTTCAAGGTAAAGAGTGAACAAGGCTTATTAAAATAAATAAACAAATACTTAAGAAAAATCGCTAGGTTTGAACCTTAATTCACTTGAAGCTAAATATGTATCACAACTAAATATTCAATAACTTATTTGTAACCTTAAATGTGTTCCACGTCGTCCAATTAACTCGTGTATGCGTAGTTTTCTTCATAACGTATTTCAGGACGCAATGGAACCCATACTAGTCCAACTCGCGATATTTCGTCAGATTACAGTTTCATTATTATGGACAAATTAACCAAAGCGACCACATAATTGGGTGTTCGCAGTATATAGAAATCCCCCCACCGATATTATGACTTTGTATGCACCACTACATACTATTAACTAGAAGAAGGCGGCAATTTCATTTTGCTTTTCTTCAAATGTACCATTGGTTGATACATTGATCCGTCTATAAGGATTGGTTTTAACACTGATTTCTACTTGTAACTTTGTTGCAAATTGCAAATATGTTTGTATATTATTCGGCAAAAAATAAACTATCGTCATATTTTTTCCATGTGTATTACTCAACCAGCATTGAGCACATTGAAAAAGATATATAAAAAACATGTTATCCGTTTGCGGTGTTGTTTTGCCTTCGCAACTGAACCGTTACTAGGATTACGAAATAAAACGGATAAGTAATTAAATACGATATGTTTCGATTTCGATGCAAAACATAACTTCTGTAGATACCAAAAACTGTATGTGAAATCATCGTGCGAAAACGTTACAGAGCTAAAAAATATCAAATGATTATAACTTCTGCATGTTAACTTTAAACACGAAATTAGAGAAACCTTTATTCTTGCTAAATAGAGTGATTTCTCTTCATGTTGACGTATGAAGCGTGGTTTTTATACCGATGCTAAGCTCATCTGTGATGGACATTTTATCCAATTTAAGAATATACAAAAGCTCAGAGGAAACGTGAAAAAAGATTCCGTTATTTATTAAATTTATTACGTGCCAAGAACGGAGACATTACCAACATGTCATGAAACTGATATTCAGCACTGATATCTCAAATCCTGCAAAGGTTTGTATTACATTTCGTACCTATCCTGCTCACTGAATTAATAAGGATAGGTAGTTATAAATCATTATCCTAATAATACAAAGTAATGTTAACAAAGTAGGTTTGTGTTCGATTTAAATTAATATTAAAGCTGACGTGTTTAAACGCTTTACTACAGAGAGGTATTTATTAACAGCTTATTGTATCCAATATGATTTTATAAAGTCGATTATGACGTGATTATGCGATTACAACATAATTACCTGTATCTGACCTACTAACTAGTATGCGTTCATTATAAACTGTTGTTTTGGCTTAATACACATGTGTGCGTGACACTAAATATCTTTGATTTATATAAGATTGTTTTTTAATAATTCATACAATCTTTGGGAATAGGTCAGATCAATAAATAGGAAAAACCATGGAATAATTCTTAGTACATGCAGGTGCATTGTAGAAAGATATTCATAGGTCAGTAATAATGTATACAACTTAATGTGAACATCTTTTTTTATAAATCAACGTAGTTAATACTTGTGTTTTTTAACTGACACGATATGTTTATATGTAAACTGATCAATATATTTTGGCTGCAATATTTGCTATAGTGAGTTGATTAATTGCATATTGTTTCCTAAAAGTGGCACCGTATAGCTGAGTTTCTAGATGATATATTATAGCTTGTATTACCTTGGATGAAGGTGAATAATGTCGTGTGATCCCAAAGGTTCAAATAAATTAATAAAATATGTTAAGAGAGTATATAGAGTTATACAATTTATTACAAAGCCGAATAGTTTAAGGGTTGTCACGAAATGACCAAACCACTTGCACATAAAACACATTTTACAAATCACTTATCATGTCTTAATAATGGTCACTTTTAAGTATAAGATCACAGAACTCACGTCATGTCATTATAGAGAAATCGTATTAGAGGAAACGTTAAAATACATTACGTTGAACAAACTCGTTTTCATTATTAACAGTATTATGCTTCAGCCAACACCAATATGTTGTGTTGCTTTAATATATAACCACCCACTCAACCATCCGTGACATATATAACAATATGTGTTTTTTTATGTGTACATCGACAACATAACAAACAAAATATCATGAGAGTGAATTCTAAAATGTCACTAAACGATTTAATTATAAATTGGCTTAATTTTTAGAATATTACAAAAAACAGTATTCAATCATCTCTTCGCGATGCTCGTGTGTACATGTAGTGGTAATCATAACACAGAATTAGCTNTTTATCACATGCCATACCCTGTTTCCCATGTAATATAACCATTACATATATTTTTATATTACACATGTGTAATATACTTTTTAAGCGTTTTCATTGGCTTAGTTTTCGTTTATTGACCAATCGCATTTTTTTTTTTTTGCTGAAACGACGTTGCAACGTCAAATGACGTCACAAAATGTAAACAACAACATTCGGGATTTATCATTATGTTTGCGTAAACTATTTATTTAATTTGCTCATTTAAAAGCATGTGATAAAAAAGATCTGACACTCGTTGTCATATCATACCAAATTGTATTAAACTCGTCCAGGAAATTCGTTAGTAAGCTCGCCAAAGGCTCGCTTATTAACAAAAATTCCGGAACTCGTTTAATAAAATATGGTATGATATGACAACTCATGCCAGATCCTATATATATACATTTACATATGGATGACATATATATTAAGAGAGATACATTTAAATGTGGCATTATTTAATTTACGTATTTGGTGTAAATTTTGTTAGGTTTTAACATGAACAAAATATTTCTTAAAATACATTTCTTAAAAAGCCCTTATGTTCTGCATTTTATGTTTGCAGTTTCCTTTGATGTACTTATGCTTTGAAGATAAACACATACGTGGATCTACCTGAGCTAGTGGCTGAGATCCTGGTCCAACAAATGGCGCCATCTTTGAAACTATTCCAATTATAGGATGAAAATGCGTTAAACTTATATTACATAAATAGAATTGGCAACATATATTAACAAACACACATTTGTTTGAAACATGTAGGATACGTTAAGCGGCCAACACAACAACTATGAAGTTATATTTATTTAGGATTGTATACACTGAACAGTATAATATTCATGATTCTCCTGCAAAAATATCCCTTTGTACTCAGCCTCGTTCTCGGTTATGTTATCAATGAGCCAACTTCTATATACTCTATATCAGAAAATATGAAACGTGCCTAGTGTTGTTGTCGGAATATAACACGTTATACAATGTTCTTAAACTATATAGGCTCTTGAAGCACTATTAGATGACAGCTGAAGCCATTCGATCCAGACAAATATTACGCGATATGTCCACACACGAGGACTGAATCCGATGACTTGCTTCAATGCATTAGTTCGATTACGGGAAGCAATTAGGCTTCTCGAATGGAGAGCTCCGTTACGTAAAATATAAGTAACTTTACTCGGGTGTTTTAATCTACGGAGATACTAAATGCCCTAAAGTTCCACAATTATTATCATATTATAAGTTTACTTACATTATCCCACACACAGATGTATGGTATGTGGTCAAATTGTGTTGTCATCTTGTCTACAGATAATACCTGATTACACTTAATGTCAGGACGATTTGCACCATTGTCCATTATCCAGAAGGAAACGTCTTAAGTAAGGCAATACAATGCGCAATCTCTGAAACATTACCGCGCCGCACCATAAAATAATCATATAAATTGGTGCTTCAAGAAAGCGACATTACTGCCAACATATTAGCCAACGGAGGACGATGTATTTGGTATCAAATTCGTCAGCTTTCGAGTACTCATGTGGTTTCTCAATATTACATTTATAACACAATACGAAGTCGTTATGCTAATTTTCTACGAAATAAATATTTGTTAGATGTTAGATTCTATGAGACGCGCAGTTCATTGAAAATAAATAGAAATGATGTAAATATTTGAAGACTTACCCTGCTTGAAAAAGCGTGAATCACTGAAAAGATTCAAAAGACTATCTATCGGGCTTGCTTAAAGGAACAAACGGTAAATTAAAAGAGTCTAAACAAATGTGTTAAGTAGGCCCCTTTGTATGTTGTGAAAGAAAGTAATTCTATGTGGCGTTTTTTATACTGTCAATGTGTATAAGTGGGAAGGTTATATACAGTTGTATATAAAGAAATGCTTCAAAAGTATATGGGTATCTTTGCGGTAAGTAGTACGTTGGCTAATAGAACATTCACAAGTGCTGCTATATGTCAATGTAAGCTTTACATTAAATTGTACTTTTACTAAATGTCGATTTGTATTTTTTTTACCCTACATAATAGGCTATGTGTTATCAAATTATCAGGAAAATCCAATCTACTTATGATGTGATAAGCGAACCACAAACATTACCATTTATGCTACAATGACCATGTTATGTCCAAGCGTAACTCAGTACAGTCAAACGGTCAGTTTTGGACTTTACATGTTTTCCCAATTACTAAACAATATATTAATTTTATTGAAATCTGCGACACAATAAACTAACAACTCAAATTACTTAACTGAAAAACATCTGTTACACAAAAGATTTTGTGGATTTGAGTCTCAAAGTAATGTAATAAGGAAAAGAATAATTTTACAACGGTAAACCAGAATAATTTATATACAATTTGGAACAATACATCAATCGATCGATTTACAATAAAAATATATAACTCGACCCTGTCTTCTTCATTAAAATATTGACTGAATAGTTCTATTTGGAAGGTTAAACGCAGTCAACGCACCATCAGAACAAATCACAATATGTGCGATTTCATTGAACAATACAACACAACATACCGTAAGATCGGATATGGCAATAAAATTAACGCTGTTGTTTTGTCCAATAAAATCAACGAGCGACACAGTGTATTCCCCGTATGAGTCCTGGTGATCAAGCACATTATCATTAGTTTAGAAGGTTAAGTCGTTAAGTTCCAAAAACATCTCTTAAACTGAACTCGCTAAATGGGATTGGCACAACACGATATTCATACAAATTACTGTTTTTAAGAAATTAATCGTGTTGTAGGGGCGTTTTACTACTCACGCAAATATCACATACTTAACTAGCACAATGGGATTGCACACGACGATATTCATACTTATAAGAAATTAATCTTGAAGCTTTTTATTACCTACGCACATTGTCTAGAGGCTGTTAACGTTTTAATGGGAAATACGAAGAATTAAATGATATCATATAATCTATTGACACGTTCAATACATTAGGTCTAACTGACATTGCATACGTAAATAGCAGATTGACGGCGTATAAATTAAAGCAACCAAATATGATTATAAACTCAAATCCTTTATTACACAGCTTCTGAGTATGAATATGCGCTGTTAATCATTATATATGATATACATCGTTTATATATGACACTTTTTATACATTTTATAATGTTTATCGTGACACGAAAATATACAGAATTTAGATAGAACAAGAAAATTAATGAAAACAGCGCTCTCAAGTGGATTCGACCCAGACGCAATATGATACACAATTAATTTTAATAATGACTATTTGACCTCTATAAAAGGATTATTATTGCGTTGTGTTTGCCTATTGCAAAATACATATAAACAAACTTAAATCACGATTTTGTCAAAGCATGACTAATTTTCGTTGTGGTTAAATATGATATTAAAACTACGTAATTGTTTGTTATATGGTTATTCGCCGGGTACACATCTAGCGCAATTGCAATAGCAGACTCATTCGCGCGGTCGCCCATTTTCAATATTGAATTTTGTAAATTCGTTCAGAATATGGATTTATTTAACGATTTCATACCAGATCTTCCAAACCTCAGTTGAATGCCCCGTTATGCCTGCGATTATATCGCAATACAAAACTACACGGTTCGGTAATTGGTATGATTATACATGTAGAGGGGTCTACGTCCACTAGGCGTTACATAACACGATGTTGACCGAATGTAATTATTATTGAAAACCGACACAGTTTGCTTATTGAAAACTGTCTTACACATACGCTCAAAATCAGGGCTGCTCCATTTCACACAATTAACACAAACATGATACAATGCCACATGTTTCCGTTATTTCTTAAATATAGAAATACCAAATACTACTTTTATATTTTTGGTACAGCTCAAATATCAGCATTGACACAATAAATGTGATTAGTTATGGCTGATACCATGCGGGCAAACCGGAAATATGACGCCATAAATACCTATTTATGTCCGGATTTATTCTCAATTTATGATATCTGATATCTGAGAACATTCATTAATGTGTAATGGTTAGATAAGGAAGTAGAATCATATTAAGTGATTTGTGCATATTTGGTGCACAGCTCGGGTCCACATGCTGATCTTGCGGTACTTACAATCTTCAACTTCTCGAAAATTCTTGAGCTTGGTTGTTTAATTTTAATTGGCTTTAGTCACTCTATTTCATTGACACATACAACTACTTTAAAGTCGATGATGTTGTACCAAAAGTGCTGTTGTTATTTATTACTTATATGACTTTCATTTACAGCTTGTTATTTTTTTAAAGACATTTGTGTACACTTTAATGATACCATGAATTAAAGGTAATCCTGTAAAACAAAATGCATAAGCATTTTCGAGATGTCGGTGTCTGTTGATTAACCGATCCATCACAAAGATCATTCTTGTGAAATGTCGTGATGAGCAGCCGAATCAGATCTTATTTTCACGAATAATTGTTTAGTGTGTAGCTAGAATGTTACAAACAGGTACATCTATACACGTAAATTTGTATCACCAGCACTCGTAATCTTAATAAAGTTTGTAATTTCTCAAACATGCATTGATCTTACGCCAATAAATCCACAAGCTGTTGAGACAATAAATTGACATTTATAGAATGATTTAGATTGCTTATAAGAAATTTAACTATACCGGTAAAAAATTAGTTGAGATATTAATATACATATGTTTTCGAATAGCATTTCAAGAATCGACTGAACGTGTCCTCGTCTACGAACATATAGCCTACACATACACAGACCATAATGTTTACGAATGAGGTTTAAGCATTCAATAGTCATATATCCCACAAGACAAGAAATCCCGGCAGATTTTATTGTACATGCTTACGAAGAAAGCCCATGATACTCATCGTTAATACCTTTATAAACAACTCAGTAAATCACCATTAACTGCATGACAATACAATATTGCTTTTATTTAAGACATTACTGAATTAAACAGCAATGTTGGGTTATCTCACCTTTAAACTTCCAGCAAGCCGTCTCGAAAACTTAACGTATCCATTTTTAGTTGTTCGCAAGAACAACTATTGTTGAGAGGAAGTTTTGCAAGTCGCATGGTCTTAGCTACAGCAAGAACGACAACCACTGCATCTGCCTGTGCACACTGATTATCCTGTTTAAACTTCACCACTGGTGGTACACTCAACTCTGCAGGCAGTGAGTATGTGTATGTAATCAATAGTGTTTAACAGCTTGTGTGACGACATTGGCAAGTCTGTCATTAAAAGATGTACATATTGGTTGCTTTCAGGAAAAACGGTGCTTAATGCATGTCAAAAAAGTGGTGTCCTGTGCACACTTCAGATTAGCCTGTGCAGTGCGCACAAGCAAATCAAGGACGACACTTTCTGATTTTATGGTGTTTTTCGCTTAAAGAGAGTCTCTGGTACTGGGATGACAAGTAATGCATATGAATTAAGCCCTGTTTTCACAAAATGAAGTTAAAATATTTTTTTCTTTTAATGATTTGAAAAAATATATAAAAGTGATAAAAACTTCAAAGTAACCTCGCTGACAAGGCAAATATACAAAATCACCTTTAAATAAAAAAAACAACCAATGAGTTCTAATTTTTTACCTGGGTGTCATTTTTTATAAACATCAATAAAGGACCTTTTTAACAGTTTGTCATTTAATTCTTTATATTGCTAAATGTAAACATTGGATCTTAAAAGCTCCATAAAAAAAGAATACAATCAAAGAAAAACAAAACAAATACCGTCAACTGGGCTCGAACCACTGATCCCTGGAATAACAGTATATCGTTAAGACCACTTGGCCATTCGAGTCGAGAGGTGTATTGTATACTTTATATAAGCAATCCTCGTAGTATGAAAATATATAACGACAACAACAGAAATCTCCGAATTATTAAATCGTTTAATTTTGTCAATTTACCAAAACGTGAAAAGGTCCCTTAATGTCCTCAGACTTGCAAATTGAATGAGTTCAATACACTGTCAGATCTTACATCATGTATAACTTTCAGGTTTAATGGTTGCCTGTTAGCCTGGGGCCAGTAGATTTAAGCCCAGGAAACTCAATTTCAAAAGTTGGTTACAATTTGGCTAAAAAGCAGTGCAACTAGCTTTTTCATAGCTTGAAACAACTCAATCCAATTAAACATATAATACAAATTGGCTGTGGATCAATAAGGCCTTGGAAATGATTCAATTCTGGCTCACATCAAGACATAATGCATTAAAAGTATGTCATGTAGGCAAAATTGTTGCTCACAAATTTAAAGAAAATAAATAAAGTATTAGATACACATAACACAACATGTACATAATTCTATGCTTGTTATTCTTTAGCAAGGCAATCACAATTCTAAAGCTGGTTGCCAGTGCAGCAACCAAATGCGAAAAAAAGAGACATATTGTTGTTATTTTGTCTCAGTTATCTCTATAACATAAATATGAAGATAAACAGTGCACCCACATCTCGACATGTGCTTTTAGACACACTCTTTATAAATTTGAATGGGATGTGTTCATTTCAAACTTGCGATTTAAAAAGCTATGACATTATTTTAAAAACTGAGTTGCTTCTAAGATTATGCAATTGCGAACAACTTCAGTGCCTTCAGCGCTTCGATTAAAATGTAGTTGGCACGTAAGCAATTTGGAACAAATGTAACATTTAAAATACTCTTTGTACTCGAACACATCTGATGTTAACCAATATTGCTGATTCGTTAATTTAAGTTAAAATATAAATGTATATATTCCAGTTAAATAATGCAGTTTTTCAAAATCACTTTTATTCTTTGTACTTAATGTAATTTTTTAAAATATTAAACAATTTTAATTCATCAGGGAAAAGATTTTCAGATTTCATGCCACATATGCAGGCTAAATCCTGTAGCACAGATTTCCAATAAAGGCTACACCCCACTAACATTACAATGACCACAGCTACTCGACCATTCCTAGAAGCATCTTCTTAGTTTACCATTGTGTGTGTTTGAGAAAAGGCGCACAAAGGGGATATCTTCGGATAATATGAATATAAATACTGATGTCTGACATTTCGTGTTCATAACATCGTGTGCAATGGATACTAGAGTATTCGTTTTTTTGTGTAGACATTTTGCATTTGACGAATTTATGCGCTATTAATAAGCCTTTGCTGGATTTGGATTTTATCTCCTGCAGACGGACTGAAAAAATAAGGTATTGTCAATGTAAAATTATATTAAATTAATATTATTATAAGTAATATTTAACGGCAATCTCAAATAATATTAAATGAATATATATTTTACAACAAGGTAGATGCATTCTGTCATTTTTGAAATAATAATGAATTGTAAAATCAACATAGAAATAAAGTACCCAGCATATTAATGTAAGAAACAAGAGCAAGAAAAAATAATTATTATAATACAACAAAATATATAAACAATTATAAAAACAAATAATATTAATACTAATATAGATAAAATAATAATAATAATAATAATAATAATAATAATAATAATAATAATAATAATAATAATAATAATAATAATATAAACGGGTAAATAACGCGTAAAACGTCTTCATCATTTTGAGTGACAATTGCACGATAAAATATAATAAAGTAACAATTTTAAAATAAAATACTTATTAAGAGTGAAATGTATGTCTTTCTCATCATATTTATCGCAATATAGCATCTATAACAGGAACATGTCAAATAATTGTGAATGTATTTAAAACGTGTTGCAAATTATTATTATTCTCATTTCGTTCACAGACAGTTTTAGTCTTCTTGTAGATGAGCTCCCGTGAGTACAAGGCTCTTTCGATGGCGCCCTGCACTATAAATATAACAAACATGGTCGCCGAGTTGACGGCCGGCGGCATTGACTACGCCGACATCATTCTGGCAGTACAGGAGTCCCCGGAATGCCGACAGACGAGCGAGAAAGTTGACGTCAGTGGCGAAATTTGGAGCAACTTCCCGGAGTACATGGAGCCCAACAAGTACCTGCAGCTCAATGTTCCGCCAATCCTCCTGGTTCTGGGTACCTTTGGCAATGTTTTGTCCTTTGTCATCATGTCCAGAAACATGTTTAAAATCAGCACGTATTGTTATCTCGCCTTTCTTGCTATAATGGATACCTTTGTGCTCTACATCGGCCTGCTGCGTATGTGGATAGGCAACTTTGCCCTGGATATACAGATCATGTCAAACTGGATGTGTAAACTCGTGACGTTTTTTGGATACGTCAGCAGCGTCACGTCCGTCTGGCTAATAATTGCCGTGACTTTTGAACAATTCATTGCGTTTTAGTTTCTATTGCGAGCGCCAAGAATATGCAGCGTTGTCAGGGCTAGAATCGTTATTATTACAATAGCACTGGCAACCTGTTTTCTGAATGCACACATTTTCTGGACAGTCGAGCTCCGTTCAAATGACATCAACGGAACTTCCTCGTACAAATGCGACGCCAGCGTGGAGCATGTAATTTTGATTAAGGAAATTTTGCCATGGATTGATGCGGCAGTTTACTCGTTCGTTCCATTTGTGACTATTTCAGTCCTTAACTCCATGATTGTTCGTGGTGTTTTGAAAGCACGTCAAAAGCGGAACGAGCTTCAAATGATTCCACTAAGAAACACATACGTGTCGGCCCTAAGCCAATGTACGGTGAAACGGAGTAATGAAAGCAGTAAAAAACTGACTTGTATGCTTTTGGCTGTCTCCTTTACATTTCTCATTATGACCTTCCCCATGAATCTCCTGATGCTAGTGAATGCTTTATTAGGGGACGACAAAACAAGCGTACATTTATACGAATACCAACGTAAATATGCTATCCTTACACTTGCTCGCACTGTCGTGGAGCTGTTAATGTACA
Source organism: Dreissena rostriformis (assembly GCA_007657795.1). Lineage (NCBI taxonomy): Eukaryota > Metazoa > Mollusca > Bivalvia > Myida > Dreissenidae > Dreissena > Dreissena rostriformis. The sequence goes on along the minus strand of VMBQ01000035.1, from coordinate 247,577 downwards.
TCAACCACAATATTAATTGTTTTCTGTATTGTGCAACAGGGAGGAAATTTAGAGAGCAAGTGAAATTGTTGTTGTGTTTATGTTGTAAAGGTCGCATTAACGACTTCTTCACGAATGCAGCGCGGAAGAACATCCCGTCGGCACAAAGTTCTCAGATGTCAAGAATGGGTTCGGAAACGGTAAACAAGGACACAGTCATTGAGTGCGATAGGGCGAAAGTGCGATCTAAACTGATTTGCCAATCACCCTTTTTTAATAGACGGAAAAGCAGTGTGTGAGCTTGACAAGATGTAGCTTTTTACTACTGAAAAGCTTACATTGATTTTCGTTAAATGTTACTTATTTTAGTAGTTTCATTACAATTTTATTGTTATGTTAAATATACGTAAGTGACAATTTGTTTTTCAAACTGGTATTTGAATAACAGTATAAGTGTATGTTAAATGTTACAGGATATACAATAATAAACACACAACAAAACTAAGTAATAAATAAAATGTGTGTACATTTTAAACCATATCTTCGATTTTTCAAACAGAACTAATAAATATAAATAATACATGTAAGTAAATATATTTATCGAGCAATATTGCTATGACGGAAACTATTTTATTTAATTATCAGTGCGTCGAGCGTGTTTATATGAAAATGGCCTTACTTAAATAAATATTATCTTATAAGACGACATATTGTAAAACATGTTTTGCTAAGAGAATAAAAAAAACAACGCCAGCAACAAGAAAACATTAAACAAATCAACCAAACAGTTAATATTTCTGATAGCAACTCGACTTAACAAAACACTATTTCATGAGCTTTAAACAGTTTAATTTTCAAATCGATACTCTTTAGTTATAAATTATATACATATGTTCCTTAATCATTTGTTATTCTTTCAAAACAAAAAGTGAGCACAATGGCCCGACACCTTAGATAACTCTGGAAAATTTGTGTTTCACCATTCGTCACGTAAAAAAGATATAGATGTTCAATAGAAGAAGGAATCGAAGAAACGTGGATTTTGAAATTATCTGTTCGAATGTACTCTTTATGCCACCATTACATCTTTCTCAAAACATTCCGATAGATGGAACACACCAAAGTGTTTTTTTCTGCTTCTGCGCTGAACACGTACATACATACTACATGGAATTCAATTAACATGGTCCTGAGTTTGTTTCTTAAGTATAGTATTATATCCTTTTGCACTAGTGAAGTTACTACACATATGAAGCTCAAACTGGTTCACCTTCATAAGAATGATGTTATTTTATCAAAGTGCTGTACAAACAGAATTGTGAATACTTGTTCATTAATTACTGAATATTAACGTTGAAGCTATAAGTATCCTTATGATTCATTAATTTCGTACGTGTTGTCAACCGATTACGATGAGCAGATACCGATTTGTCTACGTGACGTTAGAGCTAAACAGCAGTGGCTATATATAAAACTAAATAAACTTTAAACATGGCATATGTGATCAGATTTGCAGAAAATCTTCATTTATGGGTGTATAACGAGGAGGCTTAATAAATAAGCATTATGGTACTTGCTGTCATCATTATTGCGTTAAATACACCATATAAGGATGAAATATAGCATCTTACCGTGCTATTTATATGAAAATATATTTCTGTATAAACGCATTCATGGTATCTGATAGATATTTGATGTGTTAAGAAACGTGCGGGGGTTGATTTAAAACACATATAATTGTCCATTCAAGTACGGGCTCCTAATGACTTAAATACCTTTACTCTTTGGAAATCATAACGCTTGTATGTATAACATTATTACGTACACACTGGTGTTACATACAATCGTCATTTGTGGATGCCATCAGGTGAAACTCATGATAACGCACTCTTTACTGCGCACACCTATCAACTTACTTCTTCCAAAAATGAAGACCAACTTTTTACAAGAATATGTTAATGTAACTGCATGCAATGAAAGGGGTGCAACATTAATACTTATATCGCCGCTTAATGCAGGTATATGTAAATATGTAAATTTGAACGGCAATAACCACAAAAACTACAATATTGGTTGAATAAATTGCTAATTCTGTTTGACACTTATCAAATAGGGTTACACTATATGTTCATTATTTAAGCTATTTGAATCAACTTTAATGCTCGATCATATCGTGTATAAAGTTGTTAAATCGCGTATATTCGATAGTAATACATTTGTTGAAAACATATATAACGTTGATGAATAACGAACAATAATAAAAGTTCAGTAGAAGTTGAAGCAGTACCAAAACGATAGCCGATTTGTTTTCGAATGCAAAAAATTTGCTGCTGTACAGCACAAAACTCTTTCAAAATTAGTTCTGCATTTCATGCGAATAAACATATTGGCATCGGCGTAAACTTGATCGTTTTTTTTTTATTTTAATAAAGTAAAAACTATTTGATTAAGATTGTTTTCTTAAAATTGTGATTTGATTGCTTTTATAATATTAATCAAAGCACATCCAATAAATGCCCACTAATTTACAGAGGTGTGTGTTTAGTTTTGGTTTAAAGAGAGTATATGCGAAATTTATTCTCGCAATCTTAAACCAACATATGAAAATGACGTAGGAATGTTTTATTTAAGTAATTAACAATTTGTATATGGGTCACCAAATAAAATAGTGTTTTCTTAAATGAAATGCTATAACAAACGCCGAAAAGGATAATTTCGATCGTTTTTGTTACAGAACAAAAATTGTGGATATGTGTCACATAAACGATTTTGAAAAGATAATTTTTTCCCAACAGTGTACATGACTTGTGTAAATGAAGTAGCTATGCAGCAAACATTTATTTGCGATATAATTTAAATATGCTTTCGTATATGTCCTGGATCTGGTTCTTCTCAACTTTTATTCTTGTGTTTTATTCATCTATTTAACAAAATCATAAGAACATATATACTCGCTTTAGTTTCGTTTTGACAACATGAACATAACATTGTAACATATGTGACTATGTTTCTTCTTCTGAAACGTCGAGTTGTCAAAGGCAAAGGGTAAACATTGCATTATTTGGTGCATGATTTCCTACTAACCACGTACAATGATTTGTTCATTAAGCGTTGGTTTATGCTGGTGTCTATTTGATGTTTTCATTTTTAACATGTGAATACAAATTGGAATGTATGCAAACGTGAAAGATTAGTGACTCGGCTTGTTTTTTGCTGGACGTTTGCTCTGCCATCAAGTCATAAATGTACACAGGCAGACGTGCTCACAACTCTTGTCAGTGATGTTGAATAATTGTTACTGATGATTGCGTTCGGTAAATTTACCACCATTACCAGGGCCTTGGATTTGCTTTATGTTTCATGACACAAAACACGACCATGCGCAGATATATGAGCGGATTTTAAACTGGACGTTTAAGAAATTTACGACACGCAATTTTAGAATGAATCTTGTCACAGCGGTAAGTCTCCATTTAGAACAGTATCGAGTAACGCTAAAAGATAACTTCCCTTATTTGTTCCGATACTTGTCAATTAAGATGGTATATGTCATTACTTGTAGACTTTCTTTGGTCGAGTTTGCGTTATATAATAAATGTTCGTGACGAAATGTCTTCATTAATTTGGACTGACAGAAGATTTAAAGACCACATATAAGATTATTGCAGACTAATATGAAAAATAACACATCTTTACATTTTCCAGTGACACAATGCGAGTTGTTAAAACAGCTATAACATATATATGGATTATTTATTACCAAATGGAAGGTATTCATAGATTTACACGATACAATTTATAGGTTAAACTTGAATCGACATCATTACATCAGAGGTTATTGTGTGTCACGTAACCAAAACAAAAATGAGACGCCATAACATAAACCTTTTCCGAAACTATTAAAACATGACAGTAATATCAGCGGTTGAAATGGTACCTGTTTAGTTGATACAGAATATGAAGTCATGTAGAGGTTGACCATCACATCACATTTGTCAATATATGTGCCCAAATGTACATTCTGTTTACAGACACATTATATATCAACATTCACTGTAAGCAGTTGAAATATGATCACTATAACAGGCCTACAGTTTGCATTGTTCTGCGTTAGTATCGCGCCTGAATTAAAGACTATCGGATGTTGAACAGAATTTCTCATCTGAATATTTTTTGCGGATTTCAGTTTACCTATATTTATCATATACACAGATGGTGTCTCATATGCAGTTTGTGCAGTTCCGCGTCTAAGTAAGAATTTATGATTAAATTGAATAAATGGATTTGAAATACAAACTCGAACATAATGCCACAAAAGAGGTTTCATATTAACCATGCGAATGATCTTGTTGCCAGTCTGCTTAAATCAGTAGAGATCAAATTGCTAGGATATATGACTGATTGTATTATTTGAGAAGCGTTCTGGGAAATCTGAGCTTAATGCATGTACATAAAGTGTCGTCCCAGATAAGCATGTGCAATCCATTCAGGCTAAGCGTGGACGACTCTTCCGCTTTTATGGATTTTTTGTTTAAAGGAAGTCTCTTCTAATCAAAAGTCCAGTCTAGGCAAGAAGTGTAGTTTCTAATCATTTCAATAAACTTTTTACATCGTGAAAATGAAAAACACCATTTGCTAAATACGCCTTAAGTCTGTCGGAAATGCAAAAATGGAAATATAACTTTGTCGATGAATAAAAATGGTCATACAATTGTTAGTTAAGCCTGACATGCACATGTCACAGATCACAAACAACGTTAATAATGTGTCGAATTCCCTGAGAATGCTATATACTAGACAGGTTCGCGTTGATATTCATGAAGGCATTAACCATCCCATCCCTTGATAATTTCCAACTTAGTCTCAAAAGAGGATAATCAACTTTCGTTGTTTACTTAATATATAAAAAGTGAAACTGAGACTATCTTGGTTAACTTTTGCATGGCATTCTATATTAATTTAAACCCCGAATTAACCAGTCAAAGCGTATCAGACTTTGGTCCCAAAGGACGCGGGATCGAACATTCAGATTCTTTTGATAAACTGTGAACATTGGTCTAAGAATAAAACGAGTTTATTCCAAAATATATGTATTTTGTTAAGTGCATTTCATTTAATGACTTTATTTTCAAAAGATAAAAGTCCGTGAGCAAGGCACTTCTCGTCAGTGCATATTAATTTACACCGTTTTAATATGTTTATGCAACAAACAGTTGAGTAATTTGTTTTGGATAATTTTCGTTTATGTTACAAATTTGTTTAACACATACATAAATATTATTTTCCAGATATTTTTCAGTCAGATTAAAAGGAGATCTTAACCAATAATAGTCTAAATATTTCTAGATAAGTAATAATTTAGGCGTAAATGATAGACATTTACAAAAATCTTATACTCAAGTATGATGAAAGGAAACAATAATACATGTAGCTTGTAATATATGTAGCAGCATAACTTGTATAACAGATAACTATTTAACACTGTAAACTTGCACAACAAAGTAACTACACAGATATTGTACCTATAAGTAAATGGTAACGTAGTTCACGTCAATGCTACCATGTATTCAGAATAAATATTAAACTATTAAATAAATAAAATTTAGAAATCGGTCTTATTACCGTAAGCACATCAGAACAATTTGCAAAGGAACACAATTATAAGGTTGAACAATATAGTATTAATCAATGGCACTAAGAAAACATCATATTTATATTTTTATTTATTAACATTCTAGGCCAAGCGCATATAACAATTTCACAATACATAATAACATAGAAACACAGTACACCAATGTCATTCTGAAAGCNTTAAGATGGTATATGTCATTACTTGTAGACTTTCTTTGGTCGAGTTTGCGTTATATAATAAATGTTCGTGACGAAATGTCTTCATTAATTTGGACTGACAGAAGATTTAAAGACCACATATAAGATTATTGCAGACTAATATGAAAAATAACACATCTTTACATTTTCCAGTGACACAATGCGAGTTGTTAAAACAGCTATAACATATATATGGATTATTTATTACCAAATGGAAGGTATTCATAGATTTACACGATACAATTTATAGGTTAAACTTGAATCGACATCATTACATCAGAGGTTATTGTGTGTCACGTAACCAAAACAAAAATGAGACGCCATAACATAAACCTTTTCCGAAACTATTAAAACATGACAGTAATATCAGCGGTTGAAATGGTACCTGTTTAGTTGATACAGAATATGAAGTCATGTAGAGGTTGACCATCACATCACATTTGTCAATATATGTGCCCAAATGTACATTCTGTTTACAGACACATTATATATCAACATTCACTGTAAGCAGTTGAAATATGATCACTATAACAGGCCTACAGTTTGCATTGTTCTGCGTTAGTATCGCGCCTGAATTAAAGACTATCGGATGTTGAACAGAATTTCTCATCTGAATATTTTTTTGCGGATTTCAGTTTACCTATATTTATCATATACACAGATGGTGTCTCATATGCATTTTGTGCAGTTCCGCGTCTAAGTAAGAATTTATGATTAAATTGAATAAATGGATTGACTAACAAACTCGAAAATAATGCCACAAATGAGGTTTCATATTAACCATGAGAATGATCTTGTTGCCAGTCTGCTTAAATCAGTAGAGATCAAACTGCTAGGATATATGACTGATTTTATTATTTGAGAAGCGTTCTGGGAAATCTGAGCTTAATGCATGTACATAAAGTGTCGTCACAGATAAGCATGTGCAATCCATTCAGGCTAAGCATGGACGACTCTTCCGCTTTTATGGATTTTTTGTTTAAAGGAAGTCTCTTCTAATCAAAAGTTCAGTCTAGGCAAAACGTGTAGTTTCTAATCATTTCAATAAACTTCTTACATTGTAAAAATGAAAAACACCATTTGCTAAATTCGCCTTAAGTCTGTCGGAAATGCAAAAATGGAAATATAACTTGTCGATGAATAAAAATGGTCATACAATTGTTAGTAAAGCCTGACATGCACATGTCACAGATCACAAACAACGTTAATAAAGTGTCGAATTTCCCGAGAATGCTATATACTAGACAGGTTCGCGTTGATATTCATGAAGGCATTAACCATCCCATCCCTTGATAATTGCCAACTTAGTCTCAAAAGAGGATAATCAACTTTCGTTGTTTACTTAATATATAAAAAGTGAAACTAAGACTATCTTGGTTACCTTTTGCATGGCATTCTATATTAATTTAACATGTGTATTATCAATTTAGCGGACACCTCGTTAATATTCAGTGTTTTTTCATCAAATCAATATATACAGACTATCTAAAACCGCAAATTCTGTGACATGCTGACATGAATTTGTATGAATATTTAAGAATTATTGTTTGCATGGAGATTACTGGAAATTTAGAATTTACATAGACAGGTTCTTGTTTAGAGAATCATATTTCAATTTTCGTACATGTTGCTGAAAACATGTTTATTGATCAACTATTACATAGAGTATCTGCTCAGCGTATGTATTTACATTTTTATGTGAAATAAAATATGCACTAAATGCGCCATATCAAAATGCGATTTTCGTGTAGCATTAATTGAATATTGATTGGTATTTGACAAAAGTGAAGTAAGTCACATGTATAACGTAACCCCGATGATATTTCTCAATTTCGACACTTACAATTGTATAAAGCAAGAAGAGTCTTAGCCCAAGAGGTACCAATGCATGTTTTAGGACGTATGTTAATAGTTTCTTTGTTAAACCAATGCTAACGTGAATAATTAGATTTTTGAGCGTCTACCGGTTATTTAAATAGTCTCATAATGATGTATGCTTGATATATGTTAAGAACGAAACTAATGCTTAACCTCTTATTTACTAGAACTAATTTACCAGTGATAATAAAAACAAAATGTACAAAGGTATGTTCAGTGTCCATAGATTGGCAAACTTATAAAAAGGCCATTTATTCCCAAATGAGAACATAACATTCAAACTAACGAAATGACATTTAGAACACGAGAGAATCATTGTCTGATAATGATAAATATACATTGATACAATAATGAATATTGTGCATTGCCGTTTTTTGTTTTTTTAAATAAGTGTATATCTACATAACATTAGAACGTTATCAATACTTAAACCCCGAATTAACCAGTCAAAGCGTATCAGACCTTGGTCCCAAAGGACGCGGGATCGAACATTCAGATTCTTTTGATAAACTGTGAACATTGGTCTAAGAATAAAATTAGTTTATTCCAAAATATATGTATTTTGTTAAATGCATTTCATTTTATGACTTTATTTTCAAAAGATAAAAGTCCGTGAGCAAGGCACTTCTCATAAGTGCATATAGTGTTTGTGTGTTTTGTGAATTACTCAACACGTTCGAATATTTGCGACTTTTAATTGTTATTCGTTTTCGGACAAAACGAACAAGTATCATAGTCCTAGTGTCAATATAATTGCAAACTGTTAATTCAGTACAAACACGTTTATTTCTGATCAGAGAACGTGATGATGCATCATGTGACATACCGATAATAAATTTTCTTCTCAAGAAACATTCAGTTGTCAAATTGAATAAATAAATAAAGACAGTTTGACCTAATGGGACAGACAAGTGTGCTTGAGATAGTTGTGTTACATTTACCATGAACTGACTTTGTCAGTCACTTGCATATCTGGTGTTACTTGACTTGTTGGCAAACAGGTTACACAGCGATATTACTTTCATTTGAAATAACATGTGTTATAACAAGCGCTATTTGCCAATACCTGATTGGCATACCTACAATTACTTGCCTACTATAAGCCTAATACAATCATTTAAAGCCAAGTTAATCCTGGGAGCATGTCCCCATGGCAATGGTTTGTTGACTTACAACACGTGCGATGCGTTTAATGACTATGCAAACTTTAATATCTGAAGACGCATTTGCAAACATCATCTACATTATAAATAGCATGGCTAGCTGTGTGACATTTAGACACGTTTAAACTTATATTTAGATGATCGAGACACCTGATCTCCGATTAAAGCAACGCTTGGTTGTTACATTTTGAATGTATGCTTTTATCATGTGGTATTAATTTAATTTACACTTTACACCTTGTCAAAACGGGCTGTGGTGTATGCATGCGCGTGAACGCCGTGGAGATAGAACGCAAAAAGAAGATCGCCTCAGGACGCTTTCTTTATAAAAAACTTTTCATCTCAATGTCCCTCTTTACGATGGTGTGCGGGATAGTGAAACATGGGATAAATTTGGCATGTGCGCATAGGTAGCGCGATAAGAAAGGGCGCACAGGTTGTGGCTTTTCAGTGGACGATTGATGGACCATTCGAGACTGTTAGGCAAACCTATTGCATTCTTAAACTCTTAAACTAAAGAGATCAGACTCTTGTCACCAAACTATCAAAGACTCGTGTTTTATTTTGAAATGATAATTAATACAATGTTTTTGTTGTGTATGTATGGTGTATAATCCATGATATCTGTGTTTCTTCTACGTTTCAAAGGGCGTCATGGACCTGCAGCAGTGGGAACGCCGTGCAGATTTTCAGAACACACGCACAAACCAGCGTCACAGCTTTCTATATATTTGATAAAACATATCAAAATGCTTTTTGTATTCACAGTAAGGAGGTCATTTAGGTCGTATAAGAAAAACCATGACTAAAGCATATTTGCGGCCAATCGAAAGTTGTTAATGAATATAATAGAAATAACATAGCATCGTGCCCGCGTTGCGAATATGTAAATGTTCATGTTCCTAAGAAGTATTTTCAGCGATTGCTAATACAGCAATAGTGTTCAATGCTTTGCTTTTCACACTGAGTATGAAGAATATGAAGACATATAGATGTATGCAACGGACGAAGTACAAAAGTGTGTTTTCTATTCTATTCATTTTTAATTCTAAGAATATGTAGTAATATGCATTATCCTGATTTACGATGCTAAGCCTACTATATTATTTTATATTAAAGTACTCAAATTTAACCAAGGCAGCTGCTTTGTAGGGCATGAACGCGGCAGCGGCGTGGCTCATTGTTAACTAATTGTTATTCATTGTTAAAAATAACACTTGATAACTCTTCGTTGTATACTTATTATATACATGACAAGTACAAATATATTATATGACCGGTTCAGATTAACGTGTTTTGTTGTCATTTAAACGTTTAGAAACTATTACTTGGAACGTATGTCTCTTTTTAACCGGTATATGCAAGCATATCTAGACTGATAATTACTCCTCGAATCAAAACGAGAAGAAAATGTGAAGTCGTGAGTATATACAGGAGGCGTTGATGTCTTCTCTAACCACGCCTTAGGCAGACACGTTGGATATTTTTTTCTGCTGACAAGTTCATTTGCGCTTGGTAAATTAAAAAGACGCGCTTGAGCAATTGGTAGGTTTTATGAATGAACAGACACGATCATGTGTCGATAATTTCATTGATCTTTAAATAGATGTTTAGGAAATTTTCGACGCGAACTTTAAGTAATGTCTCAATATAGAACAGTATATTTGTAATCTGAAATCGAGATTGTCGCGAATTAATAACTCGAATTTACATTGACAATGCATCATCTCATTTATGAAGGAAATATTAGGTAAGCCTTAGGATGAATATCGATATATGATATGTGCAATGCTTATTGTATACTTACGCTGCACATTAATATTTTTATTTATAATATACATTTCCGGTTTTTACATAGCCAAGGTGCTGTTGACTTGTGTTTGCTTATTTGATGTTCCTCGTGCCCTTTAATATCAATATTATTATGCATTGGAAATCAATACCGTTTAATATACGCATTAGGTTAATCAGTTTACAATCCGCGGAATTCAGGAGGGATATTATGTCTGCGAATACACGGCCTCTTCAATGATTTGCAGACTTGAACAATGATTAAACAGACTTAACACTGGATGGATTAATCTAAATTACAAATTGGATCGGAATAAAAAAATAACTGTAATTTACCCCTGCGAAATAGAATCATACATTAAACTTATGTAAATATTACAATCGTAAAAACGTGTGTGATTGTGTATACTCAGATTAACAATTGATTGTGTCTCTACATACAATTTCAATATTTAAATTGACAATATGTTAATTCTCAAAAACCGAGAATGTATAAGAAACAAGAGAACCCTTCGCCTATTTAATCGCGTGTTAATTACAAACGTCAAAATGAGGAACGTATCTAGTATGTTATGTATAGCTATAAATAAATTAATCGAATGCAGTATTGTCACGAATCAAATGTCACACGGAAGCTTTTTTTCCGGTAGGGCTTCTTCGCTTATTATATAATCATTTAAGAGAGAACAAACAGAGAAATAAATAAATTGTTTCACGCTTTTCTGTGGTTTCTATGGAAAATGGAAATATTGGTGATTTTAGGAAAATTTATTTATGTTTTCCTTCTAAATTGTCCTACTTAAATCTTTTTAAAGGTAAACAAAAACGTCGGAAAAGGCATACAATAAAAATAAAATGCGCTGGTCATTGGTATCGATCTTAAATCGATCAAGAAGAACATACAAACCTTTAAAACTATGTATTCGTTACTATAAATACTCAGTTATAACATTATGTATAAAGGTGCATGCGATTTTCATTAGTGAAACCATTTCTTCTATTCACAAATACAATTTTGAATATTTAACAATTAGTCGTCTTTAAAAGGTTTTCATTTTATTATTTAATGTTGTTTATAACACTTGCTATACATCATAATAATGATAAACATCTCATCATATTTTCTTTACTGGGAAAACATGTATATTTGGTAACTAGATGAGATGCAAATCATCTTTTTAGTGTGATTTGGACGGTTAATATCAATATAGCTTCCTCAACATTTATCGAAAGCTGCTTTAGACACGCAACTTGATTGATATACGTTCTGAGGAATCCAACCTCATTCACTTTATCACCATATACTTTCTTGGAATTGCGAAACTTCCAATTTCCTGAATGGCATGTTGTTTTCCGAAAGCACTAGCTTTGAATGGATACGTGACACTGAAACTGTAGTCAGTAGAATCTTATATTGTTGTACCAGAATATAGAAGTTTTTGTTTAATGTACAAAGCAATAAAATCCAATTTTCCTTAAACTCGTCCATTTAGAATTAACGCGAGCATATACGCTGTTTAAGTCAAACTTTTATAGTCGCAATCTAAAAACAAACCAATAAAACAATCGATACATTTTAAATCAAGCTATTTCTCTATCCGCTTATAGAACAATATATCAAATGATGTTTTATGAAATTCATAACCACAAGATTACGACGATACCTACAATTTCAGTCATATTTAAATCAGAACTGAAAATTGTATATATATATGAAACAAACGGAAATATTTGTTATTCGCAAGTGTATAACACTTAACTTCATTTGAAATTCACTTGTTCTAAACTGATATTCTACTTTTAATTTATCAACGTTTTATCCGACTTGAAACTACATATCATATTAAATCGCTTAAACAAGTATACTTAAGTTGTCATGATTTGAAAAATAAACTTGACTGTGATTCGATACTGATTGTTTTAGTATATGACTATAAAGAATACAAGATCAAACACAATTTGACCATAGGAATATATACGTTTCGATAATTGTGAAAATCGACTTAATATTCGTGTGAACAAAAGTAATTAGTAAAGCCCGAAAAAAAAGCAAACGTTAGTATCGATTTTTGTTTACACACTTCATTCATAAATTTTGCAAGTAGAGGTGGTAGAAAGTGTATCTAAAGCTAATAGCTCCGCTACCGTGAGTGGACGGAATATATGTACATTTGAAATTGCTAGTATGTATATAGTGTAGCTAAATGGTCAGATTTTCAGCCTTATTTGGTCTTCTTATAATGTCATGTACGTGTCGTCAGTTAAATAGTGAGCTACAAGTTTTTATCTTAAAACTAAAAGGTCCCATTCACATTAAAATATACCATATAATGTTATTACGAAACCAACTAAAATATTCAACACTCTGTCTGATGCTTATTTTTTTATATAAAGCATTTGAGTAAGTAGCAATATAGGCTTTAAAGCAATATCAAAAAAATGTACATGTACCTACTAAAAAAAGACCATCTCGGTAAAATGGTTTATCAGCGTCATATATGAATTTTCACTTAACGACAATTCGTTTGAAAAATACAATTCATAAGGAAAACATAAACACATGATCAAAATAGTTGATCTTAACAAGCATGTTAGTATAACATTTTTTATAAAGTCGTTTGTTAAATATAAATCAGGATATTTTAAAAATTTAATGATTGTGAACATTCCTTAAACATTTTTAGTGTCTCTGTTTTACACATAACACGTTTATTCATACTGTTATGCCCATGCTTAATTGTTTCGAAAAATTGGACATCTTGAAAAACAACTTACACTACTTGACAATAACAACATGGAAAGATATACTTGATAGCTAACGTCCGCTTAATCGGACATGATGACCTCACGGTTAGATGTGTTATAGTCTGTATGTTCAATAGGTACACATACGAATTACGTCTATGTTGTTTCATTGAAAATCAGATTTTTAAATATGAACTGAATCATCAGTTTGTTTTAGTATTAACACATAACTCGATATAGTGATCGATACAGAATATAATTATACTACTGTTTTGTTCGTAAATTTTTGGAAGAATGTACGTCTTATGAAGATTGTGTTTTGTTTCGCAGTATTGCATGTGCTCGTGCTTAAAGGTGCAATAGTAATCGAAGTGATAACAAATTACTGTCGATGCAATCAAACTAACGCAATTGGCAAGGAGAAGCTATCACCTAATAATTCATTTAAATCAATTCATGCCAGAAATATAATTGATTTTTTAGTTATAACATAACACCATTTATTATTCACAAACAAATAATATAATTACTTAATCCACATTTAATTGAATTCAATGTACTGCTCTATTCGTTGTCGGTACAAATATTTAACTGAGCTAGCTATGCTATACCATGGTTCGGGTTATATTTCTTACTCGCAACAATTCATAGTCAGACAACCTTTGCACTATACAATAATTGGTCTGGTGAAGCATTACATTATTTATCTCATGAATATGACCGCAATTGCATACGCTATCACCTACATTGTTAACGCATCGTGCTTTCGTAATTGTTTGATGTAAAACATTAACCCGGTACCAATATTTACGGCACCTTCAAACGAAGTTGATGTTATGTAGGCTGTGCGTTCACATAGTTATGTTTCTAATACGACACAATCCGTGGTCAGACGGCCTTTGCCCGAGACAATTGGTCTTGTGAAGCATTCAATTATTCATCTCAGGAATATGATTCGCAATACATACGGTATCACCTACATTGTTTACGCATCGTGATTCGTAATTGTTTGAAGTAGAATAATAACCCTTGACTTAAATAATTTTTCGGCAAAGCAAACGAAGTTGATGTTATGGAGGCGTCCGTTACCACGTTACCACGCAACATCGTATTACTAACGTGCTGAGACTAATGGTTGTAAAAAGGATCTGAACTTTTTGGGAAAGAGCCATCTAATACTACGATACAAACAACGCTGACACACTTTATTAATCGATGGTTGTTGCATTCAATAACAACTTTACACACTGAGATACCACTCTGTGATTTTAAACGGTTCAAGATGCGTCAGCTTTGCTTGTGACCTGAGTTTTCCACAATCAAGCTAATTCTCGAGAACATACATTGCGAGCCAATTTTTGAAACTATGGAGTAAATTAATCCTGCCCAAAAGGTTAAATGCATGAACAGGCTTTTAAACGGAAGTGTCTAATCGGTTCATTGAATAAGTCTTGGCTGTAGTGACATTTCCATCTAAATTACTAGTTGAAGGGGCGTTAAATGTCAAACTTATGTTTGCCTTAATAGATTATTGTATTGCTCGATCTAAATTAAAGTATGTGATAGTTAAATTTGGAGGTAACACACATTGCATAGCTTATTTTGCATTTGAATTATTAATTGTGGGTAGGACTGATATTTAGAAATAAGTCACATGAAGATATACAGGAGAATTATTAACGTGAGTAATTATGAAGAAAGAAAATGTATAACTATTTGGGTGAAATAAATAGTTTGAAGTGCATTTGTCTGAGTTCCATATTTCAAAATGCCAACACAATTAACACTCGAGATAAGCACAATGTAGTTATCATTAACGCACAATTATAAGGCTATGAATAAGTTTCCGAATACGTGCATCAATAAATGTATACATAAGTAAGCTTATAATTTAATAGATTAATTTATAAATAAGTTTACAACAATAAACGTTATAACGCAACAAATGGCTACAAATATAATGTCATATATTTCCTTGTGGTCTTACGATCGGATTAGAGGCAATCAGCATTGACATATTGTAAACAAATTTCAACTTATAAAATACAGGTTTTACTATGTGAGTGCAAAATAAAATTCGATCATTGCACAACAGTCACATACATTTGTAGAGAAAATTTAAAAAATAACTTAAATGGCTTCACTACATTTACGTTGGGCTTTTCAATGTTAATCCAAGAAGTTTATTACACATCAGTATTTCAAAATACCTCAATTGAACACAATCAGATTCTACCTATCATAATACACTCACAGTGACAACAATCACACCGTAGATAAAATAAACGTTAATTGACTTCATATATGCGACACATGAAATCATTGATGCATAATCATTAACGTGCCTTGTTTCCAAGTCTTGAGTCAAGTTTTACCGTTTTTAAATATTGACTAACCAGCCTGGGATTCTTTCACTGTTTCAAACAGCATTCAATTAAACAAACATCTTAGGTTAGTTGTGTTTATATTAACGGAACGCATAAATACTTTTTGAAAGAAGAAGAAATACCTGTTTCTCCAAATGATTGTGATCCGTTAAAAATTTGTATGGACTAAACATGCATGTGTTTAAGTCAAGAACTCGTTGGTAAGATTCTATAAAAAAAAATATTTTATGAAACAAAATAAGGAAAATAGCAGATATAAAAAGACCTGAAAGTGTATTAAAAGAACATGAACATCGAACACTTATTGAACTGTACATAATGTCTATCACATACGTGGTCTTGTTGACAGAAAGCAATGTATAACACAACCAACCATAAAAAACGTGATAGTAACTTGATAATACTGACATTAATAACACAACAGGCCTTGACAGTTTGATGGAAGAATCTATCGTTAATATCATTTGTGTTGAATTGTTGTATTGGAATTGATCACAAATTTAATGTCAGTTTACACCATACGGTAAGCTAAATAACGAACGTTCTCATATATAGAGGATATTACATGTATGTGTTGGACAAGAAGCACACGTTTAATGCGAGGCATTTTGTTCCATGAGCCGAATTTTATCCGTTAATACAATATAATTGTATTCCTCATTTTCTTATATAATCTGCATACATGTTAACGGCGTAAACTTGTGTATTGTTTAAAGTCAAAAAGCGTTTACATTCAAATCCGCCACGAAGCGATCACCGTCAAATACGTAGAGAGCGTTTATCTTCAATACGTCACAAAGCGTTTACATTCAAACACTCCACACAACGTTAACCTTCAAATACGTCACGAAGCGTTAACATTCAACTACGTCACACAGCGTTTAACTGCAAATATGTCACAACGCGTTTACATTCAAATGCTCCACACAACGTATACCTGTAAATACGTCACAAAGCGTTTACATTCAAATACTTCACATAGCGTTTACATTCAAATACGTCACACAGCGTTTACATTCAAATACTCCACACATCGTTCACCTGTACTCCAGATAACGTTCACATTCAGAATCATCTTGAGCTTATGAACCGTTGCATCATAAGATGTGAACATGAAGCGATTACCGCATGGATACAATTTTTTAAACATTTTGCGAGTTTGTCTTTAAACGTGAAATAGATGGCAAAACTGGACTTAATTGCAATGACAGCGCAAATAAAAAAGTGTTAATTTACAACATAAACATCACCCATGGTAATATTGCTAATGAAATCCAATAATGAATTATTTTTTTTGCAAAACCCAACCCAATAGCTAATGCAAGAATCAAAATGATGTACTTTCCAATAATGCACATAATTTATATTTGATAAAATTCATATAATAAAGTTACAACAAATTTGACTCTATAGTTTCTTACACGTGTCGGCATTCTCAATGTTATTAAAATATTATGGGTGTCTTGCGTGTTATAGACTTAATGGAACGTTTACATATTATATTCGCTTAAATCGTTTCCACACCACCAATATATAATGTTCTTCATCCGAATACTTCTATTGACCAATATTAAACCTCATATATTGACATTTTTCTGACAAGTTTTTGGCAATGATGCTTAAAAAAGAAAGTTCGATCTCACACCAATGACGACAAAATTTCCCTTTTAAAGACGCAGTCAACTACCGCTTATGTTTTATTCATTTTAAGCGTTGACAAAACACAACGCAACTATCATCGGTGTATTGTCGATTGCATGAAAAATATGTGTCAATTGGTTCTTATCATGTTGGAAGTATGCACAGCGCAAGTTTCTTTAACGGTAGCTACTCAAATCACAAGATAACCCCTCTGAGTTGTTACTATTTCCAATTTATTGAAAGTCTGTACAAGTACTGTTATTTAACACGATTATCCTTGCCGTTATGGCGTCAGGAATTTGATAAGAGCTCTGCACTGACCTCTGCACTGAACAACTCATATCTCTGTGCGGATTTTAACACAGCGCAAATAAGAGGTTATCGCGGCATCGCTCGTTTTGTCATTAAGAACTCTATCAAGTTTCTGAAATAGGACATTATGACGTCGGCGTTCTTCTGTCAGATTCATTTAAGTGATCACCTTGTCGTGGATACGTTACACCAGCATGATATATCTGGTTTCCACGTATTTAAACGATGCATTCTTAAAGATCGAACCAACCCCGCATTAAAATTCGATTAAAGGACATTTTCGTCAAATACTGAATTACGGCTTTCAAAATTTTCAAATTTTAAAGATACCAGATCATGAAATGTTTATGCATACACACACCCTTTATTAAAAACGCAACTGTTTTCTTTTCATCGTTCTTATCGATGAATACACAACAATTGTCAATTCTGATGCTGAGCAAACAAAACCACAAAGGCGTTAGCCCATAGTGTGACGCATTTAAGTCGTGTTTCAGGATAGCCTTGCGACAGAGAGCTCATAGTTAGGTTTCCAATAACAACCTTTTCATTCTAAAATCAAAAGTGTCGGTTAATCCCAGTGACCGGATATGAACTGTGTCTATCCTGCTTATAAAAGACCTTTTTGCACTAACATTTAAGGCAGTATTTTCTCTGAGTTCATCGTTCTTTCTACAAACACACAAGTTGTACAAACATTGACTTAGCTTTTTACATAAGAAGCTATCTTGACGTGCAACTACACAGTATCCGTATTAAATGTGTCATTGCTTAGGCAGCTGAGTTATTATTTGTCAGGTAATGCTTTTATATTTATGGAGGGGGGCAAAAACACGAATTGGAACAACCCATGAAGATGCATTTCGTAAACGGGGCCTGTAACTCGATTGTATCATTGTCAACAACTTCCTGCTATAATGACTCGACTCGTTGTGACGCTATTAAAGCGTAAAACATTGTGAAAATAACGAATGTAAACACCAAAATGAAATGGCATTCTGATTGTATGTATAGACTCTGTAATATGAGAAAAGTTAAAACATCTTATACTGTTTGAAACTGCTTTTATCCCACAAATAGAACTAACTACTGTGAAACAAATTTATTTCCAGCTAGTAATTGTACTTATTTGTCAAGCTTACATGTTGCATCAAAAACATGTTTAACATTAACTTAGCATGATTAATATTGGCTTGTTTCGTTTTGTAAAACCTGTATACAAGACAAAGCTGAACACACTGTTGAAATTCAATTTGTATGATGAAAATGTTTACAAACATTAAGAATATATTACATTGAATGCATGACAAGAATACGCAACATATCCAAACATACACAGATTTAGGATTAAACCAATACGAACGTTTTACGGCAAGCACACCAATAATACAAATAATATAATTTTACATTGTATACAATGAGCATTATTAGTATAATGATTATTCTGGCAAGAATACAATTTCGTACTCAGCCTCGTTCTCGATTCTCTCTATAAAGGGAGGTTACCCCAACTATACTCTTTATCAAAAACTGAAACGTACCTTATGTGCATATTGTTGTAATATCAATAACGCACGTTAAAGAATGCTCTTAAATATACATAGGCTCCTTAAGCGCTTCTAGACAACAGCTGAAGCCATACGATGCAGACAGATATTGCGTCATCTATCCACACATATAATGACTAGTCTTTTAACGTAATCAATATATCACATTACCATAAGGGGAATCCGGCCACTTGCTTATAATGCATTAGCTGGATAACGACAAGCAATTTGGCTTCTCGATTTGAGAGCTTGGATACGTGAAATGTAAGTAACTTTACTCGAGTGTTTAAAGCCACGGAGATACTAAATGTACTGATGTTCCATAATAAATATAATATTATATGTAATGTACATTATCCAGTCCTCAGATTGCATGAAATATCGTCAAAGTTGTTAGTGTCTTGTCTAAAGATAATAACTGATGGCAGTTAATGTCAATATGATTTGCTCCAATGTCCATTATCCAGATGGGAACGTCTAAAGTGAGGCAAAACAATGCGTCATCTCGGAAACATTACTGCGCCGCACCGTGAAATAATAATATAAACTGTTTATTCAAGACAGCGACATAACTGCCAACATACTAGCCAACGGTAGACGATGCATTTTGGCATCGAATTAGTCAGCTTTCGAGTGTTCAAAACAGCGTTGATAATCTGTTTACTTATGTAGCTTCTTAATATTAAATTTATAACACAATAATTAGTGGTCATGCTTATTTTCTTCGAAACATATCTTTATTCGATGTTAGAAAGACAGAACAAAGAAAAGAACGAAAAGTATAAATTATGACAATGGTCATAAGGACCGATTTGTGACATTTGATGTGACGCGCAGAACATTGAAAAAAAAATAGAAATTATATAAATATTGAAAGTCCAGATACACGTGCACTTTTACGGACAGACATACGGACACACAAAAGAACGAACGACAGCGTAAGTCGAAACGCATAAACAAAATAATAAATGCACGAGTCAATACATTAAAATACTAACTTACAGAGACTTATCCTGCTTGCGAAAGATTGAATAAGCTGAATAGAGTAAAACATACTATATATCGGGGTTGCTAAACGAAACAAACGGCAAATTAAAAGAGTGAACGGTGAATTTACGAAGTAGCGAGTGAGGTTTCAAACAAATTGTTTTAGTAGGCTCCTATGTATTTTTGTAAAAAGTAATTGTGAGTGGCGTTTTTATACTGTCAATGGTTTTTATGGTGAAGGTTATATACAGTTGTATATATATGAATGCTTTATACGTATCTGGGTATCTTTGGAATAAGTAGTACGTCGGCTAATGGAACATTCAACTATGTTGCTGCACGTAAGCTTTACAATACATTGTAAACTAACTAAATGTCGATATGTAAGTGTTTACAATGTACCATGCATCAAAGTGTTTGCTTTATCAAATTTCCAGGACATTCAAACTTCTACTTATGATTTGATTAGCGAAACACATATATTACAATAAATGCTACAATGGACACTTTATGTCAAAGTGTTGCTTTTTACATACGGTTAGTTTTGGACTATAAATTCCTTTTATGTTTTCCAATAATTAAAAAATATATTAGTTTTATTGACATCTGTGACACAAAGCAAACAACAGAAATTATAAATAAACTTAAGAACATATGTTACACAAAAGCTTTTGTGGATTTGGTTCTCGAAACAATGTAATATGGAAAATTAATATTTAAGAAAAGTAAACAGGAATAATTTACATATAAATTGGTATAATATATCACCATATCGATATACAATTGAAATATAATACTCGACTCTGTCTTCTTAATACAAATATCTACGGAATTTTCCGATTAAGAAGGTTGAACGAAGTCAACGTGCTCTCAGAAAAAAATGTGTGCATTTTCATTAAACAATACAACACAACATACAGAAAGATCGGCTATGCTTATAAANAAAAAAAAAAAAAAAAAAAAAAAAAAAAAAAAAAAATACACCCACCATTCCTGGCAATAAGGAAAATTATCATTAATTTATAAGGTTTAGTCCTTAAGTTCCAAATAAATCTCGTATATCGAACTCGCTAAATGGGATTGGGACAAAACGATTTTCATACAAATAACTTTTTATAAGAAATGAATCGTGTTGTAGGGGCGTTCTATTACTCACGCAAATATCATAATCTTAACTTGCACAATGTGAGTGCACTAGACGATAATCATACAAATTACTGTTTATGAAAAATAATCGTGATGTTAAAACTACGTGATCGTAGTTACATGGTTTTTCGCCGGTCACACAACTAGCGCATTTGCAATAGCAGACTCATTCGCTCGGTCGCCCATTTTTAATATTGAATATTTTAAATTCGTATCGAATATGGATTTATTTAACGATTTTATACCAGATCTTCCAAACGTCAGTTGAATGCCCCTTTATGCCTGTGATTATATCGCAATACAAAAGTACACGGTTCGGTAATTGGTATGGTTATAAATTTAGAGGGGTCTACGTCCACAAGGCGTTACATAACACGATTTTGACCGAAGGTAACTATTATCGAAAACCGACACCGTTTTGCTTATTGAAAACTGCCTTACACATACGCTCGATTTCTGGACTGCTCCATTTCACACCATTAACACAAACATGATACAATGCACGCATGTTTCCGTAATTTCTTAAATATCGAAATAAAAATACTATTTTGATATTTTTGGTACGGCTCAAATATCAGCATTGACACAATACATGTGATTAGTTATGGCTGATACCATGCGGCAAACCGGACATATGACGCCATAAATACCTATTTATGTCCGGATTTATTCTCAATTTGTGAGATCTGATATCTGTGAATATTCATTAATGTGTAATGTTTAGATAAGGAAGAAGACTCATAATAAGTGATTTGTGCATGTTCGGGTTCACATGCTGATCTTGCGGTACTTACAATCTTCGACTTCTCGAACATTCTTGAGCTTGGTTGTTTAATTATAATTGGCTTTAGCCACTAATTTTGTTAACACATTAAACTACTTTTAAGTCGATAATGTTGTACAAAAAGTTCTAATGTTATTTATTTCTTATATCACTTTCATTTAAAGCTTGTTATTTGTTAAATTAAATGTGTGTACACTTTTATGATACTATTAATTAAAGGTTATCCTGTAAACAAAATGCATAAGCATTTTCGAGATGTCAGTGTCTGTTGATATATCAAAGATAATTCTTGTCAAATGTCGTGTTGAGCAGCCGAATCAGATCTTATTTTCACGAATAACTGTACAGTGTGTAGCTAGAATGTTACAAACAGGTACATTTAAACAGTAATTTGTATCACCAGCACTCGTAATCTTAATAAAGTTTGTAATTTCTCAAACATGCATTGAACTTACACCAATACATCCTCATGTTGTTGAGACAATAGACAATGTGAGCATGAATGTACATGTATAGAATGATTAAGATGGCTTATAAGAATTTTAACTATACCGGTTAAAAATTAGTTGAGATATTAATATACATGCGTTTTCAAAAAGCATTTAAAGAATTGACTGAACGTGTCTTCGTCTACGAAAATATAACATACGTCCATGATGTTTACGAGTGAGGTTTTAGCATTCAATAGTCATATATCCCACAAGACAAGAAATCCCGGCATATTCTATTGTACATGTTTACGAAGAAAACCCATGATACTTATCGTTAATTCCTTTATAAACAACTCAGTAAATCACCATTAACTGCATGACAATACAATCTTGCTTTTATTACAGACATTACTGAATTAAACAACAGTGAGTGGTGTACATGTCGGAAGAACCGATCTATCGCTAAAGTTTTCACTTGTTACACTCAGTTCTGTATAACAGCAATGTTTGGTCATCTCACCTTTAAACTTCCAGCAAGCCGTCTCGTTAAATTAACGTATCCATTTTTAAAATGTACTTGGCACGTAAGCAATTTAGAGCAAGCGTAAAATCAATATTGCTGATTCGTTAATTTAGTTTAAATATGAATGTTTATTTTCCAGTTAAGTAATGCAGTTTTTCAAAATCACTTTTATGCTATGTACTTTAGGTCAACTTTTCAAATATGTAACAATTTTTTATTCATCAGGCGAAAGATTTTCAGATATCATGCCACATATGCGCGCGAAATCTCGTAGCAGGCACCATACAAATTTCCAATAAAGGCTTCACCCACTTACATTACAATGACCATATATACTCGACCATTCCTAGAAGCAGCTTCGATGTTCACCAATGTGTGTGAGTGTTTACGGAAAGGCGCAAACACTTGCTATCCTCGGATGGTATGCATATAAATACTGATGTCTGACATTTCGTGTTAATAACATCGTGTGCAATGGATACTAAAGTGTTCGTCTTATTGTGTAGACATTTTGCTTGTGACACATTTATGCGCTATTAATAAGCCTTTGCTGGATTTGGATATTATCTCCTGCAGACGGACTGAAAAAATAAGGTATTGTCAATGTAAAATAATATTAATAATGTAATTATAAGTAATATTTATCGTCATTCTCAAAAAAACTATTAAATGAATATATATTCTACAAGGTAGGTGCATTCTGTCATTTTCTAAAAAAACAACGCATCGTAAAATAACAATAGAAATAAAATATTCAGCATATCAATGTAAGAAACAAGAGCAAGAAGAAATAATTATTATAATACAACACAATAAATAAATAATTATAACAATAATAATAGTAATACTAAAATAAATAAAATAATAATGATAATAATAATATTTATAATAATAATAAGACTAGTAAAATTAATAATAATNATACTAATGTAGATAAAATAATAATAATAATAATAATAATAATAATAATAATAATAATAATAATAATAATAATAATAATAATAATAATAATAATAATAATAATAACAATTTTAAAATAAAATACTTATTAAGAGTGAAATGTATTTCTTTATCATTATATTTATCGCATTATAGCATATATAACAGGAACATGTCAAATAATTGTGAATGTATTAAATACGTGTTGCAAATTATTAGTATTCTCATTTGGTTCACAGACAGTTTTACTCTTCTTTCAGATGAGTTTCCGTGAGTACAAGGCTCTCTCGATGGCGCCCTGCACTATAAATATAACAAACATGGTCGCCGAGCTGACGGCCGGCGGCTTTGACTACGCCGACATCATTCTGGCAGTACAGGAGTACCCGGAATGCCGACAGACGAGCGAGAAAGTTGACGTCAGTGGCGAAATTTGGAGCAACTTCCCGGAATACATGGAGTCCAGCAAGTACCTGCAGCTCAATGTTCCGCCAATCCTCCTGGTTCTGGGTACCTTTGGCAATGTTTTGTCCTTTGTCATCATGTCCAGAAACATGTTTAAAGTCAGCACGTATTGTTATCTCGCCTTTCTTGCCATAATGGATACCTTTGTGCTCTACATCGGACTGCTGCGAATGTGGATAGGCAATTTTGCCCTGGATATACAGATCATGTCAAACTGGATGTGTAAACTCGTGACGTTTTTTTGGATACATCAGCAGCGTCACGTCCGTCTGGCTAATAATTGCCGTGACTATTGAACGATTCATTGCGGTTAAGTTTCCATTGCGAGCGCCAAGAAAATGCAGCGTTGTCAGGGCTAGAGTCGTTATTATTACAATAGCACTGGCAACCTATTTTCTGAATGCACACATTTTCTGGACAGCCTAGCTCCGTTCAAATGTTATCAACGGAACTTTCTCGTACAAATGCGACGCCAGCATGGAGCATGAAGTTTTGATTAAGGAAATTTGGCCATGGGTTGATGCGGCAGTTTACTCGTTCGTTCCATTCGTTACTATTTCAGTCCTTTACTCCATGATTGCACGTGGTGTTTTGAAAGCACGTCAAAAGCGGAACGAGCTTCAAACGATTCCACTAAGAAACACATACGTGTCGGCCCTAAGCCAATGTACGGTAAAACGGAGCAATGAAAGCAGTAAAAAACTGACTTGTATGCTTTTGGCTGTCTCTTTTACATTTCTCATTACGATCATTTCGCACTGTCGTGGAGCTGTTAATGTACATTAACCACAGTATTAATTTTTTTTCTGTATTGTGCAACAGGGAGGAAATTTAGAGAGCAAGGGAAATTGTTTTTGTGTTAATGTTGTGAAGGTCGCATTAACGACTTCTTCACGAATGCAGCGCGGAAGAACATCTCGTCGACACAAAGTTCTAAGATGTCAAGAATGGGTTCGGATACTGTTAACAAGAAAACAGTCATTGAGTGCGATAGGGCGAAAGGTCGATCTTAACTGATTTGCCAATCACCTTTTTAAATAGACGAAAAAGCAGTGTGTGAGCTTGACAATATGTAGTTATTTAGTACTGAAAAGCTAACATTGATTTTCGTTAAATGTTACTCATTGTAGTAGTATCATTGCAATTTTATTTTTATCTTAAATATACGTACATGTGTAAGTGACAATTTATTTTTCCAACTGGTATTTAAATAACAGTATTAGTGTATGTTAAATGTTACGGGATATACAATAATAAACACACAACAAAACTAAGTACTAAATAAAATGTTGTTTACATTTTAAACCATATCTTCGATTTAAAAAAAAAAAACTAATACATATAAATAATATAAAATACATGTCAGTAAATATATTTATCTAGCAATATTGCTATGACGGAAACTATTTTATTTAAATATCAGTGCGTCGAGCGTGTTTATATGAAAATGGCCTTACTTAAATAAATAGTATCTTATAAGACGACATATTGTAACACATGTTTTGCTAAGATAATCAAAAACAACAACGCCAGCAACAAGAAAACATTAAACAAATCAACCAAACAGTTAATATTTCTGATAACAACTCGACTTAACGAAACACTATTTCATTAGCTTTAAACAGTGTAATTTTCAAATCGATGCTCTTTAGTTATCAATTATATACATATGTTCCTTAATCATTTGTTATTCTTTCAAAACAAACTTATTTTGGAATTGTGAAAAATATTAATATATAAAGTCAACTTTTAGAAAAAAGAAATCAAAAAGGAATGAAAATAAAGTGAGCACAATGGCCCGACACATTAGATAACTCTGGTAAATTTGTGTTTCACCATTCGTCACGTAAATTAGATAAAGATGTTCAATAGAAGAAGGAATCGAAGAAACGTGGATTTTGAAATTATCTGTTCGAATGTACTCTTTATTCCACCATTACATCTTTCTCAAAACATTCCGATAGATGGAACACACCAAAGTGTTTTTTTCTGTTTCTGAACTGAACACGTACATACTACATAAAATTCAATTAACATGGTCCTGAGTTTGTTTGTAAAGTATAGTATTATATCATTTTGCACTAGTGAAGTTACTACACATATGAAGCTCAAACCGGTTCACCTTCATAATAATGATGCTATTTTATCAAAGTACTGTACTAACAGAATTGTGAATACTTGTTCATTAATTACTGAATATTAACGTTGAAGCTATAAGTACCCTTATGATTCATTTATTGCGTACGTGTTGTCAACCGATTACGATGAGCAGATACCGATTTGTCTACGTGACGTTAGAGCTAAACAGCATTGGCTATATAAAAAAACTAAATAAACTTTAAACATGGCATATGTGATCAGATTTGCAGAAAATCTTCATTAATGGGTGTATACCGAGGAGGCTTAATTAATAAGCGTTAAGGTACTTACTGTCATCATTATTGCGTTAAATACACCATATTAGGATGAAATATAGCATCTTACCGTGCTATTTATATGAAAATATCTTTCTGTATAAACGCATTCATGGTATCTGATAGATATTTGATGTGATAAGAAACGTGCGGGCTGATTTAAAACACATGTAATTGTCCATTCAAGTACAGGTTCCTAATGACTTTAATAACTTAACTCTTTGGAAATCATAACGCTTGTATGTATAACAATATTACGTACATATTGTTGTTACATACAATCGTCATTTGTGGATGCCATCAGGTGAAACTCATGATAACGCACTCTTTACTTCGCACACCTATCAACTTACTTCTTCCAAAAATGAAAACCAACTTTTACAAGAATAAGTTAATATACCTGCATGCAAAGAAAGGGGTGCAACATTAATACTTATATCGCCGCTTAATACAGTTATATGTAAATATGTAAATTTGAACGGCAATAACCACAAAAACTACAATATTGGTTGAATAAATTGCTAATTCTGTTTGACACTTAGGCAGGCATTTATAATCGCAAAGTTCGTAGATCACACAACAAAAGCGTTAACAAAGTACTCATTTTCCAGCGGACGTTAGTTCCAGACTGAATTGCTCTAACTAAGCTGGCAATTTGTTGACGACAGCTCAAGGCAGAAATGTGTCACGTGTAAGAAATTGTCGTTGGAAAATTGTTCAATTAGGAATTTGACAACTTCAATTTAAATGTATATAACTTAAAAACGCTAAAATGCAAAATAAAAGAGATACATGTGTACTTATTAGGTGCCCTGTTAAGCTTCCTGTCTTATTTATTTAATATTTACGAGAAAATTATAATTTAAGATAATATTTTTAAGGATCAATATATGAATGAACATGTACGTTTATATATCATATTTTTTCTTTATAAATCCAGAACATATAATTATAAATAGAATCGATTAAACAACATGAGTTAAGCATATCGAACCGATGTAGGTTATATAATTTAATCTGTTTTAACAAATACCACTAAATTTCAAACAACAAACACGATATGTGATGAGCGCGTTATTGAAATGTGTGCTGATATAAGGTATATTCATGAATCTTCCTTGGTACAGCCTTTTTCCACGAAATTAATAACTGGGTACACAGAATGACAGAAGTGTACGTATATCTGGATAATACCTCTTAAGTTCTGTCACCTTGTTAAATGATATCACCATGAAAATGCCCAACACAACATGTTTGTTGTCTTCACTTTTTAATCTTAATTTTGAGGCAAACCGTGTTATGACGCTTGTTCAGAATAACGAAATTGCACCAATATTCAAGTGCTATTATACCAATGAAAGCACACATTATCTCCGCCTTTAAGTCAAAAATCATCATCTTAATATTAGTTTGGACGTGACGACACATTTAGTTTTAGACTACCTTACGATACACATAACATCAAAATGCACTGATATAATTAAAGTGGCAATCCTTCCGAACATTGAATTTTTGTCTTATAAAACCATTGTTATGTTAAAGCTTTTTGTTTTCTTGTTTGATTGCTTTTATGTTTTCATTCGCGATTCAGTGGCCGGTTGACCGATGTTAACACACATGATGTATGTGCATCGTTCAATTCGGTTACGCCAGTTTTGTCGACGTGTGCTATGTGTTTGTTACTGTTGGTAATTGGTCATTGGTAATTATAGGGTTTGTATTTCATAGCCTTAAACTGTTGTATTATATAAATTGCAAGCAACGCATTTCGCAAAGTAGTAGAACCTATGCTAATATACGATGACAATATAGTTGCTTAAGATGGTTTTGACAAAGGATACACAAAAATAATATTGACTATGTAAGATTTGCTGCTATACATTTTGACTAATTGCTCTTCATTATTTGTAAATTTTCAAAAAAACAACAATCTTTTGGAGAAATAATTAAAATTCAGTTGGGATTTAAACAATAAACGGTAATTTATTTAAAATGCAAACCTAAGTAATTCATAATGCTGTTTAAAACATCAAATCATTAACATGTATTTTATTTACACTTAAAATTTTCATGTTTCCATGGAATTTAGGTAGCGATTTTTAAAGGGAGAAACTCTTTAAGTAAACGACAATTCGTACTTTTTTCCAAAACAATATCTACATATTTAACCGCTCGAGACAATCAGACTTTTTCTCTTTCCATTAAAATATACTAATATAGTTTGACATCTCTTATGTTCGGGTAGAAGTTTAATGTATACATATTGCTTTATCAAATGCAAACACAGGGATCGGAATCATGCTTTGCCACTTTCTCTGTACAAACAACGAGCTTGTTGTTATGTAATTGTTTGTATATATGCATTGAATCACGTACAATTCATCTCCTATTGAATATCAAATATCCTTTATTAGCATTGCATCCCGTACTTGTAAGCTTTTAACTCTCATAGGAATTTTTGCAATTGACAGTTTGCTTTTGAAAATATACTTTTGCTTGACTGAATAACGTCAGGAAACTTGTTGGATGCACTAACAAACTAAGTGCGCCATATTATTTATTTAGGGTGTTTTTTGTTGCTTTAATGACAATCTGGAACATAATAAAATGAGAAAATAAATACGTCCTCAAAATAATTTTGGCTCTTAACACTTTATCAGTTCATTCGCATCAAATTAGTCAGACGCCAGAGGGCATATGATCCCCAAGTTCCTCATTTGAGAATATCTGAATTGAGCACAATTATAAGCGAATGTTTATGTTGTGAAGTGAATATACCTTGGATAGTTCAAACACGTTTTATGAAAAGTACACAATTTATTTCAAATAATAAACTGTTACGTTTGCATAATGTTTAATTAAATCAGGTGTTAACAAGAATACACACCAGAAAGAGTTTTTTTACTACACAATCATAACAGCAATAGTGATATGCGGACGCTTCAATCTTTACTGGATTAAGTAGACTTAAAGCAAAAGAAAGTTCATACCAACACTAAACAATACATGTGAAATGAATTACTGGTTTGCAAATGCTCTTAATTACATAACAATATAAATGATTTAAAAGACGCCATAGTAGAGAATTGCATGCATGTTAAATCTGATTGGTTTTAGTATAATACAGTTACTCATTGGGTGTCTCAATCGCCTATATTTGGTGCATAATAATACATTTTTAAATACATCCATAGCACAACAATAGTCTTAAGCTCTTAAGCTCTATTGGTTACCAAACGCATATATATTGTCAGCAGTTAATATTCAATGTCACTTCCTTTAGAAGTTTTAAGAGTTGACAGACTGAGTTCATATGTAAACGTATGACTTAATGATTTGCATTCATTGTTTAAAGGCGGTGGCTCCAGCTTTCATCATTTTTATTGTTTTGTTAAAATTATGCATTGTCCTGTATGTATCGGCGATTGCTAATTTGCCTTTAAGAACAGGCTAGCGGATTGAACAACAATTTGTCTCCGTATAATGTATCCCGAAATTCACTTCTCATATAAATGTAAATCGTTCTTTAACTGTACCGTTTTTAAGGCTAAATTATAGGTCGATACGTGACCATAAGACTAAGTCCCTCTCCCGTTCGAAACGAAATAAACATTCACCAATTTGGTTTCCAATTTCCACCTTTGCTTCACCAAATGCTTATTCTGAATGCTTAGTAACGAGTTGGCGAATGTTTTCTTTAAATGAGCTTTATTAATATTAACATACTTGTTGTAAAAGTGAGTCAAAAGTCTTTGTGGATAGGACTTTATACCAAATAAGCGTTAATATATCAATCACATCTTTTTTCCAAGTTGAAAATCGTTACCTTAAAATGAGGTTACATGTTATTCCAATTTAAAACAGTGTAGCGCTGGTCAACAAAACGTACCGTGTCTGCTTTGAAGCATGAATATCTGTCTGTCAAAATAATTGTTTTTTGATACAATTTTCTTGACACTTAACAGAAAGCAATTGCATGAGTGTCATATGCTGTTTACTCTGTTTGCTTATACAAGAGGGTATTAATTTGATTTGATTGTCATGCATAACTATATTGTCTATCGGAATAAATATTATACGTTGCATTTGTTGGTTCCATCCCGAGAGTTCATTTTAAGTCGACGAGGCATACCAATCAACCGTATTAAGACCACCACATATTCAATTTTAAGGTCAATTAAAGATCGCCAATTTTTCTACTGCGAATATTTATTCTATATTAACATCACGATTTGTTTATATAAAAACTTTGTTGCATTCATATTTTCTATATTTTTATTTTATACATATGAATCATGCAAAGGATAGACTCGTTTCTAAACACCATTTTTTCTCAAATTGATCTCTCGAGTTATCAAATAGGGTTACACTATGTTCATTATTTAAGCTATTTGAATCAACTTGAATGCTCGATCATATCGTGTATAAAGTTGTTAAATCGCGTATATTCGATAGTAATACATTTGTTGAAAACATATATAACGTTGATGAATAACGAACAATAATAAAAGTTCAGTAGAAGTTGAAGCAGTAACAAAACGATAGCCGATTTGTTTTCGAATGCAAATAATTTGCTGCTGTACAGCACAAAACTCTTTCAAAATTGGTTCTGCATTTCATGCGAATAAACATATTGGCATCGGCGTAAACTTGATCGTTTTATTTTTTATTTTAATAAAGTAAAAACTATTTGATTAAGATTGTTTTATTAAAATTGTGATTTGATTGCTTTTATAATATTAATCAAAGCACATCCAATAAATGCCCACCAATTTACAGAGGTGTGTGTTTAGTTTTGGTTCAAAGAGAGTATATGCGAAATTTATTCTCGCAATCTTAAACCAACATATGAAAATGAAGTAGGCATGTTGTATTGAAGTAATTAACAATCTGTATATGGGTCACCAAATAAAATAGTGTTTTCTTAAATGAAATGCTATAACAAACGCCGAAAAGGATAGTTTCGCTCGTTTTTGTTACAGAACAAAAATTGTGGATATGTGTCACATAAACGATTTTGAAAAGATTAATGTTTTTTTTTTTCCCCAACAGTGTACATGACTTGTGTAAATGAAGTAGCTATGCAGCAAACATTTATTTGCAATATAATTTAAATATGCTTTCGTATATGTCCTGGATCTGGTTCTTCTGAACTTTTATTCTTGTGTTTTATTCATCTATTTAACAAAATCATAAGAGCATATATACTCGCTTAAGTTTCGTTTTGACAACATGAACATAACATTGTAACATATGTGACTATGTTTCTTCTTCTGAAACGTCGAGTTGTCAAAGGCAAAGGGTAAATATTGCATTATTTGGTGCATGATTTCCTACTGACCACGTACAATGATTCGTTCATTAAGCGTTGGTTAATGCTGGTGTCTATTTGATGTTATCATTTTTAACATGTGAATACAAATTGGAATGTATGCAAACGTGAAGGATAAGTGACCTGGCGAGTTCTTTGCTGGACGTTTGCTCTGCCATCAATTCATAAAAGTACACAGGCAGACGTGCTCACAACTCTTGTCAGTGATGTTGAATACTTGTTACTGATGATTGCGTTCGGTGAATTTACCACCATTACCAGGGCCTTGGATTTGCTTTAGGTTTCATGACACAAAAAACCATCATGCGCAGATAAATGAGCGGATTTTAAACTGGACGTTTAAGAAATTTACGACACGCAATTTAAGACTGAATCTTGTCACAGTGATAAGTCTCCATTTAGAACAGTATCGAGTAACGCTAATAGATTAATTACCATATTTGTTCCGATAATTGTCAATTAAGATGGTATTTGTCATTACTTGTAGACTTTCTTTGGTCGAGTATGCGTTATATAATAAATGTTCGTGACGAAAGGTCTTCATTAATTTGGACTGACAGAAGATTTATAGACCACATATTAGATTATTGTAGACTTATATGAAAAATAAAACATCTTTATATTTACCAGTGACACACTTCGAGCTGTTTAGACAGCAATAACATATATATATGGATTATTTATTACCAAATGGAATGTCTTCATAGATTTACACGATACAATTTATAGGTTAAACTTGAATCGACATCATTACATCAAAGGTTATTGTGTGTCACGTAACCAAAAAATGAGACGCCATAACATAAACCTTTTCCGAAACTGTTAAAACATGACAGCAATATCAGCGGTTGAAATGGTACCTGTTTAGTTAATACAGAATATGAAGTCATGTAGAGGATGACCAGCACATCACATTTGTCAATACATGTGCCCAAATGTACATTCTGTTTACAGACACATTATATATCAACATTCACTGTAAGCAGTTGAAATATGATCACTATAACAGGCCTACAGTTTGCATTGTTCTGCGTTAGTATCGCGCCTGAATTAAAGACTATCGGATGTTGAACAGAATTTCTCATCTGAATATTTTTTGCGGATTTCAGTTTACCTATATTTATCATATACACAGATGGTGTCTCATATGCAGTTTGTGCAGTTCCGCGTCTAAGTAAGAATTTATGATTAAATTGAATAAATGGATTTGAAATACAAACTCGAACATAATGCCACAAAAGAGGTTTCATATTAACCATGCGAATGATCTTGTTGCCAGTCTGCTTAAATCAGTAGAGATCAAATTGCTAGGATATATGACTGATTGTATTATTTGAGAAGCGTTCTGGGAAATCTGAGCTTAATGCATGTACATAAAGTGTCGTCCCAGATAAGCATGTGCAATCCATTCAGGCTAAGCGTGGACGACTCTTCCGCTTTTATGGATTTTTTGTTTAAAGGAAGTCTCTTCTAATCAAAAGTCCAGTCTAGGCAAGAAGTGTAGTTTCTAATCATTTCAATAAACTTTTTACATCGTGAAAATGAAAAACACCATTTGCTAAATACGCCTTAAGTCTGTCGGAAATGCAAAAATGGAAATATAACTTTGTCGATGAATAAAAATGGTCATACAATTGTTAGTTAAGCCTGACATGCACATGTCACAGATCACAAACAACGTTAATAATGTGTCGAATTCCCTGAGAATGCTATATACTAGACAGGTTCGCGTTGATATTCATGAAGGCATTAACCATCCCATCCCTTGATAATTTCCAACTTAGTCTCAAAAGAGGATAATCAACTTTCGTTGTTTACTTAATATATAAAAAGTGAAACTGAGACTATCTTGGTTAACTTTTGCATGGCATTCTATATTAATTTAAACCCCGAATTAACCAGTCAAAGCGTATCAGACTTTGGTCCCAAAGGACGCGGGATCGAACATTCAGATTCTTTTGATAAACTGTGAACATTGGTCTAAGAATAAAACGAGTTTATTCCAAAATATATGTATTTTGTTAAGTGCATTTCATTTAATGACTTTATTTTCAAAAGATAAAAGTCCGTGAGCAAGGCACTTCTCGTCAGTGCATATTAATTTACACCGTTTTAATATGTTTATGCAACAAACAGTTGAGTAATTTGTTTTGGATAATTTTCGTTTATGTTACAAATTTGTTTAACACATACATAAATATTATTTTCCAGATATTTTTCAGTCAGATTAAAAGGAGATCTTAACCAATAATAGTCTAAATATTTCTAGATAAGTAATAATTTAGGCGTAAATGATAGACATTTACAAAAATCTTATACTCAAGTATGATGAAAGGAAACAATAATACATGTAGCTTGTAATATATGTAGCAGCATAACTTGTATAACAGATAACTATTTAACACTGTAAACTTGCACAACAAAGTAACTACACAGATATTGTACCTATAAGTAAATGGTAACGTAGTTCACGTCAATGCTACCATGTATTCAGAATAAATATTAAACTATTAAATAAATAAAATTTAGAAATCGGTCTTATTACCGTAAGCACATTAGAACAATTTGCAAAGGAACACAATTATAAGGTTGAACAATATAGTATTAATCAATGGCACTAAGAAAACATCATATTTATATTTTTATTTATTAACATTCTAGGCCAAGCGCATATAACAATTTCACAATACATAATAACATAGAAACACAGTACACCAATGTCATTCTGAAAGCTGTAATTATCAAATAATATATAAATAATTAAATNTAGAAATAAAGAAGTAAATGTAAAATAACCTAAAAAAATGAGTGATAATTTCTGACGCGGCCCCACCCCAACCCCTATAACTTTTGACCCAGGGGTCAGATCAAAATTCCAAATAGTGCAGGGTCGCACATATGCTCATAGCTACCATGTGTGTAAGTTTCAAGGTTCTAGTGCAAATAGTGTAGGAGGAGAAATTGGCCAGGACGGACGGACAGACTGACAGACGGACGGACGGACAGACGGACGGCGGAGATCACCACAATATCCCCACCTTTTTTTCAAAAAGTGTGGGGATAATAAAAATAATAATTATATTAATAATGATAATAATAATAATACAAACGGGTAAATAGCACGTCAAACGTCTTCATCATTCTGAGTAACAATTGCACGATAAAATATATCAAAGTAACAATTTCAAAATAAAATACTAATTACGAGTAAAATGTATATCTTTATCGTCATATTTATCGCATTATAGCATATATAACAGGAACATGTCAAATAATTGTGAATGAATTTAATACTTGTTGCAAATTATTAGTATTCTCATTTCGTCAACAGACAGTTTTACTCTTCTTTCAGATGAATTCCCGTGAGTACAAGGCTCTCTCGATGGCGCCCTGCACTATAAATATAACAGACATGGTCGCCGAGCTGACGGCCGGCGGCTTTGACTACGCCGACATCATTATGGCGGTACAGGAGTCTTCGGAATGCCGACAGACGAGCGAGAAAGTTGACGTCAGTGGCGAAATTTGGAGCAACTTTCCGGAATACATGGAGCCCAACAAGTACCTGCAGCTCTACGTTCCACCGATCCTCCTGGTTCTGGGTACCTTTGGCAATGTTTTGTCCTTTGTCATCATGTCCAGAAACATGTTTAAAGTCAGCACGTATTGTTATCTCGCCTTTCTTGCTATAATGGATACCTTTGTGCTCTACATTGGACTGCTGCGTATGTGGATTGGCAATTTTGCCCTGGATATACAGATCATATCAAACTGGATGTGTAAACTCGTGACGTTTTTTGGATACGTCAGCAGCGTCGCGTCCGTCTGGCTAATAATTGCCGTGACTATTGAACGATTCATTGCGGTTAAGTTTCCATTGCGAGCGCCAAGAATATGCAACGTTGTCAGGGCTAGAATCGTTATTATTACAATCGCACTGGCAACGTGTTTTCTGAATGCACACATTTTCTGGACTGTCGAGCTACGTTCAAATGACATCAACGGAACTTTATCGTACAAATGCGACGCCAGCGTGGAGCATGTAATTTTGATTAAGGAAATTTGGCCATGGGTTGATGCGGCAGTTTACTCCTTCGTTCCATTCGTGACTATTTC
Source organism: Dreissena rostriformis (assembly GCA_007657795.1). NCBI lineage: Eukaryota > Metazoa > Mollusca > Bivalvia > Myida > Dreissenidae > Dreissena > Dreissena rostriformis. Next base: position 211,168 of record VMBQ01000035.1, on the reverse strand, counting down.
AGTCCTTAACTCCATGATTGTACGTGGTGTTTTGAAAGCACGTCAAAAGCGGAACGAGCTTCAAATGATTCCGCTAAGAAACACATACGTGTCGACCCTAAGCCAATGTACGGTAAAACGGAGTAATGAAAGCAGTAAAAAACTGACTTGTATGCTTTTGGCTGTCTCCTTTACATTTCTCATTACGACCTTCCCCATGAATCTCCTGATGCTAGTGGATGCTTTATTAGGGGACGACAAAACAAGCGTTCATTCCTATGCATACCAACGGAAATATGCTATCCTCACACTTGCTCGCACTGTCGTGGAGCTGTTAATGTACATCAACCACAGTATTAACTTTTTTCTGTATTGCGCAACAGGAAGGAAATTTAGACAGCAAGTAAAAGTGTTGTTGTGTTTATGTTGTAAAGGTCGCATCAACGACTTCTTCACGAATGCAGCGCGGAAGAACATCTCGTCGACACAAAGTTCTAAGATGTCAAGAATGGGTTCGGACACGGTTAACAAGGAAACAGTTCTTGAGTGCGATAGGGCGAAAGTGCGATCTAAATTGATTTGCCAATTGCTCTATTTAAATAGACGAAAAAGCAGTGTATGAGCCCGACGATATGTAGTTTTCTACTGCTGAATAGCTTGCATTGATGTCCGTACTATGGTTACTCATTTTAGTAGTATCTTTGCATTTGTATGGTAATCTTAAATATGTGTAAGTGACGATATGTTTTTCCAAATGGTATTTGAATTACAGCATTAGTATATGTTTAATGTAAAGGGATACACAATACTAAACACAACAATAAACTAAGAACTAAATAAAATGTTGCTTATATTTTAAACCATAACGAGCGTGTTTATATGAAAATTGCTTTACTTAAATATATTGTATCTTATATAACGAAATATTGTAAAACATGTTTTTGCTAAGAGAATAAAAAACAACAACGCCAACAACAAGAATATATTAAACAACCAACCAGTAAATATATTCTGATAACGACTCGACTTTACGAAACACTATTTTATTAGCTTTAAATAGTTTAATTTTCAAATCGATAATATTCAGATATCAATTATATAGATATGTTCCTCAATCATCTGTTATTCTTTCAAAACAAACTTCTTTTGGAATTGTGAAAAATATTAATAAATAATGTCAACTGTTAGAAAACAAAATCAAAAAGGATGGAAAATACAGTAAGCACAATAGCCCGACACCATAGATTACTTTGGTATTTTTGTGGTACACCATTCGCCGAATCAATTAGCTAAAGATGTTTGCGCAAAACATGCGAATCATATCATAAGATCGAGCAATGGCTTTTCTATACTACTTTTGGAATTGTGAAAAATGTAAAAAAGTTAAACATTTTTTTTTTAAACGAATGAAAATAAAATGAGCATAATAGCATTACACCAACGATAACTGTGGCAATCTTTTGTTGTGCCAGTTGCCATATAACTTAGCTACAGATGTTGGCGCAAAATATGCGAATCATTAAAGAAGCTCGATCAATGACTGTTCTAAAGTCGAGTTGTAATATGAATTACCAAACTAAAATATATTCACAAAAAGAAGAAATGGAAGGAATTATGAAATTATCTTTTCGAATGTACTCGTTATTCCCCCATTTAAACTTCATCAAAACATTCCGAAAGATTTAACACGCCAACATATTTTTTTTTGCTTATGCGCTTAACACGGTTTACATAGAAATAAATGTACAGGGTCCTGATTGTGTAAGTTAAGTGCATTACTATATCCGTTTGCATGAATGTAGTTACTACACAAATGAAGCTGAAACTGGTATACCTTCATAAGAATGATGCTATTTTATGAGAGTGCTGTAATAAGGTAATTCCAAATAATTGTTCAGTAATTACGGAAAATCAACGTTGAAGCTTAAAGTATCATTATGATGCATTAGTTGCGTACGTGTTGTCAACCGATTACGATGAGAAGATACCGAGTTGTCTACGCGATGTAAGAGCTAAACAACATTGGCTATATAGAAAACTGAAAAGACTATAAACATGACATTTGTGATCGGATTTGCAGAGAATATTCATTTATGGATGTATAAGGAGGATACTTATCTAATTAGCAGTAAAGTACTTAATGTCAACATAACTGCGTCAGAAAGATCATATAAGGATGAAATTTTGCATCTTACCGTGATATTCATATGAACACATATATTTGTGTTCATTTTTATCTGATCAATATTTTGATGTCAACAGAAACATGTCTGGTTGATTTTGTCAAAATGTAATTGTGCATTCAATTACAGGTACCTAATGACTTAAATAACTTCACTTCTTTGAAACAATACCGCTTGTATGTATAACAATATAACGTTTAAACTATTTATTGCGTTGTTACATACAATCATGATATGCGGATGCTAATGAAGATCAATTTGTTAAACAATAAGTAACTGTAACTGCATGCAACGAAAGGGGTGCAGCATACATACTTATATCGCTGTTTAAAAAAGTTGATAGTTGTTTTCATATAAATATATATATGAATTTTAATTATAGAATATTAAATCACTAAAAATTATATTGAAAACAATTAATATAATGTGCATACTATCCAAACTATCCATTATAATTCCAAGTTTAGATAATATAATAATTGATGATATATGATTGAGTTCAAGGCAACTATATGCCATAACCTTTATACAATGTAAAATATGCATGTTTGAGGATTATGTTTAATAACTGATAATCGATTATATAATATGAATTCATTAACATGATATGTATTAAAACTATTCCATAAACACCGATTTCGTTGTTCAGTAAAATATATATGAGCCGCGCTCTGGGAAAACGGGTCTTTATGCATGCGCGTTACGTGTCTTCCCAAATAACGACGATTTCCACCTTTATGGATTTGTTTCGTTTAAAGGAAGTCTCCTCTTCACACAAATCTAGTCTAGGCAAAAAGTGCCGTCCATGATTAGCCTGTGCTAATTTACGTTATTACATAGCGTTGATTTAAATGAAAAGTATTTATTGTATTTTATCTGCAACATTATAAAATGTGTTTGATGAAAATATATCGAGGGGCAACACCTCCATGCATATATATTAAGTTTAAAGTAAGATTCAAGAAATAAATAAAATTCAGTTGTTTTAAAAATAATAGGTAATTTATTGAAAATGTAAACATAAGTAATGTATGTTGTTATTGAAAACAGGAACTCATTTATATTCATTATATTCACATTTATAGGTTTCATGTTTCTGTGTGTCTGTGGCATTTAGGCATTGGTTTGTATTTTTAGTTTTGCATAACAATATAAACATATAAAGTCGATTCACACAATCAGCTTTTTTTCTTTCAATTCAAATACGCTAGTATATTTTGACATCTCTGAAATAGTTCCGTTCTGGTAGAAGTTTAATTTCATTAAAATAGTACAGCAAATGCGAACACACGGATCAGAATCGTGGTTTGCCACTTTCTCCGTCCACACAACATTGTCATTTTTTTTTGTAGACACAACATTGTCATGTTTTTTTGTTTGTAGTTTCATTGAATCACGTAAACTTAATTTCCTTTTTTATACGGAATATCCTTCATTGACATTAAATTACATAGTTGGAGCTTATACTACTTATAGGAATGTTTGCCATTGTCGGTTTGCTTTTGAAAAGACACGTGTTTCTTGACTTACAAACGTAAAGAAACTGATTGAATTAACTTAAAGACTCAGTGCGCCATATTATTTATTAAGGGTGTTAGTTTTTAGTTGTAATGTCGATCGGGAACATTATAAAACAAGAGAAAATGTCCTCCTTGAAATTGTTCTGCCTATTAACACTTGAGCACGCCATTCACATCAAGTCAGACGCCAGAGGGAATATGATCCCATTAATTGCTCATTTGAGAATATCTGAATTTAGCCCAATTATAAGCGAATGTAAACTCTGGCCAGTGATGATACCATCAATGTTTCAAACCAAAGCGAAAAAGAAAATCAATTTTTAAACTGTTACATTTGCATTATGTGAATGTATGCTTTGTATAATTAAACATGAATTACCATTAGGCTTTATTCAAATGTCAAATCGTATCAGCAATCATTATTCTCGGCCGCTAAAATCGTTACTGAATTCAGCAGACATGCAACACAGTTAGTCTTATTCTGACACTCAACATATTACTTTATACAACGTATTTACATAACACCATACATGATTTATAAGACGCCAAAGTAGAGAAGTGCATGCACTTACAATTTTACTGGTTTTGTTATAAGCAAATTACACAAGTGGTGTCTCAACTTCCTATAATGCATGTTATATCTGTATAATGTCGTAAAACAATGTGTTCATTAGGGTACATAGCCACGCGCCGTTGCTCCTTTTAACAATATATGTACATCTACTTCGGATACATTAGCTGACGATATTAAATGTAGTCTGCTGCTCTTTATTATGTTTGTTTAATTTCTTTTTTATTTTCGGGAAAAGATTGCTTGTTATGCTATCTCATGCTTCGTCTTTTGTCTTCGCATTGCGCTGAAATAATAAATATGTAGATTTGTTTTTAAAACCATACATTGTATTCAATTATGTGTTTATAAATAATAATGTTTTGTTTTTATTTGTTTTATATATGTGAAAGTACAAAACGCGTTTGTTTGTAAAGTATTTACCCGGTAAGTGTATATCTGTATACAGATACGTTTATTTACTCGGCACGAACAGCTGAACCACTCGCAAAGTCTTGTGGTTTAGGTATTTTAAGTCTTACTAAATACGCATATCTGTATTAAACTCTGTCCTAGTATTTTATTTATCACATCAGTTTTTCATTTGTCTTTATACAGTTTGAAAGTAAATGGAAAATGACAGCTTAATATATACCGCGTGTGTAATTTCATCAATACAAACGTGATGATGTGAAAATACGTATGTGTCTTATAATTTTAAAAGTACACATATGCGTGACATATTTATTAGTGTATCGAACATAAGTAATACAAGAAAAACGCACGTGCGACCAAAAGGTATACGTATGCGTGACATATTTATTAGCGTATCGAAAAAAAGTCATACAAGAAAACGCACGTGCGACCAAAGAAATTTGCGAAAATGCCCAAACTAGCTTTGGACGGGGGAAAAAACTGAAGGGATAACATATTTTGTTTTAAAAAATTAATCACTACAGTTACCATATGCTAAATCTGAATGCAAAGCAAAGAGTTGGCGAATGTGTTCCATAAAGGAACGTTATAATTATTAAAATATTTGTAGTAAAAGTGAGTCACATAAAACAAATCTTTGTGCATACGACGTTTTACCAAATAAGAGTAAGTATGTCAATCACATAAGAACCGTTAGTCTTTTAATACATGGTTGTATTGTGTCTATTTGTACTTTATTTATTGCTCGTTTTACGGTTCGATGACCACGTTTACTTAAATACGTTTTTCCAAAAATACCGATTTTCTAGCACATATTCTTTTACTAGAAAATAAAAGTGATGTTCACTAACCCTTAGAAAAATACTCAACCTTTTCAATAACCACTCGCTTTACGTTTGGCTTTTACTGTCTATCTCGTACAAAACATTTGACAGTTGAAAATCGTTACCTTGAAATGAGGTTATATGTTATTCCATTTTTATTCTGGTCGATCAGTTAATTGAAATCAGTGTAGCTTTGACGCATGAATATCCGTCTGTCCAAATCATTTTTTTTTCTTGATTCAATTTTCTTGACACTAAACAGAAAGCAATTGCATAAAGTGGCATATGCTCTATACTATGTTGGCTTATACGAGAGTAAATTAAATTTATTTGCTTGTCATGCATAACTTTATTGTCTAAGGGAATACATGTTATACGTTGTATGTGTTCGTTCCATCCCGATAGTTCATTCTAGTCGAGATGGCATACATTTCAATCGTGTTAGGACAACCACAATATGGCCCCTTAACGTTGAGTTTCAGATCTCAATATAAAATCGCAAATGGTTCTGCAGCAAGTTCATGTTCTAGCTGTAAATCTTGCATGTTTTTTTTTTATAAAAGCCTTGTCGTAATCAGATCTTCTATATTTGTATCTTATACATATGAATTATTGCATTTTGATGTACTCGTTCATAAAGATAATCATTTCAAATAAATCTTCAAAGTTGAGTAATCAAATTGGTTTACAATTTGTCTGTTGAGCTATTGCAAACAACTTGAGTGTTGGCTCATAAAGTGTAATAAAGTTAAAGCGTGTATATTTGATCTTATTGCTTTTTTTTGAAAACATATACCACGGTGATGAATAAAGAATTAAATTACAAATGCAACAAAGTTGGTACCAGAAAATTAAAGAATGTCGAGTTGTATTCGATTTAAAATAATGTGTTGCTGTACAACAGAAAACTCCTTCATGTTCACAAGACATGCCCACTGTTGGAAAATCCCCATTAGTCCGCACAGATTAATGGGATGTATCCACCAACAGGGTACATGTTTGGGGTACATGCAGTAGCTTCCTGCTGTACAGCTTAAAATTAGTTGCAATTGAATAAAACTTTTATTTCGATTATTTCCTGCTGGAACAAGTTATTTTGTCTTTTTTTTTTTTTTTTATAAATCAACGTTTATCTGTTTTGTCTGCTGGTCTCAGCGAACTGACAGAGCAAGCGCCCAGCTAACAAGTCGCCTAGTACCTGATCTTTCACGTGTGCACAATTCCAATTTTATTTCAAACATAAAACAAATACGACCTTGTAAGTAAATCTCTCTTTTTTGCGGGTGGATGTGATCAGGATTTTAGTCGTTAATTTCAAGTAAAGAGTTTAACAACAAACATTCAAACAATTGGAAACCAACAAAAGATATGTTAATTTTCTTCTAAACTGGACGGGGCCTCATTCATATAGTCATTTTTCAAACAATATTTTACATACATTTGCATAAAGGAAGAAAAGTGTAACGAGTTCTTATCATAGAAGAACACAGGCAAACATGCTTTCAACTCTTGTGAGTGACTTTTAATAATAATTCCTGCTTTAAAGACCATGTGCGTTTGTTGAATTTACCATCATTACCAGGGCATTATATTTGCTTTATGTTTTATGACATAAACCACGATCATGGACAGTTACTTTAAACTGTGAGTTTAGTAAATTTACGAAACGCAATTTCAGGAACGCATCTTGGCCCAGCCAAATGTCTTCCATTTAGAAAAGTATCGAGTAACACTAACATATATAGTCCCTAATTAATTCGGCTTCTTGTCAATTAAGTTGGTTTTTGCCATTAAATGTGTTCTTTATTTGGTTGAATATGCGCTGCATAATTAGTGTTGGCGTCGTTATGTCTTCATTAAGTTCGACTGAAACATGATATATAGTCCCCATATTAGATTATTGTAAAGTGATATGGAAACACAAAGGTTAATCAATACAACATCTTTATATTTCCCAGTGACGCAATATGAGTTGTTAAGACCGCTATAAAATGTAAAATGTGTATGTATTACCAAATGGTTTGTCTTCAAAGACACACAGGATACAATTTATAGGTAGAAAAATGAGTCAACATCACTATTCCAGAGATTATCAATTAAAACAACGAGACGACATAACAGCAACTCAGAAACTATTTAAGAAGGACTATCAATAAATGAAAGCAATATCAGCGGTTATAATCGTAATTCAGCAGATAAAGTCATGTAGGGGATAATCATCACATGACATTTAGCAAAACATGTACACAGATGTATATTCTGTTTATAGACCAAAAATATACACATATTCACATTTGCAGTTGAGATACCAACACTAAAACAAGCCTAAGGTGTGCATTGGTCTGCATAGATGACTTTGTATCTCGCCTCAAAGAAAAGACTACCGGAAACTATTTGCGGATTTCATTTGCCTTTATTTATTTTTAAACGCAAATGATGTATAGTATGCATTGTTTTAAGTTCCGCGTCTTAGTTAGAATTTTTTATTTTATTAAATAGATGGACTTGAATTCCCAAATCGTAAATAATGCAATAAAAACGTATCATGTTACCATTCGACTGATCATGTTGCCAGTCTGCTTAAATCAGAAGAGATCATATTGCTACGATGCATGATTGATGTTATGATTTGAGCCGCGTTCTGTGATCCGCTCAGGCTAATCATACACGAAACTTTCCGCTTTTTATGGACTTTTTATTTAAAGGAATGCTCTTCTTAACGAAAGTCCAGTCTAGGTGGAAAGTGTTTTCCCTGATTAGCCTAGGCGGAAAGTGTTCTCCCTTATTAGCCTTTGCGTACTACACAGGCTAATCAGAGACGACAGTGCACATGCATAAAGCCCAGTTTTCAAAGAACGCGGCTCATGTGCATACTTTAATTATCATTAGACAAAATAAACAGTGGATTAGCTGATTTTAAGTTAATGCTGTAATACAATTAAAAACAAGACGTGGTAATTTCCTGGTGCATAATACAAAATATACAAACTGCACAACTAACAATGAAAACAATGTTTGTTCCATTGTATAAACAAAGGTTTATTTGGTTAGAAACATCGAATATCTGTTCTCTTTTGAGATCATTGAACTTCGACCGGGATTGTATCAATATAATGCATGCATCTGAGAATCATCTAACTGAATTAATTTAAGATATCACGAAATGGAAAACTTCGGATTGTTTAGCATTTGCTTTTGATGTGAATGAAGTTTTAAAGTGTAAACATGCAATCACTTATCAAAACAGTTGTTTTGTAATTAGATAATGAACAAAAGCAATGTTAAAGCATACATTGATCGAACTGAACAAATAATATGCTTGATAAAGTTCATTTAAATGAATGCAATACGTCGTCAAGTCGTTCAATATGGGTAAACTATCGTTTCAAACGCAAACCAATAAATCCTGCACCATTTTAAAGTCATAATCTTACAACTGCACAGCTGAATATATCAATATCAATCAAGGATGCCGTCTGAAAAAGGAAATGAACTAAAATGTGATTCTAAAGATATACAAATAATGCGTATTTTTTTACATCAATCATGGTTTGGTATGGAAATGATTCTTTACTAGCACGATATCTGATCTGTATGTTAGGAGGGATGATCTAAAAATACACGGGCTGCCATTCTCAAACCAATGTGGTGAAGTGCATGTAAACTAATAAAACGTCTAGCGAAATTGATATGTATCTGTTGCAAACAGTCTAAATTTCAAAAATAGGTTATGTATTGAAATCCCTATAAATTAAATAACAGTTAACAAAGTTATGTTTGAATTATGTTCATATGTATTGTTTACATGTGTTCTTTTAAATAACAACGTCACATACACATGTTTTTACTTAAAATCAACACACTGTAATTAAATAAAGTGAGTTTTTATTTTTTAGACACTGTATACTAGTGTACGATTTCAATGACAAGAGCAACGGGGTATACGCAATAACACGGGAAAAGCAGCAACAGTGGATAAGCAGCCACATAGGATCAGAAAACACAGATGATACGCGATAACATGGGATATCAGCAACCGGGGATACACAACAGCAGAACATAAGCAAACACATGTAATAACATGGGATTAGTTCAAACAGAGGATAAGCAAAAGCAGAAGATAAACACAGACAGGGCATAAGCAGTAACAGAGTAAACGACTCAACAGGCGGTAGGAAATACAAACAAGAAATAAGCAAAGACAGGAGATGAGAAACCACAGGTGACACACCACAACAAGCTCCACGCGAAACGGTTGACTAGCAACAACAAGAAATAAGAAAAAAATGAAACGCATAACAGGCGACAACACATTAAAGGAGATATACAACAACACGAAACGAGCAACACTTACACAAGCAAAAGATCAGATTGACAACTTCAAGCCCAAGAAGGGACACGCACGGCAAGGGCTAAACCAATCAGGTTATTAAAAACAACAAGGAGATAAGCTTCAAGATGGGGATAAGAAACATCATTATAAACGCAGAACATCAGCTTAGCAATTAAAGAAGGTAAGCAGAACATGGGATAATTACCAAAGTATATAGGAAACAACTGGGGAAAATAAATATCGGATAATTGAAACATGAAATAAACAATACATGGGAGAAGGAAAACAGGAGATTAAAATCAACTGTGGGTATTATACACTATTACTTTGGTGTATGATGGCTCCAGTTACATTTTTAAGTATTCACATATGTTTGTATTTGTTATTGATATCATTCCCAGATAATTTGCTTTGATAGCTGCGAAAATAAGTTAACGTAATCACGATTTTAGTAAAGAATGAGACACAAACTTACAATAAGCACACTTCCCAAGAAATAAACATACCCAAAGTAAACAATCAAACAGTATTCTAACGGTCGGAATAGAAATAAACATACCCAAAGTAAACAATCAAACAGTATTCTAACGGTCGGAATAGAAATAAACATCCATTTAAATTGTGCATTCAAATCTAGAATTGTCATTTCTATTGAAGTTCTTACACAAATCAATTAAGTTATGTATGCTTTTATATAACAAGTGGCATGTATGTGTTGCTGTGTCAGATAATAACCATATTGTTTCTGAGGTCGATGAACCGTTTAAAAAGCAACGATACCAATTTTGAAAAGTCTCAGAATACGGTTTAAGACGCGCATTAGCAAGCTCATGCCTCCACGGATCATTGTTCTGTTTGCAGCTAGAATTTGATTAAACAAGTGAATTGACACGTTCAGTGAATATCACCATAACACGTCACAATAATCCATGATGTATTTTTTAAAAATTATATTCACGAATCATTCATCTGATTGCAAATAAGCAACGTTTGTCAAACATTTCAAAAGTGAATTCAAGTGATTCAGAATAGGGATGTGAAATTTATTGTATTACAAAAATGGTTTTCCACACAATTCATAATTATCAATATACCGGAGTTAAACGTGTTTCCATCATGATTAATTCATATACAACGGTATTCTTTTAAAGAAAAGAAGGAAGCTGTCTCTGTCTGACTTCGGTCTGTAATAAAAGCGACTTGAAATCAATGTTATAGAAATACAGGTAACACATTGGTACACGATACAAAATAAAGTGTTTGATCTTTTTATTGCAATAATGCTGAAAACTCGAAGCTTTTGAAAAAGCAGGCACATAGCTGTCATACGACTAGAAATTGAAATAAATTCGCCGAATTATACATGCGTACTTTTTGCATATGTTTTGAGCTTTCAATAATGCTTATATTTCCATAAAGCATGAACTGATTTACACGATAGTCAAGAAGCTTTATTGGAATCATCGGTACTCAACTACCGAGCAACTAAGAATGTAAACCACAATTATATATGCATTACAAAAAACGTTAAAAGGTATTGCATACGTAACTGAATTACACATCATTGTATGGCGAACATGGCAATACTGACTCTGAATAAATGTCTGCGAAACAGTTTAGGACGACATTGAAAAACGATCAAAACAATATAAGAACGATATATAATTGTGGTATTTTAGTTTTTTATTTATTATTGAAAACAAAACTATAAAAAAACTCCATCGTAATCAATACAGCTTTGTTATAATTGAACACAACCAACTACGCCAGCATATCCCCAGGCCATCCGGCGCATTCGCAGATGTTTTATTTATATTATTGGTGTTTAAGTCGGAAATATTTCTTGTCATGCATTCTAATAAAGTATAACCACAGCTATAGAGCCCGAAGCGCATGAATATATATGCCTAGTAGCTCGAAGAGAAAACAAGAAGTTCCTGCAATACCAATTTCTTTATAACATTAATTAATCTTGCTGATTTGCCTCAGCAGTCTAAACACGATACACACCAGCTTATATAGTGTTTCTCTTGTTTTACTAGTATTCTAGACTTCAATTATTCGTTGTTTGATTGCAAGTGCTAGTAAGTGTGAGTAAACGTGACGTGTGTATCAACACACGACCATGGCCAATACCGAATGGACCCTGCTGCGTAAACTAGCCTACATGAATCACAAATAACTGAGGACGGATATCCGCAAAGTACAGTTAACTTTTTTGTATTCAATTTCATATCGTTTTTGTTCAAATAAATTATGAACAGTACATGCTGTGTTTCTGTTTAATTATACTTAAACTTACGAATACACTATAGTATAATAGATATACAATGTTATCCTATTACCAATTGAAAATCGATAGTTTAACAACGATCGTATAAACTTGAGCTATATAATATCACTATTTTTAGATCATTTTGGGGGTTCTTCATTTAATTGGAGAATCTGTTTTTGTCAACTACGCAAGAATAACATCATCACAAAATGCGATATTTGATAATAATTAATGGAAAAACGGACGACATAATAGGATAAATAGAATATTATGTGAGTTTTGGATAAAGATCAAGTTTATGATGCTCGGCGAGAACCAAGGTAGCGCTCGGAAAGCCTCGCGCTTCCATGGTTCTAAGCCTCGCATGATTAACTTGGTCTTTATCTAAAACTCACATAATATTCTCTTTATATGCGATTACATAGAATAAATGAGCTCCATTGATGTAAACATATATTTTCTTAATCACAAGCAACGCGTGGTATTATTCGGATAACGTTTTTTCAACACAAGTATGTTATTTAGTTGTGTCTTGCAGTGTTATATTTCTGTGTTATAAGTGGCATGCGTGTTCAGAAATAGCGCAAGTATACACGGACCATATGTTTCCTATACCGCATGCTTAACAATATATATAACAAAAATATATAGCATGCTTTTTATTCAATACAATAACATCTAAACTCCCCATTTGGGCGCGATAAATGCGTAACATATTCAGATGAAAGAATGCTACATCTTTACGTAAAACAAACACCTTGACCTCAACGAGCTCAAACACAATACGAAAAATAATGTGACGCATGGAATACGGAGAGACCAGAAACGATGTAGGATAAGAATGTGATTAACATATCAAGAGAATGATAGCGATATTTCGAGCCATTTATTTTCTTTGCTACTACCTAATTAAACGCGGGACCTGCTGACAAATTCCCATGCATTATTGTCATTGAAAGGCGAATCAGGAAAACTAATTATTGCAGGCGTGGGAATTTTGGACAAAAATGTTTTTTTCCGAAATGAACTTGTCACCAGAATGAAATAATTCTCAAGACAATTGTTGCGGTTTGAGCGTTACTAATTGTATTAAAATGGATATTGTTGAACAAAATAGTCCATGTAAGTCGTGCACGAATGTAAATGCAAACTACCATTGAAATAAAAAATAAGTATTCCTTCAAGCATTGGGCCTACAAATTGGTATTGAAAAAAACAAATCATTGTATTCAAAACAAAATGTGTGGAGATAATACTAAATGGAAATCAATATCTGTTATAGAATGAACTATCTAAAATGAATATTATATTTGAAACACTGTTTAACTTCATACCACTAAAACGATTTTAATCAAAGAACCTTGTTTATATCGTAGAAAAGCAACGCTAAAGGCGTTCACTAAATTAATTATTCAACGTCATACATGCAGGATTTAATCTGTTCATATTAGGGCATGCATCGTATAATAGTATCCAACGTATCGAATGTCCATTAACACGTGCTGCGTGTGACATTGCACGATTATTGCCAATTAACATTGGACCCGGCGTGTAAGTAGGAGTACATAACAAGCAAACGAAAAAAATCAACATGTGAAGGTGATGGGTTTTTGTGTAAGAAAAGTTAGCTCGCATTTGCTGCTGATTATACGCAAAATGTCGTAATTTTTCGTTATAAAAATGCTGGAATTGCATTTTTTAGGGTACATACAAAACAATTAAAACCACGTCGACGTCGTTATCTCCTTGCATGACAATCCCAATTGCGCATTCTTATTGTGAAATGCTTATAACACGGACATGGTTTAGATGTAATATCGGTTTTTAATTACAGTCACGACATATTTGTGTATTATTCGTTTATAAGTACAGAGAAGTGAATGTGCTTTTATGGACTGAATACGAGTAAATTTAACATATTCTTTATTCCAAGAAATGATGATTGATTGTGCGTGAATGTTCATTTGACAATTTACCGTTCCGTCTCACATTATTCCTCATGTTTAAGCTCACATCTGATATATGATTTCGTGTTCAGACGCAATAACAACTAAATATATTACAAATCAACAATATATTTGTATACAACTTCTTCTACGCGTAAACAAGTGTGCGTGCTATTTTTAAGTATTTATACTGAATCTACACTACAAACGGTTCGATGTGTCATGGAGACGCCGTTAATATAGAACCATTTATAAAACATAGTGGGGTTTCCTTTTTCTCCCAAATTTTGTTTTGCAAATGTAACTGCCGATAGGCGCTGAAAATGGTATGGCATAATAATTCATGGTTCCTTGTAGCAATAACCTAAATTTCAACGCTAGATGTGGTCTGGTAACATAGATAGAACAAGATGCAAAATGCCCTTCTTTATTTTTTGTAGGACAATAAGTTCAGCACAATGTTCATGTACCATGTTTGTGTGTCGTATGAATAGAAATCGTTGCGGGGAATTAAAATGGAACATTTTCGTTTATTTTTAGTTTTAATGGGGTTTTAAGTTCATCATCCAGTAGGCTACACGATTTGAATCATACAAACATTGATAAGAATATCCATGCTATTCAACCTGCTTATAAAGAACCTTTTTGCACTAACATTTATGGCCGTATTTTCTCTGAGTTCATCGTTCTTTCTACAAACACACAAGTTGTACAAACATTGACTTAGCTTTTTACATAAGAAGCTATCTTGACGTGCAACTACACAGTATCCGTATTAAATGTGTCATTGCTTAGGCAGCTGAGTTATTATTTGTCAGGTAATGCTTTTATATTTATGGAGGGGGGGCAAAAACACGAATAGTAACAACCAATGAAGATGCATTGCGTAAACGGGGCCTGTAACTCGATTTTATCTTTGTCAACAACTTCCTCCCCAAAATGAAATGGCATTCTGATTGTATGTATAGACTCTGTAATAAAAGCAAAGTAAAAACATCTTATACTTTTTAAAACTGCTTTTATCCCACAAGTAGAACTAAATACTGTGAAGCAAATTTATTGCCAACTAGTAATTGTACTTATTTGTCAAGCTTAAATGTTGCATCAAAAACAGGTTTAATATTAACTTAGCATGATTAATATTGGCTCTTTTCGTTTTGTAAAACCTGTATAAAGGACCAATCTGAACACACTGTTCAAATTCAATTTTTATGATGAAAATATATGCACACATTAAGAATATATTACATTGAATGCATGGCAAGAGTAGGCAACATATCCAAACATAAACAGATTTAGGATTAAACCAATACGAAACGTTTAACGGCAAGCACACCAATTGTAAAAATAATATAATTTTACATTGTATACAATGAACAGTATTAGTATAATGATTCTTCTGACAAGAATACAATTTCGTACTCAGCATCGTTCTCAATTCTCTTTATAAAGGGAGGTTACCCCCAACTATACTCTTTATCAAAAACTGAAACGTGCCCAATGTGCATATTGTTGTTATATCAATAACGCACGTTAAAGAATATTCTTTATTATAATAGGAAAATTACTTCGCCGCACCGTGAAATTATAATATAAACTGTTAATTCAAGACAGCAACATAATAACCAACGGTAGACGATGCATTTTGGTATCCAATTAGTCAGCTTTCGATTGCTCAAAACAGCGTTGATAATCTGTTTACTTATGTAGTTTTATAAAATTAAATTTGTATAACAGAAAACTTAGTGGTCATGCTTTTTTTCTACGAAACATATGTTTATTAGATGTTAAAAAAACAGAACAAAGAAAAGTACGAAAAATATAAATTAAGACAATGGTCATGAGGACTGATTCGTGATATTTTATGAGACGCGCAGTACATTGAAAATAAATAGAAATTAAGTAAATATTGAAAGTCCAGATACACGTGCACTTTTACGGACAGACATACGGACACACACAAGAACGAACGACAACGTAAGTCGAAACACATAAACAAACAAATAAATGCACGAGTCAACACATTAAAATATTCACTTACAAAGACTTATCCCGCTTGCGAAAGCTTGAATAAGCTGCAAAAAAGTAAAAAGACTTCATATCGGGGTTGTTAAACAAAACAAACGGTAAGTTAAAAGAGCCTACGTGCATTATATGAATTAACGAAGTAGCGAGTGAGATTTCAAACAAATGTGTTTAGTAGGCCACTATCTATGTTTGTGAATGTTTGTGAAAAGAAAGTAATTGTGTGTGGCGTTTTTATACTGTCAATGGTTTTTATGGTGAAGGTTATATACATTTGTATATATAAAATTTGCTTCAAACGTATCTGGGTAACTTTGGAATAAGTAAAACGTCGGCTAATGGCACATTCAAATATGTTGCTGCATGTCGATGTAAGCTTTACAATACATTGTAAACTAACTAAATGTCGATATGTATGTGTTTGTTATGAATACTAGTGTATTCTTTATCAAATTTCCAGGACATTCAAACTTTTACTTATGATTTGATTAGCCAAACACATATATTACAATTAATGCTACAATGAAATTGTATTGTCAACGTGTTACTTATTACATACGGTTAGTTTTGGACTATAAATTCCTTTTATGTTTTCCAAAAATTAAAAAATAAATTTGTTTATTGACATCTGTGACACAATAAAAACAACAGAAATTATAATTTAACTGAAAAACATATGTTACACAGAAGGTTTTGTGGATTTGATTCTCGAAACAATGTAATAAGGAAAATTAATATTAAAGAAAAGTAAACAGGAATAATTTACATATAAATTGGTAGAATATTTGACCCTATCGATATACAATTGAACTTTAATACTCGACTCTGTCTTCTTAATATAAGTATTAACAGAATTTTCCGATTTGGAAGGTTGAACGAAGTCAACGTACTCTCAGAAAACAATTTGTTCAATTTCGTTAAACGATACAACACAACATACAGAAAGATCGGCTATGCTAATAAATGAAGTATGTTTTTTTGTTGAATAAAAATAACGAATGAAACATTGTATACACCCACCAGTCCTGGCAATCAAAAACATTATCATTAATTTAGAAGGTTAAGTCCTTAAGTTCCAAATAAATCTCTTATATTGAACTCGCTCAATGGGATTGGCAATATGCGATAATCATACAATTACTGTTTATAAAAAATGAATCGTGTTGTAGGGGCGTCCTATTACTCACGCAAATATCATAATATTAACTTGCACAATGTGATTGCACTTGACGATAATCATAAAAATTACTGTTTATGAAAAAAAATCGTTATGTAGGGGCATTTTGTTACCCATGCAATTTGTCTGGAGGTTGTTAAAGTTTTAGATGGAAATCAGAAGAATTAAATATTATCATATAAACCATAGATACGTTCAATACATTAGGTTATACTGACATTAAGTACATAAATAGCAGAGTGTCGGCGTCGTAATTAAATCAACCAAATATGATGTTGAGAAAATCGTGCAAACATCGAGAGAAAACTGTTATAAGAACTTAATCGTGATGTAGGGGTGTTTTATTACTCACGCAATTAATCTAGAGGTTGTAAACGTTTTAATGGGAAATAAGAAGAATTAAATGATATCATATCATATTAACCATAAACACGTTCAATACATTAGGTCAAACTGACAATAAATACGTAAATGGCAGATTGTCGGCGTAGTAATAAAACGATAATTATGCAAATAACTGTTAACAAGTAATGAACTGTTCCGAAGGGGATTTTTATTACCCACGCAATGTTGTGTATATGTTGTAAACGTTTAAATTGGATTCTTTTGTTTTAATTATATCATATATACATGTTCACTAGACACGTTTAATACGTTAAGAAAAACTGACATCGAATACCTTAAAAGCAGATTGTCGGCGTCGTTATCAAATCAACCATATAAGATTTTGATCACTCGGCCAATCCTTTATTACACAGCTTCTGAGCATGAATATACGCGTTTATTCATTACATAGGGTATACATGGTTTATTTACGACAATATTTATTCTTTTAATAATGTATATCGTGACACAAAAAATATACAGATATTAGATAGAAAACGGAATAAATGAAAACAGCGCTCTTAAATCGATTCTACCCAGACGCGATACGATGCATAAGTAATTCTAATAATGACTATTTAACCAATATTCAAGGATTATTATTGCGTTGTGTTTGCCTATTGCAAATAATATATAAACAAACTTAAATAACGATTTTGGCAAAGCATGACTTACTTTTCGTTTTGGTTAAATACGATTTAAGAACTTATTTTGCAAAATATCACGTTATCGCAGTTATATGGTAACTCGCCGGGTACACCTCTAGCGCAATTAAATAAGCGGGCTCATTCGCGAGGTCGCCCATTTTCAATATTGCATTTTGTAAAGTCTAAGCGAATATGAATTGATTTAACGATTTTATACCAGATCTTCCAAACGTCAGTTAAATTCCCCATTATGTATGTGATTCTATCGCAATAAAAAACGTACACAGTTCGGGAATGGGTATTGTTATGCATGTTGAGGGTTTAACGTCTACAAGACGTTGCATAATAAGACGTTGAGGATGTAATTAGTATCGCATCCTGCCTAACTCACAACGTTTTGTTAATTGAAACTGTCTTACACCTACGCCCAATATCAGGACTGCACCATTTCACACAAGTTACACAAAGATGATAAAATGCACGCATGTTTCCGTTATTTCTTTAATATCGAAATAACATAAACAATTTTGATGTTGTTGGTACAGCTCAAATGTCAGCATTGACAAAACATGTATAATTAGTTAAGTCTTATTCCATGCGATAGAACCGGAAATACGACGCCATGAATACCTATTTATGTCCGGATTTATTCCTGACTTGTGAGATTTGATGTCTGAGAACATGCATTAATGTGTAATGGTTAGATATGGAAGTATAATCATAAGAGGTATTGTGTGAATATTTTGTGACCAGCTTTGGTCCACATGGTGATCTTGGTGTACATGCGCTTATAATCTTCGATTCTCGAACACACATATATATATATAAATATATATATATATACAAACCATGGGACTTTGTTCAAAAAGATTCCGGAACTTCCCGTGAAATTGTTCAGTAAAATGCACTTGCTTAAAGCACACTTAAACAAAAGCATTATATGTATATCTGGTCACCGTAAAATGTCTGAAAAAAATCGACGGTTACTTTCATACTGAGCGGAAAGGCACCCTATACTAGAATGGTTAACTTCCAAAAGTGTGGACCAATACCGTGATTGACTTACACATAACATTTTGAGGTTTGCCAAATAATGTTACAATATCGAATATTACAGCAAAACGTATGTGTTGAAGCGATGACAAACGTGTTTTACTAAGTTTTATAAATATAATGGTTTATAAAAAGATTTGAAGAACTATAAGTTAGACTATTAAGAAAAATAATTTTGATTTGTGACATAGAATGTCTATTGAATGCCCCTACTGTAATAGATGTACATATATATTGATCAATCAATACCAATACACCAATCAACCTGCAGTTTAACCTGACAATACCACATTATGGACCACTCACACCGGGCCGTGTGATCGCCGCGAACATTAGTCCATTCAAGGACGCAAACACAGCATCCTCACTGCGTTTTTATCGCGTTTCTTACAACAATTAGCACAACGTCTTTACAACAATCAATGAGTTCCCACCACGGGCAAGAAATTGCTACAGGGTGCATACGGTGTGGTTACGGCGCGCATGCGATGGATATAATGATCGGCGTATTTAATTTCACACATTATACCATTAGCATTCGCTACTTGCGTTTGAGGCCTCAACATTATGACAAACTGATGCAAGGATAGACAGACAAGGTCGCATAGTCCAGCACCTTCGGCATCTTAGTACATTCCTATTATTTTTTTTATTTTTTTTTTAATCTTTATTATTTTCATTAAAATTATTATTATTTGTTATTTATTTTTATATTATAATTGGGTCTTTTTAAAAGA
This sequence comes from Dreissena rostriformis, assembly GCA_007657795.1. Lineage (NCBI taxonomy): Eukaryota > Metazoa > Mollusca > Bivalvia > Myida > Dreissenidae > Dreissena > Dreissena rostriformis. The sequence goes on along the minus strand of VMBQ01000035.1, from coordinate 191,100 downwards.
ATGTATTGCACTCATGCGTTTCATACATCATATATTTAATCTTTTTTCTTTACAGTGTTAACAAACTCTAGACAAACTAGCGTGGGTTATCAAACACCCCTGCAGCAATATTCGTTTCTACCAAACGTAATTTGTATGTATAATATATCCTTTAAAAATGTCAGTGTATGTATTTGAAACTTAAGGAAAAATCTTTATGAGCCAATCATTATGTTCCTCATCGCCAGGACAGTTTCGAAGGATTAAAACTTATGTTCGTTAATTTTATTGACATACCTACTGTTTTTGCATGTCTGTCTGATCTCACCGTATTTTGAATGCATTGCTCCTTCAATCGACTAATTGTGTTAGCTTGAAAATGAGTTCACTGTTTACAACCCTCAAATTCGAAATAAACAGTACATAGCTTCGTACCACAGTCCTATTAACAAGCTTAATGTTCGTGATTTTAACATATAGCTTTTAACTCCACAGGTTATACTTCAATTTTTATTTCGTAAATCAGCGTTCGCATTTGTTCAACATCCGTACAATATTTACTTCTATGTATTGATGACAGAAATACAATCGAGTTCAGTGATTAGCTTGATATAATCGTAGTCGCACCTGGGATACGCGTCTGTAGGGTTGAAGTCTGGCAGGAAGAATTTAGGTCTTTAAAACGACGGGAAGAAGACATTCGTCAAGGTCAAGGTCACACTTTATGGTCAAATATTCACGTATTTGGAGTCCGTTCCTTATCGTCAATACCATGTGAATGATTTTTTTGATATATCTCGCTCAGCTGTTGAAGCAACTAAGACGATGAACCGAATGGTTAAGTGATTATTGAGCCAGTATATTAAAAGCCGTTCTTTAATGCTTGTGCCATTTTAATAGTTTTTATAAAACTTGATTCAAAGGTTTATCACTATAGTCAACGCTAATGTTCTTTACTCAAACAGCTTCATTGAATATATGTTTAAATGGCGCAAAGTATCATATATGGCGTTTAGAAAATAGTACTGAACCCCAAATAAGCGTCTAAAATGCCTTCACATACATTGTAATTGTAAACATTCAGCAATGTAATAACAACTGTTCATCTCGTAGTTCTGGCTTATTTCAGAGAATTCGACATTAAATCCTGTATAAATCAAATTGTTTTATATCCCTTGAGAATTGAAGAAAAACATGTGCGTCTCCAATAAAACAATTGCGCGGCCCGGAACTTTATTCTAGCTTTCCATAATAAAAAATAAGCTAGTTTGTGAAAAACCTACCACAAACCACTACTACTGTATTAGCACATGTTCGCAAATGGGAAGATATATCTATTTTAACTGACGTATTTCCAATGTTACCTGTAATAACATATAACAAACATAAGTTTTCTTGTTAATAATTTTCTTGTATTAAAAGTACAGTTGAACTGTAGATGACTGTAAAATGGGACATTATGATCTGAATTTGCGCTAAATATGACACTATTCGTTGTACATATCTTCAATCTTAAATCGTTCAACTGGCAATTAACAGTGTAGTAGTATAACAATTATTGTACCATTATTATATAAATGTGAGAACAAAGCCTTTTTAAATATAAAGACTATGCATGTCTTCATGTTAAACATATGAAACGTTTATTATTGGCATCAAACTTAAAAAAAACAACAACAACGCCGTATATAATAGTGTTTTGGTATAATTCATACGTGTGGTTTCAGGGAGGGTTGTAACGCATTCGTTGTTCGTATGATGTATTCAGGGTGCAGGATCACGTGCCTTTGTTTGGTTCACAATTGAACCTAAGTGTGTGTTAACACAGCGGTGAGTTTAGTTTTTTCTTCAAATAAATCTTTAAAACAATTTTTCTTGAGCATGTTTACTAGTGAATAAAAGACAGTTGTTTATGCTGCTTATGGCAATATGAAATACGCCAGAATTACTTTATTTAATAAGCCTGTGTTCTTCGGCAAACGTTCGATGTATACTGCATTTATGTACAGGGTTATTTTGACACAAATTTCAAACGTATTCAATTATTTATATTTAATCTTAAGATATCGACACAAACTGCAAAAAACTGTATTTTTTGCACTAAAGATGTGGTCAAATGTATTTCAATAACTTGAGAAATGTGCAACAATAAAGTTCTTATCGGTGTGTTTACATTATGTTCAGCCCGTGTGTAAACCCCTGAAAACAACGCTGATCCTGCGCCCTGTATTACTTGCTCTTCCATCAACTCGTATGATAAAATTAACATGGACATCACAGTCATGTACTATTCCCGATATATTCAACCACTTAACTATAATAGACGGCGCTGTTTATTGTTTGCGGTAGATAATTTGAAACTAGAGGCAAACGAACAAACGACGTTAAACGACCAATTAAACTATTAAATCCTCAGTTTCGTATCCAGTACGGATGAAAGGAAATTGACACAGAAAAAGTTCCACTCTTATCTGATATATTTCGCCTCAATAGGCTTTTTACAAATTGACTACATTGTCTTATAAATCTGTTACTTTGTCGGCTAACATAAAGAATGTGGTCAATTTGTAAAAACACACTTTAATAAAATCTATTAAGATGGAATATATAAGGAACGAGTGAAGATATTTCTGAAACTATTTAAGTTTTGATTGTGATCACTGTCTGGATAAAGGTTTTCTAAATGTCAGGAGAATCGATCAATCGCCGAAGAGTTCAATTGTTACAAAAAGTCCTGTATACCAAGTATGCCAGGAGAGTTGGGTAACCTCACTTTTAAACTATCTTTCAACTGCAAGTCGTCTCGTAAACTTCACTTATACCTTTTTAAAAGTATTTGGCAAGTTAGCATTTAAGAATGAATGTAAAATTAAAATTACTCTTTGTTCTCGAAAATCTGATGTTAACTCACATTGCTGATTCATTATTTCAGTTTAAAATATAGACGTATATTTTCTAGTTAAATAGCTCATGTTTTTCCCTTATCACTTATATTCTTTGTACTTTAGGTCAATTATTCAAATATTGAACTATTTTATTCATCAGGAGAAAGACTTTCAGATATCCTGCCACAGATGCGCGCGAAATCGCGTAGCGCGTAACGCGCAGATTTCCAATAAAGGATACACCCACTGGTATATCTATGACCATCGATACTAGACCATTCTTAGAAGCATCATAACTGTTTACCGATACGTTTGAGTGTTTGACGAAAGGCGAAAAAAGGTGCTATCTTCGGATAATATGCATATAAATACTGATGTCTGACATTTTGTGTTCATAATGTTCGTGTGCAATGGAAACTAGAGTATTCGTTTTATTTTGTAGACACTTTACATGTGACGAATTTATACGCTATTAATTAGCCTTTGCATGATTTGGATTGTATCTCTTCGAGACGGATAGAAACAATAAGGTAGTGTTACTTCTATGTAAAATACTATAACATGAATATGTATGTTCCAACAAGGTTGATGCATTCTGTCATTTTGGAAATAATAACGCATCGTAAAATAAACAAAGAAATAAAGTATTCAGTATATCAATGAAAACAAATTTCGCCGCTGACGTCAAAGTTCTCTCTCGTCTGTCGGCATTCCGGGGACTGCAAAACAAAGTAAACAAGAACAAGAACCAATAAANCCTTTGTCATCATGTCCAGAAACATGTTTACAGTCAGCACTTACTGCTACCTCGCCTTTCTCGCCATTATGGATACCTTTGTGCTGTACATCGGACTACTGCGAATGTGGATTGGTAACTTTGCCCTGGATATACAGATCATGTCAAACTGGATGTGTAAACTGGTTACGTTTTTTGGAAACGTCAGCAGCGTCACGTCCGTTTGGCTTATAATTGCCGTGACTATTGAACGATTTATTGCGGTGAAGTTTCCATTGAGGGCGCCAAGAATATGCAACGTCGTAAGGGCTAGAATCGTTATTATTACAATCACACTGGCAACGTTTTTTCTGAACGTACACATTTTCTGGACAGTCGAGCTCCGTTCAAATGATATCAACGGAACTTTGCCATACAAATGCGACGCCAGCGTGGAGCATGTCATTTTGATTAAGGAAATTTGGCCATGGGTGGATGCGGCAGTGTATTCGTTCGTTCCATTCGTGATTATTTCTGTCCTTAACTCCATGATTGTACGAGGTGTTTTGAAAGCACGTCAAAAGCGGAACGAGCTTCAAATGATTCCGCAAAGAAACACATACGTGTCGTCCCTAAGCCAATGTCCGGTTAAACGGAGTAATGAAAGCAGTAAAAAACTGACTATTATGCTTTTGGCTGTCTCTTTTACATTTCTCATTACGACCTTCCCCATGAATCTCCTGATGCTAGTGAATGCTTTATTAGGGGACGACAAAACAAGCGTTCATTCCTATGAATACCAACGGAAATATGCTATCCTTACACTTGCTCGCACTGTCGTCGAACTGTTAATGTACATCAACCACAGTATTAACTTTTTCCTGTATTGCGCAACAGGGAGGAAATTTAGACAGCAAGTAAAACTGTTGTTGTGTTTATGTTGTAAAGGTCGAATCAAAGATTTCGTCCCGACTGCAACACGGAAGAGCACATCGACACAAAGTTATAAGATTTCAAGATTGGGTTCTGATACGGTTAACAAGGAAACAGTTCTTGAGTGCGATAGGGCGAAAGTGCGATCTAAACTGATTTGTCAATCGCCGTATTTTACTAGACGAAAAAGTAGTGTATGAGCCCGACGATATGTAGTTTTATACTACTGAATAGCTAACATTGATGTCCTTTAAATGGTTACTCATTTTAGTAGTATCTTTGCATTTGTATGGTACTCTGAAATATATGTAAGTGACTATTTGTATTTAAATGGTATTTGAAGTACAGTAATAGTATATGTTAAATGTTACGGGATATCAAATAATGAACACAAAATAACTAAAGTACTGTATAAAATGTTTATCTTTTATTTTAAAGCAAGTCTTTGTGTGTGTGTTTTTTTTTCAAATAAAGCTTAATGTAAATAATATAAAATAAATGTAAGTAGATATGTTGTATCTTACACTATCGCTATGACGGAAACAGCAATTTAAATAACAGTGCGTCCAGCGTATTTGAATGAATATTGTCTAACTAAAAGATATTGTATCATAAAGGATTACATATTGTAAATCATGTTTTGCTATGAGAATTAAAAAAACAACAACAACGCCAACAATAACACACATTCAACAACCAACCAGTTAATACTTGTTAACGACTCGACATAATGAAACACTATTTCTATAGCTTTACAATTATCAAATCGATAATGTTTAGTNTTAAAAAAAAAAAAAAAAAAAAAAAAAAACCCTCGTTTTGTTTTTGTTTTTAAAAAGGAATGACAACAAAATGAACACAAGCCTTACAACTAGGATTACTCTGGCAAGTTTGTGATTCGCCATTCGTGGCGTTAGTTAGCTAAATATGTAGGCGTTAAACATGCGAATGATTCCTGAAGTTCGAACAATGGCTATTCTTAAGTCAAGTTGTAATATAATTACCCACACTAAAATATATTCACCAAAAAACAGGAATGATTGGAACTTGGATTTTGAAATTATCTGTTCGAATGTACTCTTTATGCCCCCAATTATATTGCTCAAAACATTCCGATAGATGGGAAACGCCAACATGTTTTTTTGCTTATGCGCTTTACAACATGGTTTACATAGAAATGAATTTACAGAGTCTTGATGTTTGTTAAGTGCAATATTGTATCTGTTTGCTTCAATGTAAATACTGCACATATGAAGCTGAAATTTTAAAGATCTTCATAAGAATGATGTTATTTTATGACAGTGTTGTAATAACAGAATTGCGAATAAGTGTTCAGTCATTACTGGATATTAACGTTGAAGCTAAAAGTATCAGTATGATACATTAGTTGCGTACGTGTTGTGAACCGATAACGATGAGATGATACCGAGTTGCCAACGTGATGTACGCGGTAAACAACATCGGCTATATACAAAACTGAACAGACTTTTAAAATTACATATGAATAGACTTTAAACATGACATATGTGATCAGATTTGCAGAAAATCTTCATTAATGGATGTAAAAGGAGGAGACTTATTTAATTAACAGTAAAGTACTTACTGTCAACATTATTGCGTTAGAAATACCATATAAGGACGGAATATAGCTACTTACCGCGCTATTCATATGAAAACATCTATCTGTATAAACGCATGGCTTTTATCTGATCGATATTTCGATGTAATAGGAAACATGTGTGGTTGATAAAAAAAAAATGTCCATTCAATTGAAGGTACCTAATGACTTAAATAACTTTACTTTTTGGAAGCAATAATGCTTGTGTATATAACAATATAACGTACACCCTGTTTATTGTGTTGTTACACACAAGCGTCATTTGTGGATGCCATCAGGCGAATTAACATACTTTTTACTACGCCCACCTATCAACTTACTTCTTCCACAAATAAAGACCAATTTGTTAAAGAATAAGTTCATGTCACTGCAATCAATGAAAGGGGTGCAAAATAAATGCTTATTAAACATGTTGAAATATATATACTCAATTCCATAAATATGTTTCCTTATTTTTGACTATACATTATGGCATATTATATCCCTTAAATGTATATCCAAAACAACTAATTTTATATGCTGTATATCAATAAGATCAATATCATGTTAAAACAATAAGTTATTGTTACTGTATGCAAAGAACGTGGTGCAGCAAACCTACTTGTATCGCTGTTTAACACATGTTCGCAGTTGTTGCTTTCATATATATTCACATATAATATATATATATATATATAGATAGATAGATATTGTAAACGGTAAATTTATAAATACATATGGAGTAACATATTTAGATCTTCATGAATATAATACGTATATAATACGTAAAATATATATTCATATATCATTTTTGTAGTAAAATATAATATAAGTGTGAGATGCACATTAATGTACAGAGTTGGGCAATTTATAATAACAGCAATGATTGTGTTTTGATGTTTGTTGTACGATGACGCATGCTCGTTTTTTGCTATAATGTATATAAGTTGAAGCCCCTATAACGCTCAAAATCAACGAATATTTCGTAAAATATTTCGTCAAAATAAAGTTAACTCATACACAATGAGTGTTCCTCGGAGCAATAGCCAAAATGTCAAAGCTAGATGTGCTCTTGTAACATAGATTTAACAAGATATAAAATGCTGTTTTTGTGGTACAATACATTAAACACATGCTCATGTTCCAATTAAGTGTTCGTATGTCGTATGAATATATATCGTTTCGGGAAATTAAAATGGAATAATAAATACAATTTAAATAAATATTTGATTGATACACCGCCGCAAAGCGATAGGGGACATCATAGGAATTCATTTCGTCCGTTCGTCAATCCGCCAGTTCTCATTCTGACCTTATGTATGTCCGCACCACTTTTGTTGCCGCTCCATATCCCCCCTACACTTTGACGGATTTTCATAAGACTTTCCTACTATGTTGAGGGCATTGAAACAATTTAAAGAAGGCATAAGTCAGTCAAGCCTGCTTAAAGTGAAGATCGTTCTTCAAGGTCAAAGGTTTGAGCTTTCAGTTTTGTGTCCGCCCCATAACTTCTATTCATTTGAAGGATTTTCATGAAACTTAGCTATAAGTTTTATGTCATTGTGACAATTTGCAGAAGGCATGATTCAGTCACTCTTGCTTTAGATACACAATGTGGGCGTCTATCCAGTGTGAATGTAAAATGCACACAGTACACAAATGCATGACATTTAAGAGGGTATGATTAAAGGATGATCCATAACCATTATACATAATTTAGTAACGTAGAGAAGTACAAAAAGGTTTTCATGTGCTGCGTACGATGCGCTCATGGCTGCATGTCAGTAACATTTTGTTTTGTTGTTAGACATGTACACACTATAGAGATCCCCCTGTTTTTATAATATGACTGTATCATATTAAGAAATATAAACTTTGGTACCTCAATACATGTAAAAGTGTTATTTAAAAAAAAAACTGTTAATATAAATTATTCATGAATTAAAAATATGGTTGCCTTAAATTAAGAATGAGTTATAATATTTTAGTACATTTCAATCAACTTCACCAGTAGACAGAAGATGTAAATAAACATGTAAACATGGTGTTAAACGCTGTTCTAGAGTAAACTGTGAAATAAAAGAAGTCTCTTTATACAACAACTTTGTAATTCTTATGATACGTTAGCATTTATTACTATTAAGCAACGCATTATCTTCATCCTCTTGAATTTCTTAAAGCTGACATCTCAATATTCACTTTAGCGCAGAAAAGACATCGAGAAACTGTATACGGTTGCAATCGGGAAAAAAAGAACTTTTTCTTTTACATCTTTTAGATGCATTAATGTGCAGTACAAATAGTGATGAAGAATTCATTTGCACGCTTGCATAATAGATAAGACAGGACACTATTTATATTTAAAGACGCCCAGTTGTATTGCTCAGAGATAAACATATTAATGCCAGAGATTAATTCGATCCTGGCGTTGCATATAAACCTTTAATCTGGGACTGCTTTCGTTGTGAGCAATTAATGAATTAACACACAGAGACAGAAACCTTACGCCGTAGATAAAATATAAATGTGTACATAACAAATGAAACATTTTGTAATTTCTATCTTGAGTATTTGTAACATGGAGTAAGGTATCCAGTTAATACGTGCAAATGAAATATATATTTTTACAATAAAGAATCCTGTATGTTCCCCTAACTTTATCTTGACTATTTTTAACTTCATAAAAAGGAATACAGTAATAGCGCTAAAAGGATACTGATACATTTTTATTTTTTAGAGGTACAAAACATGTCAGCCAATACTGAAAAAAGGCTGCTTCTTCTTCCTTTTAACAAAATCCCGAGGTTTGAATATACACTTTTATTATGTAGATTTCAGTACTGTAAATTTTGTGGGTTTTATAAACATGCAATTATAGTATGTACTTTTGGATACTAAAGTGTTTTATAGTGTTTTTCGCAACAAAGATAATGTTTCATATTGGCTTATATGTATAATACATATTCAACAGACTAAACCCCACGTCAATGGCTTATATGTATCTGTAGTTTGTTGAGTTAATTAATCATCGCGAAAAAATATCATGAACACGCGTTTTTTAAATATCCTTTGCAAAGTCACGTTAACTTTTCTCCACATAGAGCTTGAATACTGTTATAATTATCGAATAGTGCATTATACAGGAAACTTAAAACACTTTTAAAATAAATATTTAATGTCTACCAGAAAAGAACACAACAACCACAACAAAACTATAAATGAGGTCAGCGCCTTGGAACGGTAAATGCGAAGCATAAGTAGTTAAATCTGGTTTTTAGGAGCTCCAAACACGACACCTGTTGACGAATTATTCACAAAAAAATAAGTGTAAATTAAAATTAACCTCATAGTATCAAGATTCAAATTAAATAGGGATACATTTTAATTAATATTTCAATTTAGTCACTATTTAACTAGTCAATGTTTGGATACAAACTAAAGCACTGCAACAGTTACTTTCTGAGGCGAGGCACGATGAAATGAAACAAAAAACGAGAATCAACCACCTCTCGTCTTTGATAAAAAAAAGCTGTATCATCATATAGTCTAATCATCGTTGTGAGATTCGGGAAGAAGCAACCATAAAGTTGTAAAACACAATATTACGCAATATAACACGACTTGTTTGTTTATGTCTATCTTAAGATACGCGAAATACTATAAATTCAAGCCTACTTTGACACAAAAGACAGGAAGTCTTCAACGATGGCACCGATAGCGCAGGTACATCTACACGCGTGACTTTAGATGATGTTTTTTTCGAAGCTTTAACAGGAAACACGACGCGAAGAATAAAGACGATCTCCATGTCCAACACATAAATTCAAAGCATATCGTTTGAAAGTTTATTTACATATAATGTGTGTGATTCCTTGGAAGTCTTCATTGACAGAAATGTATCATTCGTCAACTTAGATAATCTTGACCTATTAAATCGTGGAATTTCATTTTATGGAGAAACATTTAAAACGTTAAAGACAGTAGACATTAGTGGAGCTAATTATAAGTTGTTTCATTCTGATTTAAACTATGTAGACATGTTTCCTTTTTATTGCGCAAGCCTTTTTAAGTTCTTTTTTAATATTCATGATATATAATTGCTGATAATATCGATTTAAAATACCCATTTTATTTGGGAAATAACGAACCCAAATATTTAAATATGACAGAATGTCCAATCAGAATTCGGAAAATATCTATTTCGAATTCTAGACTAGCCAAACTAAATGTTCTTACAGACCTGAATGCAATTACAATTTCAAGTTTTGAATTCGCATACGTTTCTTTTTACGAAATCGAATATGTTTCTCCACGACTACTTGCACCATCTGTTAATATTAAATATCTTAATTTCTCCACCAATAAACTACATGTTATGCAAGAAAGTCACAAAAGTGACTTCGAACGTCTTTTCTGGAATTCTGAAACAATAGAAATATTAGATTTATCACAAAATGGAATACATGTGCATCTTCAATCCCACGGTTAATGTTTATTAACACAACATCGCTGGAGCATCTGGATTTGTCAATGAACAAGATGCAATCCATCGAATTTGTTATTCAACATCTTGTGCGACTGAAGACTATCAATCATCAAAAGGAACGGTTTTTTTTATGATAGACGAAAACACGCAATAAGTTTTGTACAATTGGCATTATAGACCATCGAATTTAACCGATGCAGATTTATTAATCGATTGGAGCAATCATAAGTTTATTTGTACTTGCGATACAGATGTCCCCAATTCGATAAAATGGATGGAAACTTTACCAAAGGAACTATTGGCTGGCGATTTCAACAATTACACATGTGCTGTGAACGTTGAGCAAGTTAATATCGTCCGAGATGGTTTACAAGAAACCGAATCATATTGTAAACTACAGAACGCAAAGTTAGCAATAACAATATGCTTGCCAACTGCGGCAATAACAAGTTTCGTCATTTTAATCGTACATTTGATTCGTCAAAAACATACAGAAATGTAAAATGAAAATTGAATTAGTTCTTGAAAGGTTTAGATTACAAACATTTCCAAAGAAATATCTCGTTTTTTTCTCGTTTTGTTCCGAAGATGGTGTGGTTACGACCAACCTATCTTTCACAGAGCTTTAAAAACGTTTGGAAGACATTATGTATACACCCAGAAATTCGGTGTGTAGCGGGGATCGTAATTTCCGTCCTGGTCACCCTATAGGGGAGGAAATTATCCGCTTTATTGACGCATCAGCTGTTACCATTCTTGCCGTCTCCAATTCCTTCTGCAAGAAACATTGGTGCAAGAGGGAAATCCAGAAAATCTACGACCGGGACAAACCGGGACAAATCTTACTGATGCTTGAGCACTTCGAACCAGAGGCTATGGGGCCTGTTCTTTATATAATGTTTGAGCGTTACTCGCGAGCCAAACGGGTGTTTGAAGATGGCCAGATAAAACTCGAACCAGACTGACCCCTTTTTGAATATAAGCGGAAATATATGCAGTAATTTTTGCAGTTAACATCAGTGCATCGAATAATATAATGTATTTCAATGAAAGAAGGTTTATGTATGTCAAGCTATTTTATGTTTCTTTTTGAAAATAATTAGCATTTAGTAGTTCATGTAAAAATGGTGTTTTGTTGATACGTTACCATATGAAGAATAGTAATTTGAACAATAAGAATGCACAAATGGAAAGTAACATTTATTTGTTGTAATGTACACAATACTCGAGTGTTTTCAGATCATATATATAATACTAGTTGAACCACACTGAAACCTTTTATTTTGTATCGTAATATTTTATTTGACTTTGATATTATATACAAAATTGTCTTTGTATTTATGTAATAATGCTGCTGTACATTATTCGCTTTATTTCATTTGTATTCTTCTTTAAATATATAAAATATAAATGGTACATTAATATATACATATGGAGCAAAATATTTAAATCAACATGTATATCATTTTCATATAATATAAGTGTGTGGTGCCCATTGATGTACAGAGATGGGGAATTTATACGAAAAGCAAGGAATGTTTAATGATGTATATTGCACAATGATGCTTGCTCGTTTTTGCTATCCTGTATATAAGTTTAATATGACGCTTTCAGTTGTGCATATTTCACCACAATACTTATCTTCACACTTCTTTTAATGATGTCAAACTATCAAGAAAATGAATAATGTTTGGTAGCTCTGTTTTTCCAGTTTTCTTAACAACACATACGTTTTATGATGTTTGTCTGGGTTATGATTATTTGAGTATGTTTATGTATTATCTATTACGATATTTCAAAATATAGGGCATCATGGGAATTCATTTCGTCCGTTCGTCAATCCCTCAGTTCTCATTCTGACCTTTTGTATGTCCGCAACACTTTAGTTTCCGCTCCATATCCCCTCTACACCTTGAGGGATTTTCATGAAGCTTTCCTAAACAGTTAAGGGCATTGAGACGATGTGTAGAATACATAAGTCGGTTAAGCCGACTAAAAGTGAAGGATTTTCATGAAACTTAGCTATAAGGTTAAGGTCATTGTGACAATTGGCAGAAGGCATGATTCAGTCACACTTGCTTTAGGTCAAAGATTTGTGATCGTCTATTTTTGTATCCGGTTCGTATCTCCCACACCCATGGAATGGTTTTCATGTTACTAGGCTGCAATTTTAAGGTCATTTAAATGATGTGAAGAAGGCACGAGGCCATTTCAAAGGAAATGTAATACTTCAAGGTAAGTTATTTTAGCCTCTATGTTCGTGCCCGGCCATATCTTCTACATTGAATGATTTTCATGAAACTTTGCTACAATGTTAAAGTCATTAAGACGATGTGCATAAATCAGTAGTAAGTCACGACTGCTAAAGGTCAAGTTTGAGCCTCTGTATTCGTTTTCAGTGCATATCTCTTATGCCCATTTAGGGCATTTCATGAAACACGGGTACATAGGTCAATCTCTTTTCCTCATTGAAGAATGTTCAAATTTAGTCATATTGTTTAGTCATTGGGACGATGTCTGTAAATTACAAGAGTGAGTCGGCAGAAATGCTACAAAAACGGTTGAGTAAACCATTTTAACGCTGTAAACAATTTCTGCTTACTTGTGCACAAGTTGATGCAAATTATACAGTGATGAATATGTTTAAAATACGTATGAAATAACGTCTCATTTACTTATATGTGTCGATAAAGATAATTATGTACATTACCTTTATAATTAAACAGCCAATATATCCTACATTTTGTCTTACATTTGCTATTCTCTGAACTGTCGCTAAGCTACTGTTGTAATTAGTTTAACAAAAAAATATTCAAATATAGGGGAAAAAAACAACAACATTATGTCTACAGGAGCCAGCATTATGAGCTTTTCGACGAAAGCGAGAGAAATTACGTCATAGATTTAAATGTCATCGATTACGAATCTAGGTTATTGGTGAGGCTAATGACTTCGGTTTTATGAAATTTCCAACATCTAACCCATAAATACCATCACATTTGAATACGTTCGCTTATCCTTAAACTTAGTAACAGATGATTAGTGTTCACCAACAGTATGTTAACACGTAAACATGAATTGAAACAGAAAAAGAAAATGAAACACGAGTACTTCTCAAGACGTGTGTATTTAAGATTCTACTGTTCATCTATAATAACATATATAGAGATTCAAAAAAACAGCTGCCAATAAATACTTACACTTAAGCATTGAAATTATTAACTTACATCGACAATGTGCGTTGACTTGGAAAAAAAAATATTCGAATGTGCAGAAGGGAGCAAGCTGAATGTTGATTTTCTCGTAGTATTATCAGAATCCAGAAGCTCGATATTAAAAAAATATGACATTCGCGCGATGATTTTAAATAAGTGAGTGTAGTCTTATACCTTAATGTAGTAATGTATTGTACTTTTATCCTTACAAAACTATAAACAATAAATCGGAACAAGCATTTGTTCACCTTTGTCGTCAGATACCTACAAGCATAGGTGCGCCACTTCCGCTTTCGATCAGGTTCTGTAAGGACACCCCATTGTGTGGTGTTAAATAAACACAAAGCGAAACTTCTGCTGCCGCATCAAGATAGAAACCCCATTATACCATGCGTTTATATATATATATATATATATGGTAAGGAAGCAATTGTCAAACAAATAAACACAAAGATATACCAGAAAATATACACAACTACAAATTAATCATATGACAATTAACAAAGCTGTGATCAGGGCTTTGGAACAGTCAATGCAGCACATTTGGTTTTAAATCGGTTTTAAGGAAAATGTAAATTAACTTGCTTTAATAAGCATATTATTAGAGAGGTTATGGTAAAATAATGATGCATAAAATATACACAATTAGGTAGACAGTAGATGTAAATGAACATGTAAATATGATGTTAAACACTGTTCTAGACTTTAACGTGAAATAAAAGAATTATGTTAATTCAACGGACTGGTGTTCATTCTTCTTCAATTGCGTAGCATTAATACAATTTTTGAAATTCTAATGGCGCATATAGCATTTATTATATAATACAGTTACCTATTTTCTTCGTCCTCTCGTATTTCTTTTAGAGAATGACCTCTAAATATTTAGTTTAACGCAGAAAAGAAAGAGAGAAGCGATATACAGATTACATTGGGTAAAAAAATGCTTTCGACATCTTTGGACTGCATTACTGAGCAGTACAAATAGCTATGAAGAATTCCTTCGCCCACTTGCATAATAGATAAGACACGACACTAGTTATCTTTGAGGACATCCAGTTGTATCTAAACATATTAATGACAGAGATAAATTCGTTTGCGTTGCATATAAACTGCCCCTAATCTGGGTAGGGATGCGTTGTGAGCAAGTTAAGTGATATAATGAACAGAGACATAAACCTTACGCCGTAAATAAAATGTAAATGTGTGCGTGACATATGAAACATTTTGTAATTTCTTTCTGTAGCATTTGTAACTTGGAGTAAGGTATCCAGTTAATAAAAACTAAATCTTGACTGCTTTGAACATCATACAAACGAATACAGTTATAGCGCTAAGAGGATACTGGATTTTTTTTTTGATTTTTTTTTTGGGGGGGGGGGCTTAACATGAGGCCATGCCTCGTATTAATAAATATCGCCATAGAAGACATGCCTTATAAGAACAGAACAGAACACATATTTTATTCTCATAAGCTATATTACAACGCATCTTTTTTTAAATTCATTATATCACAGACACGAGTGAAAGTGATAAACAATACAAATTATAATCACACAGAATGTAAATAAAAGCCTATGCATATAATACAAAATAAATTAACAATTGCTCTACTCATCTGTTGATGTGGGCAGAAGGCGTGTATGTGTGAGTGTGAGTGTGTTTTGCGTGCGTGCATGTGGGTGTGCGTGTGTGTTTGAGAGAGTGTGTTTGTGTGTATGTGTGCTTGCGTAAACTAGGTGGGAGATATATTACGCATGAGAGGGTTGCGTGGAAATATATATTGAACTGATTTGTGAGTTAAAAACCTTTTTAAGGGAAGTTAGTGGTACAATACAGCAAATAAATTCATTTCATTATAAACTTTAATAAATGACATCCACAAAGGTTGACTTTGGGAACCATATAATTATCTTTTTTTTTGAATGCACGTTATAAAGTAAATAGTGAAATTAATAAGCGTTCTTTTATTATACCTATTCAAAGGTTCAAACATGTGTTCATACTTGGTTTAGTTGCGAAATATTGTTGTTTCTATGTGCTTGTTTCTTCCAATTAAAATGCCATTCAAGTATAAATTGAAAATCGTCCTCTAAGTCGTTCAGATTGCATTGATTACACTTTATTTCGTTTCCCCTAATGTTATAATGACTGCCAGTTTCAATCGACAATTTATGGGACGATAGGCGTATTTTAGTAACATCCAATCTATGCTTTTTATTATCAATAACATCCAAAAGTAATGGATCAAATAATTTTAGCATAACATTTATCTTCTACTTGACATAACAAAACCAAGGTAATTCAAAAGAATGACTATTTCAACTTCTATTTCTTCATAGGAGATCGACTTAGTAATTTACAATTTATTTTCATTCTCTAATAGCGGTATCTCTTGTAGTGTTGTGCTAAAAGATTGTGGGGCTTTTTGAAAACCATTTTCGTATGCATAAAGGGCATAATATGCAGTCCTGTTTTCACATAATTACTCTTGTCGTTTTTAAGTTATTCTCCATTAGTCCGACGTCACATCCAATCTGCTGAGATTTAGTCATGGAGAATACTTCCCCAAACATTCCAGTAAATACACTACACCATTAATACTGTATATCTAATGATGAATGGTTTATACTAAATGTGAATATGCATCTTTTAGCAAGTGTTAATTTATTCAGCAAAGTTTATTTATTTGTTTCATGTAAAGTGCTGTAGTATATGTATGGTCCTGTACTGAACTTTAAACGGGTTGCGTGAATTCAATTAACTTCTAAGTGATTATAAGAATGATATCCTGCAAATTTGATTCGAATTTCAAATAACATTTGCAAATAACATATCGATATTCATTTTCGTCTTTCACTTACAAAACCATTTTTAATCGGCATATCAACTATTCTAATTGAAATACGAAAAATCTGAACGTCTAATTCACGACTAAACAAATGAATAAAACCACATCCGAAAGTTTTGAAGATGTGGACGTTTCTTTTTATGAACAAGAATATGTTCGTCCATATATCATGGCACCATCTGTTAACACACACACACATATATATATGCATATACAGATTGGACGTAACTATGGACCTGATTTTTACCAAATCGCTCTGACATGTTTGCGCGTTAGAGGGGTGCCAACACACCAACACGCCAGAACTACAGATATACATATAAATGTACTTTCCTTTTTGTGCGTGTTGAATGGTGGCTTATTTCTATAAAATATGCAGGGCAGTGGTGCCAAAAAGAACGATAACACTGTAAATGTTTGAATAGTAAAATCAAATTCGAAATACCGTACAGGGTATATTAAAATATGAATAAGAAAAACTCAGGATAGTTATTTTAATTGTTTGAATATAATCCATAACGGTACATTCTACATTGATTATATGACATTTTTATCTATTATGATTTTCCAAACTGTTTGCAAGTCCCTTTAACTTAAACTGTACGCCATATGTTGATTCAGGGGCTTCCAGCAGATCACCACAGAGACCAACGCGATCGCGGAACATATCCAGTCTATGGTTACCATGGAGAAGGCGAATTCCAGGAACGTCATGTTGCAAGTGCCATGAACACAGTTGCTAATAACCTCCTGAATGCAGGTCACGTGGTTGGAAGTCAGCTTCCCGTAGTTAGGATACACCCATACACTGCCTGCAAAATAAAGAATAGTCAATATTGGGACTGCAGCAAAATGCGATCATTTAATTACACAATTTGATATTGATATAAAAAGAGGTAGATTTATAATTGAGAAATCGACGTTTTCAGTTTCGCGGGCGCACGGACTGACGTTCTGAAGGACATACGGTCGGACAGACACGGAGGACGGACGGCGGAGCGTTACCGGTCGAAACGGTAGGTAACATATTAAAAACTAATCGATCACATTCATGCGATTTGCAATGGCGTTAAAACAGGTGGTGGACTTATAAAACTAGAGTTTGAAATACTATAGACACGTACAACAAATGAGCCAGACGGTGTTGAAGGAAGGCGAGCCCCCACAAACTCACACAAACAATCACACCGAGCCCACCAATCCAATCGCCGACTTGTTTCTTACAACGTCGAAGACTGTAACCCATTATAAATATATAAAATGTGTTAAAAATTAGTATACATATATTTCAATATAAATTAAAATAAAAGTTAAGAAGAACATGTGTCGAAAAATTTAGTTTAAGTGCAGATTCGTTCATACGACACATAGACACAATTTTGTTTCCAAACAAATACGAGTAAAAGTGTCGGCATCGCCTTTAACCAGCGCTAACTTGTCTTTGCTGCATTTTATGAAATTCGTCTTCAATGTATAATTTGTATTGCCTATTTTGTGTCATCGTAACAAAATGTTATCAATATATTAAAATTGAACACATGTACAAATCGTATAGTCCCGCTTTAACGCTCAAAATCTACGAATATTTCGTAAAATATTTTGTAAAATAAAGTTAACCCATAAAAAATCAGTGTTCCTTATAGCAAAAGCAAAAATTTCAACGCCATATGTGATCTGGTAACATAGATTTAACGAGATACAAAATGCTCTTTTTATGTTGTTGTGTCACAATATATTCAACACATGTTCATGTACCAAATTGATGTTCGAGTTTCGTATGAATAGATATCGTTGCGGGAAATTAAAATGGAATAAATTGTTCCTCAAAAAATAAAGACGAGAATTGTGTAGCTCGTTAAATCTATGTTACCAGATTAGCACTGAATTTGTATGGGTTAACTTTATTTAACGAAATATTTTTCGATATATTCGTTAATTTTGAGTATTAATAGGGCTTTACGTATGAATAGGCCAAACTTTTATTTTTTTTACAACATAATATTTACTTAGCATAAAGCATTAGGAATCAATGTTGAGTTATATTTAAGGCAGATACAATTACAATTTACAGCAATTTATTTATTCATCCTGCATTCTTGAATAGCTTTTCTCGAAACTATAGTTAGCCAACGTGTTCTAATTTGCCAGGATAAATCAACTCGACGTCAACAAGCGTAACACAAAATAGTGTATACTCAGTAGGAAAACACACTCAAAAACCGGATATCCCCGGGACCATGATGAAAGTCCGGTTTAATGGAGATTCCGGTTACAAGAGGATATAAGATATCCGAGTGTTTGTTGAGTCACTATAATTAATTTCATTGGTTGAATTTCGAGCATTTATAGCAATATTATTTGAACAGAGTGGCTGTTAGTGCGTACCCATGACGATCTTGATGCTGATTCCCGCGACGCTCACTGGAACGGCGATGAAGAAGCAAAAAACTGTTATGTACAATGTGTAGCACCCAAATGAGACCGGATTTTGTAAAGAAAGAAACTTCATGAAATTGCTTACAGTCGGATTAAAATCGCACCCCTAAATACACTATGCTATGGGACAATAAAACCACATTGAAGATGCTTTTTTTAATCTATGAAAACAATCACCAATTTCGAATATACTTATACCCACATGTATCATCTACCAGTAAATAACAGCGTATTCGGATATTAAGATAAAAACAACGGACTTGAGCGTGAGTTGTAAGTGTTACGGAATGTCTGCTGCACGGACGGATCCATGACGTCACTTTCAGGGTAAGCAGTAGATATATGTGTATGAGAGTCTTCTTTGTCACAGGATGTACCGTACCTCATATTGAAGTGTCGTCCTGTGCCGTTTTTCACAAAACCTCCTACGTAAATTATAACTTAAGTTGAACTTAAGTGAACAATTAAGATCATTTTATTTATTTTTAATCACTATTTTGTTCTTACAAAAGTAAAGATTAACGTACCCGCCGCTCCCCATTTGTCGTCTTCTTTAGCCCCTTCCATGGCCGACCGTATGTCGTCTTCTATTGGCCCTTCCATGGCCGACCGAGTGTCGTCTTCTTATAGCCTTTCCATTGCCGACCGTGTCGTCTGCAGTTGAATATGAAAATCTTCTAATTGCGTCTGGACGGTTTACTCTTCTACCTGAATAATGCAACGATTGTTTGATTCACAATTGAACAGTTATACGTAGTTGAATACTCTTATATATTTTTTTTTATGCCGGCTAATGACCATGATAATATATAACATCATCATCTTATTTAATATGCCTTTGATAAATTGAGAACTAGTTCACGAATCCATCAATACAAAACTTTGCTTGTTTTATTCGTTCCAAATAGAAGCCAATGTCGTAATATTATAAGGAAGGAAATATCTTGTTTATCACTAAATTTACATGATACTCGTTTTTTTTGCCCATGAAAAAATATTATGGTTATTTATTCTTTCAAAATAGAATTTAATTTCGTAATATAATAACATAATAATAATAATAATAATAATAATAACAATAATAATAATAATAATAATAATAATAATAATAATAATAATAATAATAATAATAATAATAATAATAATAATAATAATAATAA
>VMBQ01000035.1:23216-167973 GCA_007657795.1 Dreissena rostriformis | reverse complement strand
CACGTGTATAGTCTTCGTGTTAAAGGCAACAATGCACGTAGGCTGTTTAAGTCAGCGATAATAATTTGGTTTGTCCTCAAAATTATATCCAAAATAATTAATATAATGTGCATAATATCCAAAACTACCCATTATAATGTCAAGTTTAGCAAATATGATAATTGAAGATATAAGATGGAGTTCGAGGCAAGTATACGTCATTACCTTGATTAAATGTTAAATATGCATGTTTAACGTATGTTTAATAACTGAAATGATAATAGGATATGAATTTATTAAAATGGTATGTATTAAAACTATTCCATATACACCAATTTCGTTATTCAGTAAAAATATATATGAGCCGCGCTCTGGGCAAACGGGTCTTAATTCATGAGCGTAAAAGGGTCTTCCCGGATAACGACGATACTTTTTTGAAATTTCTTTCGTTTAAAGGAAGTTTCCTCTCAACCAAAATATAATCTTGGTTGAAAGTGTCGTCTATGATAAGCCTGTGCTAATTTACGTTACTACATAACGTTGATTTCAATGAACAGTACTAATTGTATTTTCCTTTTATCTGTTACATTATGCAATTTGTTTGATGAATATGTATCGCGGAGCAACAAATATATCCGTATACATAAATGTAGCTTAACTATGGACACATCGAAGTAAGTATCAGCAATTCATGTTTCGTTTGAATAACATGTACATATTTTTCATTAAATTTCTGAAACTGCTGAAACATTTTCGGAACGAAACAGTAAGTTGTCAGAATGAATAATAAAAAAACGCTGCTTAAAAAATCATATGTTCATGTAAAATATTTAAAAAAATGAACTCAGAAATTTTATTAAAACACCCATCAGATATCCAATATATTTACAGACAATTTGAATGATTAAGTTTTATTAATTTTTAACAGATCCTACAACTTATTTACAGGCATACATTTTTAAATAGATCACTATTTGATGTTTATAAAATAAGAAAAACTGATACACAATACACAAAGAAGACACTCACCACCACCACCAACAACAACAACAACAACAACAACAAGGCACTGAGGCAGGCATTTATAAGTGCAACACTCGTAGATCACACAAATGAGCGTTGACAAAGTATTCATTTCCCCGAGGATGTCAGTTCCACGTAAATGTTCATTAGCGGAGAACAGCTCAAGGCAGAATGGTTTCATGAGTACAAGCGATTGTCGTAGTAAAGTTAGAAATTAAACCACTTCAATTCTAGTGATTGTCACTTTAAAAATTATAAACACTTTAATACAAAACGTTTATAATTGTAAATTAGGTATATGTCGATGTAATGTTCAGCGAAATGGATACAATTAATCAGTGCTTAACTTATTTATATACTATTTTAGTTATATACTCCTTACATGTCCTGGGAACGAATGGAATTAACGTGAATTGAATCGTTACGCATATCGAGTAGATCTGTTTTACAATCTGTATTACATTTGAATTAAATGCCAGTATATTCTTAAAAACAAATGAGAAACAAGACAAGAAAATCAGACATATTATTCTTGAGATGTATGACTTTGCATATATGTTTAGTTCGTAGTGACAGATCGAACAGAAGATTAAGCAGACGAGATATCCCGCTGATCAACTAACTGAATATTTGAATAAAATAATCCATGTTCCATTTATTGCTTGCTTACTATTTGGTGTCAAAGTGTTTAATGTTGTTGATCTCGTTTTACTTTTGTTAAATACGTGAACGTGCTAAATTGTTCATGGTGTATGCAATATGTCAAATACGCATCGCAATATTTAAGTTTCGTAATCAATGTCCATTTGTCCTGTAATCAGATAGGAGCTAGCTGAGTATATTAATGAAAATTTAAGGCAACGATGGGTAATTCGTTGGTAAACATCATAAAAGTTCAACGTGTTTATGGATAATCCATTTTAAGTTATGACATCATGTTAAATATTATCACCATTCCAATTTCCAACAATACATTTCTGTTGCCTTTGTTTTTCAAACAGTTGGAGACAAAATCTTTTATGCCACGTGTACAGAACTACGAAAGACCAATAGTCAAGTGGTATTAAACCACTAAACACACCTAACCCCGCCAAAAAAGATAACTATCATCTTCTTAACATTAGTTTGCACTTGACAACGCATTCATTTTAAGTTTTAGCCTATATTAAAATCCTAATGACATAAAAACGCTCTTAGATTACTTAAGTGCCAATCCTTCCGGACTCGGAATGTTTATGTTTAAGTTGTTAGTTTTCTTATTTGATGTTTAAATTCGCGCCCGTTGACTGGTTTTAACACAAAACGCTTTTCATGCAACGTTCCAATGCGGTTACGCCAGTTTTGTTGAAGTGTCCGTTACTGTTGGTAATTGGCCATTGACCATTTATAAAGGCTTTGTATTGCATAGCCTAAAATTATTGCATTATAATGATTGTAAGAAACGCTTTTCGCTAAGTAGCAGAACCTATGCTACTATAAAAAAGCAAATATGATTGTGTTGTTTTATTTATGGTGGTGTCTAGTGGTACAAAATAATATGGAATGATATATGTTATACTGACTGAGACGTATGTCTTATATGTTTTATTGCTTGTGTGTACACTTTTAAAGACAACAATCTTTTGAAATCTTTAGTAAGATTAAAGACAGTTAGTTAAAGGAAGTTAGTTTTGATTTTGATTTTTCTTCGAACAGAACCGTTTTCTAATTATCTATCTATTTGAAAACACACTTTATTTCCGGTAATAGTATCCTGATAGTTCTTTGTACGAAGCTATCTGTATACGCAGATAAATAAATAACATTTCTATTCATATGATAAGAAGACGAATAGTTTTCTTTCCAATACAATTTACTTGAAAGGAACATACAAACTTACATGAAATAATCTAAAATAAATCAAATTTAGTGAAAACATGTACATATTTAAGCGCGCCTAATGCCCCGCAGTAGTATACGCAGTATAATATGAGCTTTATTACACCAATTTGTATAAAGCGCCTTTATTAGTTCTAAGAATTGTTTACATAGTGTTCCTTTATTATAAACTCATAGGTGCTTCAAGGTGCAACGTTATAACGGATTAGAACATAAAGCTTTCATATTTCATATAACACAATGTATGTGGTTGTTTTGATGCGTTCCATGTTAATTAATAATACTGGTATGATCGAAAGGACATACATGGCAAATATTCTGAACGCTAATTTGATCCAACTAACAATGTATTTGCATATCTGATTTCAATTAGTTTCTATCGTTCTTGCAAGGCTTTTTCAAAGTACGAACAAAAATCAATTAACAATGTATGTGTGATGATTATCCATGGTATAATTAGCTTAACACGGAATATAGCTCGGTGGTTGAGCACATTGTAATTGAAACATGTTTCTTAAACCTTCATTTGCATATAATGAAAATACATAAGCCCCAGAATAATTGATATACGTTATATGGTCTCAAAATGTATCTGCTCATCAGATTACAGCGGGGCGGGACAAATATTAATTATACTGTTCAATATTCTTGAATAAAGAAATACATATATCATAGTTAGGGTGTGTCATTATTTACATATTTGACCCGATTTAGGTACATTTCCCAAAGAGACACCTATTGATTTTCACAAAAATAGAGTCTCGATTAAAAAAAATAATGATGTGTTTTTCATGAAAACGAACTTTGCGTTTATGATATATTTTGTATGTATATGGCGCAAGTTATGAAATTAATCTTGCTTTGTTTCTATCTCATTAATTAATACATGTCACTTTACAATGCCTATAAATTCTGAATAACGAATCGTTAAACAGTTCTTAAAAGAGATATATTTTATGTTATGTTTCTATTTTCAAAATGTTTTATTTGTTGTAATGTTTTAAAGAATTTAAAAACCCAATATGGAAAACGGCCAGGATGTGTTATGATTAAAACGTGCAATAGGTCTGTTATAGGTTGGAAAAAAAGTTTTAGAATAAGCAATACAACGCACGAATGAATTTCCAATACGCAAACACATAGTTATAGACCCTATGTGTGATTGTGTGTGAAACTTGTTAACCGTTAAAGAAATGATACATTTGCGTACTATATTGATATTGGTGACATGTCTATCTGGATGTGGTGGTAATGCGAAGGGACAGTGTAGCTTTTTCGTCATTGTTTTGAAACCGCTATTGTGCTGTGCCATCGATACATTATTTGTCTACATAATGTTTGCAGTCATTTGTAATTGATAGCATTTCATATTTTTTGACACAACAGTATTGTGTATAATGTGTAGGTGCAAGTCACTTCATTACGGAAAAAACATAATCTTAATGTTTGCTGGTTTGCTTCAATCGTATCCTTCTTAAACCACGGGATCTGATCGGCATACATTCCGGCACTACAGAAAACCATTGATTGATGTACTTTTACACAAACACATGATGTTTGACGCACTATTTTAGTTCTTAATGAACTTCAGGATTGTTTTACATGGTTTTCTGTTCGCATCCGTTATTTAAACATTTATAAAGGGCTAATATTTTAAACAATGTGTTTGTATTATACTTTTGAACTGCTGAATTGTTTTAAACAAAAGTTGCGTGATATATATTTGTTTATTATATGTATGTGGCGATGACCTATATATGTAGATGAATAAGTTCAAGTGCGGCAGAATTAATTCACGTATTTGATAAAGATAGTTTTTGTAAGGTTTTAATTTAAAAAACATATGTTTTTATATACAGTTCGTAAAAAATCTTATAAACTGCATTTTATTTTTGCAGTTTGCTTTAATATTCTGATGATTTGAAGATAAACACATACGTGGATCTACCTGAGCTAGAGGCTGAGATCCTGATCCAACAAATAACGTCCTTGATGAGACTTCACATTCTTCCGTGTGGCTGTTAACATTCCTAAATTCAAGACAAAGCTAACGGCGATCCTGTTATTTTATCAGACAAAGATGTATTAACGGTGAACTTTCATAATGACGAAAGAAAAAAATATTTACAAACCGAATGTAAAAGACGTACACACAGAGCGTGTAACATCACATTACACATGCAAAGACAAAGTTAAACTCCAGTTGTGATAACAGGAACGATAAACGAAAATATAATTGTGGTGAAAAATCGAGAAAACAACTACTGACATGTAAATATGATATAAATATTTGACAATATCTGGGTGGACTTAGGAATAATTGATAACTATACCTCAGTTGTGATTGGCATGCGTGTAATCGACTATTTATCGTCTGGTATACGCGTTAACGCCATTCACTGACACCCACATCATTAATACCGCATTTGTTTAATACTGTTTAAAACAAATACATCGAATTTAAATATGAAATAAATATGTTAACGATGCGGAATCTGAATAAACCGCTATATGATTTTAAGTACTGTGAATACTGTTTATTAAATATTCTTCATGCATCGAATGGAATCGCAGATATCTCGAATCCAGTTATCTTTAAGCAAACCCATTTGCAGTCAAGTTGTGAAGAAACATGTTAACGTATACATCCTAAAAGACCAACATCAACATGTTATTGAATGGAGCAGTATTGCGTTTATATCCGTCCTCAGTTATTTTTAGTTAAAGTAAGCTATGCTTCGTTCCACAATTTTTACCAATTGCATTGGAAATTTATGAGAGGTTTGTCGTACTCGAAATACAGCAGAGATAACCTAAGGAATGCAAACAAACTGTATTAAAAACAGCCGTCACACAGTCAATTAAAAAAAAAACACAAAAGCATTTATATATAGTGTACTTGTTAGCATCATACAATACATGTAAAAACAATTTTAGACTCCAGTTGTTCTAACAATAACGAAATACGAGAACATAATTTTTGTGCAATGTCGCGAAAACAACTCCTGTCATGCAAATAAGATGCAAATATATTTTGGAAATATCTGGGTCAAGAACATGTCACTATTTGTACTGTTTTCGTTAGTTGATAGTTGGACGATTTAATGCCGACGCCTTAATCTGATATTTAAGTATTTGATAACATATTTTGTAATATAGCTTAACATAATCAAGTACATTTACACTGTTAATTTGTACTTATTTAATGTTGAATATTCTCCTATTTTACTTTAACGATAACAATCAATTTTAATTCCGAAATACATTTCCATTAGTTTTATTGTTACAATTATACGAATCCTTTAATTTATGGCATATACAAACAATCGCAATTGTATGTTAAACAATTGTTTTAATTTAAACTTAAATGTTCCATGCTTGAAAGGAAGCCATAAGTGATCATAATAATAAAAACAACAACTATTAACTTGTCATGTAAACCGAATGTTGTTTATGCATGCGCATTATGTATGATGTGATAATCGTCTTATTCTTTCAAATGAAAACGTTAACAATAAAGACAAAAATGCTTGGATAATAAAACACTCCCGCTAAACTATTATTCTTCTATAAACAGTAATTTGTATGATTATGATCTCGTACAATCCCTATGAGCGAATTAATTGTGTGTGATTTATTCGATACTACAGGACATTTCCTTCATAAACATTGTTAATGTTCGTGATCGCAAAGAATAAATGGCAGTATAAAATGTGTCGCTCATTAACTGTATTTGCACTAACCAACTTATTTGCATATCTGATTTAAGCGTATTATGATTGTTTTGTATAATGAAATCAGGTCAATTATGTTCGTGAGTTGACTGCGTAGAACTTTTTAACAACTATTTAATGGTGTTTGTTGAGATTTTGAGGAAATGTTCACGTGTAAAATAGTAATTTGTTTTTCTTTGGAATCAATTATGGTAATTGTAGATTTTAATAATTTAAAAATAGTGCTGTTGTTATTTTTATAGTCAAGTCAACTATCGATCGTTTTATTGATTAAACAGTCATGTCAAGTTTATTGCATCATCATGGTTTTTATTTTTTATTTTTTATTAATTCAACTACCAGTTGGTTAAATCTCATGGTATTTGCATTTTAGAACACACACTCTTTCGCGTTTCATTTGCAGGATGCAAACACATCGAAATTACGGTAGAGTTGCATGTTCAGACATTGTTGACATCGACATTGGACCTATGCAGTTTAGAGTACCATTATCCACCTTTAAGTACTCACTCCAAGGGCATCCTATAACTGTTGAAGCATTTCAATTATGTAAAACCTTTTCTGCATAATGAACATTGTCAATACACGAACGTCACACACGAGGCTGCTTGCTGTTTACACATACTTGTGAGCCTAGTTTGCCCCTGATATTTAATTGTTGATGAGTACTGAAACCTTAGCAAAACAGGCGCCTAATCCTCAGTTGGTCTTTACAACTACGACAACGTTAATACAGCTTCAACGCTGAAATGATTTAACATTGTTTGAACCATATTTCGAGACCCAGTAGAGACATGGTGTTTTCAATTTACAGAATGCATTAAATGTGTTGACATTAACTGCGAGTTCTAAACAAGGCAGTGTCTAGTTTGCCCTTATCAACGGTAGAGTACCCTTCTCGTTCACATTTACAGGTAAATGTTCTCTGGATAAACAAAACAAACAAGCTCATGTCACACCATAGACATCCAAGTCATCTCTGTACAATTCTTTGAGGCGGCGATGTTATGGGTAGAACCAATTGGTATACATACTGTGCATATTAATAGACATGATAATATGGAAAACAATGATTAACACGTACATATTTATTTGATTAATAACAAAATAATTATACGAATGCAGCAGATACAACTTTTATAGAAGTCAGAAAAACACTCAGTTCATCAAATCCGATCATATTCGTATACATATATATAAGCGTTAACAATCGTTATTGTTTCAATACTTATAATTGGTTTAATCTTATATTGAAATGTTCATATACAAATCATGCCTTTGTAGAATATCATATAGTATTGTTGTTATTTTACTTTATCATTTAATGTTATAAGGTTATTTTGCGATCCATGTTTTCTGTCCGGACGGCTATCGAATGCTAATTAACGTTTCGGAAACAAATGCAAAACATGAAGTGATCTCACCCTCGGACCAATCNAACTCTGTACAATTCTCAGAGGCGACGATGTTATGGGTAGAACCAATCACACCATAGACATCCAAGTCAACTCTGTACAAT
This sequence comes from Dreissena rostriformis, assembly GCA_007657795.1. Lineage (NCBI taxonomy): Eukaryota > Metazoa > Mollusca > Bivalvia > Myida > Dreissenidae > Dreissena > Dreissena rostriformis. The sequence continues at coordinate 159,840 of VMBQ01000035.1, read as the reverse complement.
TCTCAGAGGCGACGATGTTATGGGTAGAACCAATCACACCATAGACATCCAAGTCAACTCTGTACAATTCTCAGAGGCGACGATGTTATGGGTAGAACCAATCACACCATAGACATCCAAGTCAACTCTGTACAATTCTTAGAGGCGACGATGTTATGGGTAGAACCAATCACACCATAGACATCCAAGTCAACTCTGTACAATTCTTAGAGGCGGCGATGTTATGGGTAGAACCAATTGGTATACATATTGTGCATATTAATAGACATGATTATATGGAAAACAATGATTAACACGTACACATTTATTTGATTTATAACAAAATAATTATACGAATGCAACAGATACAACTTTAAAAGAAGTCAGAAAAACACTCAGTTAATCAAATCCGATCATATTCGTATACACATATATTAGCGCTAATAATCGTTATTGTTTTAATACTTATAATTGTTTTAATCTTATATTGAAATGTTCATATACAAATCATGCCTTTTTAGAATATCATATAGTATTGTTGTTATTTTACTTGCGTATCATTTAATGTTATAAGGTTATTTTGCGATCCATGTTTTCTGTCCGGACGGCTTTCGAATGCTAATTAACGTTTCGGAAACAAATGCAAAACATGAAGTGATCTCACCCTCGGACCAAACTTCGAAGCTCTCCAGACTGTAGCAAATGTTTAGGATGTGTTGTACGCTTTGTGTTTGTAAACCTTCAATTTATATTGACTGCCTCTCTCCATTAGGTCAAAGTAAGAATAACAAATGTATATTTACACGAAGAGGGCATTTTTATAGAAAGAAAGAGTGTTCAAAACCGCACATATATCTTGTTTGACTGGTTTTGGTTCAATGTCAAAGTGGCAGCATTAATTATGTGTTTGCATTCGACAGTTAAAACGATTTCTTTAATACAGAAAATGATACATATCTTTTTACGCGCTTATTCTGTTTGTGATTTCTTTTTTATGACGTAGTAAATTGGTTCGCTGACATTAACATTGAGTTCATACTGACAGGTTCACCATGCCATGTTGCTTAATTCAGTACCGACTGCAATTAATTCAACCTTCTATTGTCATGAAGATAATTGGCATTTACATACTAAGCTGTGCGTTAGTGATGTAACCATTATTTAAATGGGATTTCTTGAGTAACATATAAATGGAATGTTTTTTTTTTAGTTATTTTCTGTTTTGTGGAAAAAGTGAAGATAAAACAATCCTCGTATGGAACCAAAAACACGGTTTTGATTCAGCTTAAACAGCATCGTCGACTATTCGAAACGATTGCAACATGAGTATCAAACATTTTATTTAGTCTTATTTTCTCTCGATTGAAGTAATAATTAGTTTAATGTTTGTTTAAAGAAGTACCCAAGACATAGAGAAAGATAAGTACCGTTTTATATGTATTTCTCATGTTAAACACACACCTTATCTCCGGTATTAGTTAATAACTAATTATTTGTCAGAAGCTGCTGTTTACAAATTCAACTAAATAGTGATATTTTCATATATATCTTTAACCACATGATGCATTATCAAATGAGGTTTATGACAATAGTTCGGTTGGGGCGACTGTAATAAGCTTTAATATTTTGATGATAAGTAAAACCACATCCATGAACATTATGTTTTATACTTAAACCATTTTTTTTTGTTATGCTCTGTTCGTTTTTGTAGCAGCAGCACGTTTTCTAACGCTGTGCACCAACAAACCCCAAGACATATAATACTAATATTATATACTACTTATTAATATAATATTGCAGTCAAATATTGGTACAAAAAACAATAACTCTAAAGTAAGTGACAGTGGAATAAAGAACAGAAAAGATCAAAGTCGGCAGCATGTCATCGCCTTGAACTGAAAATCTGTATGAATTGTTCGTGGTGCGGAACCATATATGTTCGGCGAGTACGCATTATTACGCCCGACTTTGAAGAAGGCGGCATGAGACGTCAATGATTACAACCATGAGACAAGGGAATTGTATGTAAAATCTCCCTACCTCAGAGGTAAAGGTCAAATTTGACCTAAAAACAGCTTTTAGCTTAGTTTTTCATCACGCAATTTCAAAATAGCTTACCGCATAGGACTACCAAGGGGAGACTGAGTGTTGTGTATAGCATCCGTCATAGCACTTTAAAGATCACACGTGGAGGTCAAACTTAAATTTTGCCATAAGCAGCTTTGTTTGTTTTACATAAGACGATTTTTTTAGACAAAAGTGGAATGTGGGGGCACCCATGCCCTTGGACACATGTTTTGTTTATCTTGGACGTTTTCTTCAGAATGAATCGTAATGGTTAATCGTAATGACAGTTCAAAGCAATATATAGTGAACACAATTTATATCTGAGGAAGCTAATATACCTGATCGTAGCATGTTAAGTATTGACGAAATTGGTCAGTCAGGAATGTCAATACTATGGCTGATTAAAACCGTAACGGATCAATATGTTTCATGTTAATGTGTTTCATGTTTGATTCATGTTTGAGGCTTATAGGCACAGGTTACTTATTAACTTTGTGACGGAGAAGATTACAATATGCGTATAGACTGGTACATCGATTGCCCATCTGTTAATATCAAAGCACTTCAAATGTAAATTTAATATAAAATATAAAGACATACATAATAAAGATGTCATAACAAGAGAAGTGTTTATTTACAAACGCATCATATTGAATGTTAACGTTATATGCTTTTCAGTCTCCTACCAGTGTAAGCGGAGGAAAATATATATTAACCCTCGGTCCGTCCGTGATACTGTTTATCCATAGCGCGGTTCATATATTTATGAACATGTACACATGCCGTAGACACAAGTGCATTCTGAAGAAGATAACGATTTAAATAAAGGAGTTTTACGATGTTTAAAGTGCATACATCCAATTAGAAATAATATATGTTTGTACAATCAAATGTCTTCCAAACCATATAGTTTTCCCATTTGAATAAAAATATTCCAAGTAAACATAGAAGTATCCCTTAACAGCCATTCACGTTCAGAAAAACCCATCTTATATCAATCAGAAATAATTAGACATTTAACGTCAATGAGTAGGTTCAAATTAATATGGGGCCTCATAATGGTTCACGATATGAGATGTATGTGTTTTATATGTGATTATATGTTACGAATAATTGGACATTTGTCACTGTTTCTTTATCCATATATTCCCGTGAGTACACTTATAACATAGAATAACGAACATTATATCCAGTTTAAGTTGAATGATACATATAATTCTTAATATACATTAAAATAAACTTATGTACTGCATTTTATTTATTTAATTTCGATTTATTTTCATATTTACTTAAATGATAACTAGAAATTTTAATTAGCAAATATATTTCCATAAGTTTTGTTGTTAAAATAATACTAATCCACCTCCTTTAATTCATGACATATTCAACTATGTTCGCAATTGTTTGTTTACTAACTGTTAAAATAAAAGCATTTCAAATGTAAAGTTAGTTTGAAGAAGTCATATTTATCGGTGGAAATAATGTTACAGAATATCTCATACGCCATGGATAGTAGATTGTGTTCCATCAGACGGTATTTTTAGTTACATTTTACGCTGTTCGAAAGGGAAGTAACGTTGATTAGACTGGGATTGGTTTTTGGCATGTAAATGGAATCTTTAATTATAATTTCCTGCTTTGTAGAACATATGAAAGCTAGAACAACTCATCTTATAAATGTCTGATTTTTTAACAACTTCTACTATTGATCACGAATTTAATGAGATGTGCAAACATTGTATTTGTTTTGGTTCTTTGCTCTATACAACTTTGATCATTGATTAATGCTATTTGAAGAAGTAACTCCGACAGAGACATCTGAAGTTGTTCGTTCAATATAAATGTTTCAAAACAATACCTTTTTATATTTATTTCTTATTCTGGAACATAGTTCTTCGGTCTATATTTAAATTATTGCTTAATATATATATTTTTTTTTAGTTCATTAAATTTCTAATTCACACGTGATCACTGTCTGACAAACGTGGGTATATATTCATTCCAATCAATGCATTATAAAGATACATTAAAAACTGCATGGGCGAATGTGTAGTTTTAACTGAACACTAATTCGTGAACACATGCACTTATTCAGGTGCTTCTAATAATGATCTGCAACATTTGAAAAAAGAGTGATATTTGTGCCAAAACGGTAAATGAAACATATACAAAGCTACGCCTTTAAATTAATATGTCCATATTTATCTTTTACAATGCAACACGCAATGAACTGTTTGCACTGTCAGCAGTTGCGTGGTAATTCATTTAAATACATTTTAAATAAGAGTTAAAGCCTTGCACGGACTATTTTACACGCGATTGCTATTATTTTAATTAAACCGTTCTGTAATGCTCTGTACATTTAGTACGATCCACATACTAGCCAAAGCCGCGAACCAAAGATGCACTCAACTTCAGTGATACTACAACTAAACACAACGATTACACAATCGATAAATGTTCTAAGATGTCGAGAATAAATCCGGACATAAATCAAAATATATGCTGTCGTTTGCATTGCAAACTTTGTTTTTTAATTTTACGTTCAGGGGTAAAATAAAATTATAATAAATCATGTTGTGGCTTAAATGTAACTACAGATATAAACAGCTTAAATACAAACATATCGGAATACAATGCGCTAGTATGCATCGCATTTTGTTGCACATATTCCGATCCCGAATATGTGTTAACTCATCGTGCATGTACAGTGTATTTGTAATGTTGTTTAATTTCTGAATGGGATCGGTTCACATGTTGGCAATATGAACTTTTTACTTAAGTTATGTATTGAAAACAGAATATGCCCACGAAATTCAAACCATCGAAATAGCCTTCATACGGTACAATATTAAGCATAGTTCTCTTCCTGGATTATCATCATAAAACAAGATACAAAATAAGCTTTTATACAGATTGTATAACGACTTTTCCAAGAAAAAGCAGGTCATTCAACTCGCCTCAGTGTCAGTGTCGACGAATGAGGTTTCCGCTAAGCTAGTTTCTCCGAAATGGCTGGAGGGGTTTCATTTAAACTTAAACATGTACTCCCCTGCATTAAAGCAACCATCTTGGCAAAACTTGTTCTTGTACATTTATTGGCATGACCCATTGTTTTGCCAACACGTAGTTGTATATGTTCAAGTGTAGGTTTGTTTGCATGATGATGTGGTATGGTGCCATAAATACTATTATTCCGCGTCATACGAAATCAACATTCGGCGTTCCATTTGTCTCATTCGTGTTATTATGTTTCAAAAATTTAAGGGAACGATAATTGTATGAAGGTTTTTTTGGTAAACAGAGAAACATTCTTCGCTAATAATGGTGTCAAATGTATTTAGTACGATTGCGCTTTGGCATATATAGGCTCCCAATCGTATGTATACTGAAGATAATGCAGAATTAGTAATACAAAAGATCAAAAGTCCCAGTACGTTTCTTTTTTCTTTCATATTACCCTTATTATTAATAATCAACATCGAAGTGTATTTATAAAGTATTTAAATCCCTAAATAGTTTACACATAAACACACCAACTTCACACTCAGAATTTGAATGATAATTTCTAAGTTTGCTTTAAAAAATGATAACAAACTTTATTACCAACATGTCTATTCATTCATAAGAACACATCTCATCATATTATGACAGAAAGTGGAAACTATATACGGCATTCAATAAATCATGAAACTCATTGTCTACCGTGTTCAATTATCCAAGAGAGTTTTGACGCGTTAGAACTGATGCGTTCGTTCCTGTTCTTTTTTTGTGTGTTCAAACTATGATAATAATTCTAAGACAACCACATGCGGTCGAATATGATGATAACGAAGTATGCGATTTGGTAGCAGAAACATGGGATACAATTAATATAATAAAAGTAAACAGGCTGTTATCTGTCCCAGTCCAATTGTATTCACTGTTGCGTGGATATAAACCCTACAAATTCAAAACATTATGTTTCTGCACCATTCTGGTATATTGCAACGATAACATGAGTGTGAGTTATTAAAAATGGAAACACAGCGAAAATAGAAGTGGAAAATCTCAATATAATCATATGGAAGTCAGTATTGTCTGTCCTACATAACGTTTTTTTAAGATGCAAGCCAAGCAATTGTGCTTGTTGCGAACAAAGCGTATAGTAGATGCCTCGTTCGGAAGTAAACTCATCGTTTGGAAAAATGTTTAAGCTGCGACTTTCATTGCAAAAGTAACTGACAATAATAATGCACACTCAGTTGTTAAAAAAACAATGGTATTTATATATTTTATATCTTCTTTCTCCAAGTGCTATTTCACATACTTGGCTTCAATACAATTAGCAAAGCTATTTAAAGACGAATTATTTAATAAGTTGCATACACATCGGTATAATAATGTTGAACAATGTAACATTTCAGGTAGCATTCTAATAAATCTATTACAAAAAAGGAATCGTTCCGCAAGTATATCTTATTGACCTAATAACAAAAACACCTATCGAATTTATTGTAAAGAATTGAGGATAAGTAATCAAATCGTTTCTATACATGTGAAAAATATAACATAAAAGAAGATTGTTAGTCGGTATTTTTTGTTATCTCTTAAAATCTGTTTATGTCCCCAGTGTGTTTTTGCCCTGACCTTACAGATGCGGTGTCCACATATTTATTACGTGATAATTATTCAGCGTTAATGTCTGTGCTAATTCGTCATTTAAGTAAATAGCTATGGGTTAACTGTGATGTTTGGAGTACATGTAAACCCGGAATGGGTATTACATGCCCGTCCACCATATAACATGTAATGTCGTCTTTTCTATCTGCTGCCTGAGCAATGGTTGAAAGAATTGGTTCAATTGAAGCGGTATATTGATATCGGACAATTTGAGTGAACACAGGGTGTGAAGCATTTGGAAACATCAGGATGCCAGCAAACATAAGTATGATTTTCTAGAAGGTATTCAAGTAAAGAAGGTTTCAACTCTAACACTATTGTGGCAGATCAGTTGTGGTTATATTTTGTAAACTTATATTGTGTATGTGCACGTTCATAAATACATGACAATGTTTCAGCAATTAAATGGGTCGTGTCTGTAGACAAAATGATGAACCCAAGTATAATAACAACCTTAAATATGTATGGAAAAAGTTCCTTAATACGCCGGTTGACTAGTCTGGGCATTCTTATCGATATTCGTAAAATTTAAATTATTTGAACTCATTGTACATGAACTAAGATTTAAACTATTTAATGCACGATTTTACCAAAACAGGAAAGAAGCAGGCAACCAACATGTTCAAAAATAAAACTCTTCAGAAACTGTTCCTTCATAACAGGTCACTTATAAAAATACAAACATTTAATGCATTGTCATATACTCACGTAAGCTCTAATAAAGTACTTTATGAATTCAATAAGCTGTTTGTGCATCTTGTGTCCAGTACAAATGTATAACGTTTGCACCGATTGTTTTTTTTAACACAAACACTTTAAGTTGCAGTTCTTATCACAACACATTTAATGAACTTCATTTAAAGTCGTAAGAAATTCGGCCTTTAAAACCGTAAATCACCAAATGCTTACATTGACAGTTCCAAGGCGGTTACTTTTTGTCGACTGGTAACTGGCCTTTATCAAAGGACATCGTGCTATAATAAGATTTATCTCCTGCTGGTGCAGCTGAAGTTACTCGCTATTGAGTATCAACACGCCTAAAGCGATTTAATCAACAGTCTACGTTGTTGAAACGTCATGCCATTGCATCTGCGTCTCGTCGGTCCCTTGACGGCTACAGTTGCAGAAATAAGGAATCTATAATTATAATAGATGCATCAGGCCATGTCTAGACACGAAATTATACATCAGAAACGAACTTAATCTGAAAAATACAAAGCAGCTCAGAACAGTTCGTTCTTAAAATGTGCTGTTAGTGCAAATTTGAAAATCAGTCAAGGTACAAGAAATTAATGGTTTATTAAATTAATTCGTATTATGTCCAAATAACAAAATAAACTTATCTGTAACAGTTAATGAAAAACTTGGTCATGCTTGAGATAACAAAATAATGATACAATTAATTACATCAAAAATATATTTGTGCTATTAACATCACCCAAAACGTACCCGTATGCTTGATCAGGATTACAATGCAATGCGATATAAGACAGTAAACATGGCTTTAATTATCAGTGTATGTGGCTACATTATACAAGATGATCTTCCAATAGATATGAAACACACTTATGTGGCGCAGAATCAAACCTGCGACCGCATTTTAAAACAGTCCATGACGTGCATCTTAGTGAGAGAAAAAAAGTGAGCATGTTCAATAGACTGCTAGTGGAACTATGATTTCCTCATTACTCGATATGTATTACCGACGAATGATCACTTATTTGTTTGCGCCTCTGCACACTAAAAATAACTGACGACATCTCGCCGAAATAATTAAGATCCATTGAAATACATCGATGGCAGCTGTCCTTATATTGCAACGGTAAGACATGATTGATACTCTGAAAGCTACAGATTCATGAGATTATTTTAATAAAACCTAATTATGTTGTTTAAATAGCAAACACAATAAGGTTTGACTTTTTTGTATCGCTGAGAAATCAAGCAAAATACATGTATGCCGAAACCTCAATCGCTTTTAAATCAACGCAAAGGAATGCTTTTAACTGTAATTAACACCGTTAACATGCACTCCTTGTTAATTAGAGCATTAGCAGTATTCAAGACGATTGGCATAAGCTGACATTTAAGGCAACTGTTCTCAGGGGCCTAAACATGAAAAGAAGGGTTTGGAAAGATGACACATGCACATTTTCGAAGAAAACTCAAACGTTTTTTGAGCGGTAAATAAGCACTTGTATTCAGGGAACGTATTCTTCTCATTAATTTTATTTAACTTACAAAAGATTGGCATATCTTATTTCCATATTCTATCTCTGTATTTTTCGCTCAATAACTTGATTTGGGATGGAGATATTGCACTCATATTTTGGGTGTATGTAGCGTTATCACTTAAAATGTATTTAATTTCAAAGCATCTTAATAGACGAATTATAAACATGTTAAAGTCATTTTAAGGGAATGTTTCTTTAATGACTGCGTTTAACATTTTCAGACTACCACTCCAGAAACACAATTAAATTGACAATATTTGTGAATTACCATACACAACACATTTAAATGACTATATGCCCATTTGAATGCATTAATCCGAAGATTTTAGCTATCAGAGCAGTTTAAATATTTGAATAATCAATTATTTTTGTTGAATGCTTTAAGCATAATTCCTGCATGATTCCGCGTCATGGGTTTTATAGAACTTAAACAATATGTTTTCATTACGGATTGTGCGGCAGTGTTTTTATAATGTGAAATATTGCAACAATACCAAGTTGGCATGTTCTTTTATGGGGATATTACATGTTATTTTTAGTAACATTGCGGTACTGTTTTTTTCTTTTGAGCTTTGTTTCGACATAAAGGTCAATCATCAATCAAATGTGTGGTTTAAACAATAAGTTTATTTTCGCTTAAAACCTTAATTATTATTTTTATTTTCTAACATATACCTTTCATTCAAATTAAATATCTTTTTTAAGCCTACATTTGACCTGAAATGTGACAGCTGTTTTTTTGTGCGAGTTGTCTGGTTTTGGCACAAGCAGAAATTAAGCAGTTTTATTCAATAAGGCATTACCCATAATAGCAAATAAAATCAAAACCAGTCATTGTCCCTGTGCTTATTTTTTATTTTTACATAGTATTGTATGTTTTTTTGTGTTAAAGATTTATCAATAGAATATACTCTTAATGGTCCTTCTAATGTTACACTTACATTTCTTATCATTTCCCTATTAGTTATCTACGTAAATGGACAAAAATTTGTAATAGGAACAATTATACCACAATCCACGGCGTGTTTTGTTATGGACCAAACCATGACGGAGCCTAAATTGTTTTTTTAATAATTTAAGAATTTTCCGTGAAAGTGTTCGGTAAAATACACGTGCTTTAACTCGCGATCAAGCACACGTTTGACGAAAACATAATTGTTGAACTATGCAACGCAGAAGAACCATATTAGTTGTGCAATTGTTATATTTAAGTGTACACATTTTTTTTAATTTCGTTTTATTCGGCATTTACTGTGCATGTATTACCATAATACCTTAATTTCGTGTAACAAGACATTTACGTCAATACTTCTTATATGTTTTTTCGATCATATTGACATAAACCATAACATGCAAAAGAAAATACATTTTGTGTGAAGACTTCTATTTGCACGTGCAGCACGTAGAAACCAAACATGAGTATATTTTTAGAGGTGTGCAGACATGTATACAATATTGTTAGAATCAATACCAATATACCATTAAACCTGCATTTGAACCTTACAACCTTACAGTATCATGCAATGGACCAATCACGCCGGGCCGTGTGATCGCCACAAAAAATATGACGCACAAACAATATCCTCTCAGCTATCCTGATCGCGATGTTTAAAATAATCATTGCATCTGCTCTACAACATTCATCGAGCACAGGGCATTACTTCATGAAGCATACGGCGTGGTCACGGCGCGCTCACTGTGCAAATAATAATATGCATATTAAATTTAACACATTATATCGTCATCATTTGATAGTTGCTATGGACGCTTCAACATCATAACGAAGGGCAATGAAAACAAGGTCGCCTAGTATTCCATACATCGGCATCTATGTTCATGCCTTCTGCCACTGGACATAGGCTTTTCACAATCACACCATGATGATAGGTTGTAGCCTGATTCGCCTAAGTAACGTATTTCTCAGGCTGAAAGCAAAAATACCCAGCCCGTAAAGGGATCAAATATATTTGTAAATATCTACAGCGTTCGTACAGCGTCCTCGAAGAGAAGCCATCGTTAGAAGTTTCCAAAGCGTTGCATCGGCGTCTCCATAGCGCACTCTGAAGAAATACGAAATACAAAGTGTTGCGTTATACGTACTTTTGAGAGTAGGGTTTACAAAAAAAGTCACCTCGTGTTTCTACTGCGTTGTATGAATATTAATGTTTTGGAAGAACTTATATAATTTGATTATTAAGAATGAATAACACTTAAGTGTACAGCACGAAAAAAACTCAGCTACTGGGTTGCTGTTCCTTTATACATTCTGTTTTGATTGGTGGCATAGTAATCTCCACGTAAATGCCCTCACTTTCAAATGCGTGCGTATTTATTATTTAATCAATACTAATATACCATTGAACCAGCAAATGAACTTTACAATGCATTTTTTTTTTGTCGAACACACTTGGCTGTGTGAACAAAGTTGTATTCTATGACGCACACACAGTATCCTCACCGCGTCTTTATCAAGTATCTTATACTAATCAGCACAGCGTCTCTGCGACATTCAGTGCGTTCTCATCGCGCGCAGGACATTAATACAGGACGCATGTGGCGTTTTAACGGCGCGTAACGGCGCGCTCACGGTGCATATAGTAATCTGCGTATTAAATATTACACTTTACAACATCAGCTGTTGATACCTGCTTTCTACGCTGAAACAACATGACGTAGCGAGGCAAGGCAAGTAAGACAAGGTCCTCCACCATCGACATGTATGTACATGCTTACTGCCATAGGACAAAGGCCTATCATAATCAAGCCATGTGGATAAGTTGTAGCCTGAGTTATACACTTCTTCGGCATAAAGCACTAGCGTCTAGCCCTAAAAGAAACCAAAAGTTGCGGCTTATTTATATAGCGCCCGTCGCTCATAAGAAATCGCTCGTACACGGCTAAATAGAATAGTTCAAAGCGTTTCATTGGGGTTTTCACATCGCACTTCGGTTCGCCGAGAATGTGCTGGGTTGCGGCGATATTATTAAAAAATAAATTATATACCACATTTATATAGCGCCTTTTTCATACTCGAGATGTGCGTTCAAAGGCGCTTTACATTTTTCACCTGGGTCATAAGTCGTCCGTGTAACGCTTAACGCCTGGCGCAGTATGCAGCCACGGTACATTGGCTTATTTTCCTCACAGGTACCCATTTTACACCTGGGTGGAGAGGAGCTGATGTGGGATAAATTTCTTGCTCAAGGAAATTCCAGTGGTCAGGGTGGGATTCGAACCCGGGACCTCTCGATCCCTAAGCCAGCGTCCTACAATTAGACCACTGCTCCCACTAATGCTCCAAATCGCCGCGCTACGGCGCCCTTATGTTTGCCAAGCGATGCAAGAGACTGCACAGCGCGCACCTCGACTTACTGCGTGAGTTTTAAGTTCTTAGGATCTGCCGCCAAGGAGTGACTTTCGTGTCATGTATTTCGAAAACAGTAACAGAGATGGAACCGTTTAAACATATGTTACATCATGTGTAAGTGCCCATCGTATATTTTAGTTCATATCGTCCTGAAAATGCCGTTTTTAACGAATGCAACGTTTTGAAACATCTGTATCCTTCGGACATGTGTATGTCTAGCTTGACATCTTTGGTTCTGTTTGCTGAAGATACTTCATGAGCATGTTCTCCATCTACATCAGCTGATCTTGAGCGTATTTTGAACCATGACCTCTGCCTAATTAACGTGTTGGCCAAGCGATGATTGTTTGTTTGTTATCCCCCAAAAAACTGAAGCAATTTTATTTACAATACAAACAATTATTCCATTTTCTTAAGAAATGTTTGGTACTCTACCCATTACATTTTTTGATAATCATAAACAGCTTGGTCTGAAGTTAAGCAGCGATGGCAAATGGAACCAACACATAAATACTATTCTGACATCCGCGTCGAAAATCCTCTGAGTTATGCAAAACGTAAGGTACACACTCTCAAGAAAATGTTTTAATCACATATACTTCGCCCAAATGAGGCTTTTACTAGAATACGTTTGCACTGTACGGGACGGTTGTACATTGTACGACAAGGACTTATTAGACAGAAATCCAAAATGAAGCCACGCGTATTGTCTCAGGCTTCACCAGAAATATTTATTCTGAAGTTAACTGGCAAAGTCTAGACATACGACGAAGTAACCTCAAACTTATTAATATATACACAATGCATAACGGCCAATGGCCCTATTATCTTGCTAACCTTCTTCCACAAACAGTCCTCTCGAACTATTAGAAACGCGGAATACTATAGTATTTTATCATTAAGGACTTTATTCGCGCTCGTTTTTACCATTTGTAATTCGTTACCTTATGATATCCGAAACATTTAAACTTTCTTAAAAACATTATTTAGTTAATGCGAAGACAATCACATTACTTCTACACTGGATATAGAAATTCATCAATTCTACATGCCCTCCTAAAAAATAATTGCAGTAATCTCAACTTGGACTTGTTCTATAATCATTTAACAAAAACTCCCCTACGCGCGTGCGGAAATGTTGTTGCAAATGTTGAGCATTATATTTTTTTTCATTATCCTACATTGTACCTACCGTTTGAGGCGAATAGCTCTTTTGACTGCGTTTCGACCTTTCTTTTCATCCCCTGAATTACGAGCTGCTCCTTTATGGTAAACCCTCATTAAATAAAATGAAAACAACAGCTTGATTTGTAACGAAGTTCATAAAGATATTTGTACGACAAAGCGATTCGTGGCTTAGATAAAAGTTATCGTTTTGCTTGACAAGACTTATAACTAGTATAACTATCATTATAAATTACCATAACTAAGTTAGATATCTTTATAATTATTTGTATAATCCTAACTATTATTATTATTATTATTATTATTATTAATATTATTATTATTATTATTATTATTATTATTATTATTATTATTATTATTATTATTATTATTATTATTATTATTATTTATAGAATTATTATTATAATTATTATCATTATTATTTTATTATTATTATTACTATTATTATTTTAAAAATATTTTATTATTATCATAAAACTCGTCCGCATCAATAACTTGTTCTACCAATATAAATTGTGTATGATTATGATCTCGTTGAAGTGTATTTTTTTACACTGAAGGACAATTCCTTCTAAACCAATGTTAACGTTCCCGATTTGTAGGACTGTTCGGTAGTATATAATGTGTTAGTCGTACATTTTATTGAACTTATAACTTTATTGCATATCTGGTATGACAGAAAGTGGAACTTACTGATTTTTTATCGACCAATGGTGTTACCAATTGTGTTATCTTGAAATTGAGCTGATTTCTTACAACCTTTATATTCGAAATCAACAGTCAATAGTTATTTTATACAGTCCTATACATATCTGTATGCTTCGATTTGGAAGACATCGTCACGTTTTAAACTATAAGCACTAACAGTCGACAATGTATTATCAGTACAGATCAATTTTACAAGCTTTGTTAACCGTTATGTCTATTTCTGTTGACGAGTTTAGACTCTTGTTACGTACGAGGTTGTTGACAGACTAAATGCCACCTAGCGGTCTGTGCAGCTGGTGCTATACACATTAGTTAAGGTTGCTATATATATATGATGTATTGTTGTAATAAATAAATTAAACTATATTTATCTCTTATTGATAACGAAAATGACGATTTCTCAGTCCTTGTTACAGTGATTAACAAAGTCACATACAATTTATGTATGATTATTATATCTTTGGATCGCGAATCACTTCAATTCACTTCGTTTTAAATAATTGAGTATTCTTGGTATTTTCAAAATGGATATGTTAACGCATCGGATATAATAAAGAACAATGCAATGCATACATTAAAAGAAGCACCACCTACCAGTTTGAACCTGAACGTTAGCCAACTATTTAAAACCGTCGCCGCGTAAAGGACATTGACAATTCATGAACGTCACACAGAAGTCTTACAAACACACGCGGGTTTACTTAACACCTTAATAATAATTGTGTATTACAAAGAAACAATAGTAAAAACCAGCAACAAAAGATTCAGAATGTCAGGCAAAAATATAATTTAGTCTTCAACTACAAACAAGCATCATGTCAATAGTATAGTTCTAAGCAAATATATAGAGTCTACACTGTGCAGAAAACAGAACACGTTTAAGTTATTTATGTTTCACCAGTATTCCTTTGAAGCGATTGAATGCGATATATGACCAGTTAAGTGATATTTGAATTTAAATGGACTCACACAGGGTGAATCACACACCATAACAGACGTCTTAGACACTCTTTATGATTCCATGAGATCAAAATATTGTAGGTAGTTCCCAAGGGTCTACGGATTATTGAATACGATAATGTCTTTTATAATGATAAATACATATTTAAAATAATACAAGATAGTATACGAATGTGGCAGAGTAAGAGATATATTTAAATTAACAAAAGTAAAAAAAAAACAAAAAAAAAACACCCGTAAATCATATGTGGTCAAATTAAAAGATTTTGTTTCCATATAATTGCTTAACAGCTTATTATAAGCTATATGCAATATCTAATGTTCAGGATCAAACAACATATGATAAATATTGGTATTATAATTGTGACTGTTTCATAGCTTGTATAATCGGCCGGGTGACATTGCATTGATTATTACTTATTTGAATTCGTATGTGATAAAATACTAGCTATAATAAAGCGATCGAGCCATTGAATAAAACTCTGAACTGCGGATTTTCCAAATAACCAGCTTGATGTGTTCCCCTTTCATGTTGTTGTTATATAGGCGCCCGATCTGTAAACAAATATTTACATTTAAGATGCATGTTAATGTTGATGACACATGTATCCGATTAAACAATTTTTAGGACAGACTCATTGCGCGTATTTCGCTAGTTGTTTTACATTCTCAAAGTGCCAGCTGTATTAACCCTTTGCATGCTTGGAAAATTGTCGTCTGCTAAAATGTCGTCTGCTGAATTTCTAAAATTAGCATTTTCTTCGATTTTTTTTTCAAAGAAAACTATCAGAATAGCAAACAGTTTGGATCCTGATGAGACGCCACGTTCTGTGGCGTCTCATCTGGATCCAAACTGTTTGCAAAGGCCTTCAAATTCGGTTCCAGCGCTTAAAGGGTTAATGTGCTGACGTTTGAAAGTTAAAAAGCTTATTTAAATTAAAAAGCGATACGTGTCATTTATCGCACTTATTTTGTTTGTGATTTCAGTACCACGACGTCGTAAATTGGTTCGCTGACATTTAAATGGAGACCAGATTAACATTATTACCACACGCTGTTGTTTAATTCAGTAACATCTCCAATAGAATCAAGATTGTATTGTCATGCAGATAATTGAGATTTACATAGAGGGGTTTTCATGAAGGCACTAACGAAGTGAATAATTGGCTTTCTTCATTAGAATGCGAAAACCAAACTCTGCCATGATTTCCTGCTGTGTGGGGTATATTACAATTGACTGGTTGAACTACATGCGTTCACATAGGTTCCATTTCACAATCTCATTACAATCAATATAAGCTTAACTTACATCTTTAGCCAGACAAGACGATAGACAAAGAGAAAACAGTGCGGTTGTTCTTGTGCTTTGGTAGTAAGATTATGTGTTCGAAGCCATATAAATAACTATATAAATTTAAATTTCTGTCCACAAGTCCATTGTTTGTTACAGGAGGATTTCTTTCCGTCAGATCAATTCACTGTGAAGACAAAATAACGACTAAATTGCTAAAACACAAGACAAGACTAACATTTTATTCGAGATAAGTACAGAATATCTAATCTACAAAATAATGTGCTAAATTAAAAGAGTTCAGTGGTCAATTATTTTTCAGGAATTGTTTTTAACAGATAACAAAATGCAAACATCGAGTTAAATACAATGTACAGACTACTTATCATGCACGTGGAAGGTGGTGTAAATGTATTACACGGTAACCTATTGTGTTATATCTATGGCATATTTTATTTACTTTGCAACCTATTTAAGAACATATAACGTATATGACATGTATATAAATCCTTAGAGTAATGTTACATAGACAAATGCATATACACCCTTGCAGTTATTTGCATTTACTAGTGTTAGAGTTATGTCCCCTAGCCGGATGTGACGTCATGCGGGGATAAAATAGAAAATTGTACAGTGTAGCTGAAACAATCAACGTCGCTTGCACTATATATGCGTAAGTTGCACAAATATTTTTTTTTAATTATATTGATGCATATTAAAGCTATCGCTTTTTGTATATTTCATTTAAGTTACCTGAAATGTGAAAAAATACATTTAACATTCCGTTCAATTTCAATGACTGGGAGTCAAGACAATTTTCATGTTCGTACATAAACTTTGAACTTAAATCAAAGATCTAAAAATATTGATAGATATTTGCTTAAATGTAAATAAATTATATAAATTCCAAATATTGAAAAAGCGCATTATCATGATGTCTTTTCCGATGGTTTATATTTTTAAGGGTATTGATTATTGGCATAATATGATTTGAGGGCTTTTTTCTCCACTTTGGGAACATAACCTATACCATTGAAAATCGGAATTGAATCGTCAATTTTCTAGATATTTTTTTGTATTCGTTAATTTATTATTTATTTTTTAATAAGTCAAGAAAGTGATATTCGGTAAAAAGGAATATAGAGTATTTAAATAATAATGATTAGATATAAAAATATTCATTTTTTTTTTTTAATTATTGTTATTTTATTGTTAGGGTTTGTGAGATTTAAGTCAAATCATATTTATTTATTTTAATCATGGTGCAATTCCTGTATCTGAATGTTTATTTTCAGATTTTGTTTCCTGAAAAGTTAATTTCTGATTTCTAGCTATCACATGTTGTCTTTCATAATTTATTTCGCATTTTATGATACTGCTTAATGATCTCTGCTACTCAAATGTGCTCATCTTGCATTATTTCTATTTTAATAAAGCTTTAATTATTGTTTTATTGTTTATTGTTTCTTATCGTCTATTTATTTTTCAATGAAACGCACTTGCATTATCAATCGACATAATGGTTTGAAGCAAATGTTGGTTTAAAAAAGCCATAAACGATTGTTTGTGTATTTTTGCGCTTCACATTATTAACATGTCTTAGTATATTTATAAACACACCTAGTTTCCCATGTGTTAATGTATGTACCAACAAGCAAACACGTAGCAAACGCTATGTGTAAATTTGTATTGATATGTGAATATTATTGTTTAAAACATTTGTATGTATGTGCTTGTTATAACAAAGCTAAATGTGGCATTTCTTAACCAAATACAACAACTATACCGGCAGTAATGGGCAGTTGCGAACAGCATGTGTAGATCAACTAGAAGACCATATTCCCTGATGCGCTCACCTGAGACCGAAAGATACTTTACTCATCGGATTTTGTATGAACACTGACTCATTCCCTTGAATCCATGCTTTTTTACACACTAGAACCATTTTGAAGCTCAGTCGATATATCATTCAAACAAATGAACGGCACACTTTATAAATTTAGAGTGTTAATAAGGTTTCGCTCTTTTCCATTTTGTATCCAGAGCACTTTTTGAGAACGAACCTTTCAATGTTACATAATATTTGTCAGATTAAGGTTTGTTTGTGATATATGATTGCGTGTTCATACATTGAAGTGCTGAACCTTTTACAATTCCAGATTCTTTGTTTCGTCAATCTTAAATTCTGCAACTCTAAATGCCAAGGGACCGTCGAGACGCAGAAACAATGGTATAACATTTCAACAACGTAGACTGTTACTAAATCGAAATAATTGTATTAAAACTAAATAGCGTGTTTTTGCGTCTGTATTTAAATTATACTTTTTTTCTAAAAATCAAACTGTATGTTTGCCAACATCGGATAAATATGAACATAATAAATAGAGCAAATATAAATATAATAAAAGCTATTTATAAATGTCGGTGTTAATAGCTTCTCACAGCAATTTTTGTTATTTTGTTAATATGACTCCCCAACAATATATAATTTGTGTGTTGTATTGCATTTCTTTGTGAGGGATTATTGTGTATTACTCATTGTGTACATATTACTCAAATGACTTGAACGCAACTGTAGATTTTCTCTCTCGAAAATCAACTCAAGTTATACATAACTACGACTTTTATTGATTGGCATTGAACTAAATCTACTAATAAAGTCAAATACTGAAGAAAAAAAAACTTCCATTTTCTTGTTCTCTATTTTCTGTTGGATTCATGATCTCGATATATAACTATTGAATATAAACATGTAAAGATATGTTCACTCCCTTCCCCCTCCCAACGAACCAGTAAAAATTCAATGTCTTAGAACACTCCATTCAATAGTTTCCCTTTGTATCTTGTATTATAGTATTGTATTCTCTTCTGATATTGTGCATGCTATAACTGATCCCAACTTGAACCGGACAATATTGTAAGAACTCGTTTTGTTATGTTGCCCTTATTGTATACATTGTATACGTGGGTGTAAATAAATAGTTGTTCTGTTCTGTTCTGTTCAGTTGCACCAATAGGACACAACTTGTATCATAGCACGATGTCCTTGAATTGAGGCAAATGACATTTCGACAAACAATTACTGTCTTGGATAAGACAATGCTGGCATTTAAGGGTAAACGGTTTTGAAAGCAGAAATCAATTCACTTTATTAATAATAATAAAATTTAATTGTTTGTTTGTTAGTAATGCAATTAAATTTGTTTGCTGTAAAAGCAATTGGCATATAACGGTACATACATATGTACTTGACTCAAAATGCATAAACAGCTATGGAATACCGAAACTTTGTTATCAAAGCTTACGATATAAGATAACACTGCATTATATGACTTGTATTTTATTAGTGACCTGCCACGATTTAACATTTTCTGCAGAGTTTTACTTGTGTTGGTTGTCTGATGCTTTACTCGCAATTCGATTACCGTTTCAAAATATTTTCAGTGGACGATGACATACAATGTGTCATTGATCAACATTAATTTAAAGATGTCTACATAACTTGTTAAAGTATTCGTCTGTTAGTAACATCGCTCATACAATTGTTATCAATTGTTTGTGTAGTAACACTTAAAGAAAAAATGCATAAAATGTATGAATACAAGTGTTATTTTATTATTGTAAATTCATTTCCCCATAATAGTTGCAGTTTACACATTTTACAGACGATGAATGTACTTATCCGAATGAGTCATCTAATATAATCTTTATCCGCAAAATGTTCCATTGCTTGCTTTGCTTTCCAAAATATATACTATATAGGCCCGACAATAACATTTCCATATAATTTTATTGAGATTTCCAATTTCTATTATTCCATATTCCTTGTGTTTCCATTTTTAATAAATCAGTATCAACTGAGAAAAATAAGGATGGTGAAGCAACATAATAATGAATTATTGGGCCAAGTAGCCACGCTACAGCAAATACAAAAGGACTGGAACGAAATAACAGGTTATGGACTGTTATTATAGTATCTTTTTAAAGAACATATGTTTGCTAATTCAATGCGTACTTCGTCATCATCATATTGGACGGCATTTGGCAGTCTCTTTATTATAATCATAGTTTCTATACAAAAATAACGAACGGGAAAGAACGCATCAGTTAGAATATGTCAAAACTGTCTTTGATAATTGAACACTGTAGATAATGAGTTTCATGATATATTGGATGTCATATATAGTTGCCACGTTCTGTCCTAATATGCTGAGATCTTTTCTAAAGAATGACTAGATATCTTGGTAATAAAGTAAGTTATTAGTTTTAAAGCAAAATGGGAAGTCATCATTCGAACCCTTAATGTGCGTGTGTTGCTGTGGTGTGTTTATGTGTAAAATATTTCTTTTTGAAAATTATTTATACATATATGTTCGATGTTGGTATTATGACACGAGTAATATGCATTTACATTAAAGAAACGTAATGCGGCTTTTTGCACGTTGCTCTACAACTTTTGCGTAAGATGAACTGGAATGTATTCTTTATGATTATAGATTTAAAAATCTTGTTCACATAAACGGATAAAGTTGATACATGTACTTATTTCATTTCATCGTGCCCCCTAAAGATATAACTCAGTCGCTCTATTGTATGTTAGCCATTAAGCATTCAAATTACAATTAAATCGAATAATGAATCTCTTATCCAAATTAAAAATATTGATACTATGATTTTGATGTTTATCTAAATGTGTGTGTGTTGTGTTTTATTATGTGGTAAGTGGAAGGTTACGCTAGCCATTGAACCAGACATGATTACAATGTGTTTTTGTACATTTATCGTTCCAAACAATCTTTGTTTGTGATTCTTCGTAATCCTTATGTTGACAGTTGTGAACATTCCTTTTTGAAAAAAACAAACTAAACTTAAACTATCGATAATATCATACCATATTTCAATAAACCAGTTCAGGTAATTTGTCAGTAAACGTGTATTTCGGCCTTATGGCTTAGGTGTTTTATTATCACGTGAAATCGGGAGGCTAGAATGTCATATGCTATAACGCAATCATACTTTATACACTTGACCCCATTACTAGCGAAGTATTGTTTTTGTATTGAACGAACAAACTTTAATAAAAGTATCGTTTACTTTAATTGTTTTATAGCACAATACCACAAAAGAGACAAATGGTACGCCGAATGTTGATTTCGTATGACGCGGAATAATCATATTTATGGCATCATGCCAAATCATCATGCAAACAAACCTACACCTGAACATGTTAATCTACGTGTGGGCCAAACAATTGGTCATGTCAATACATATACAAGAACAAACACATTCATAAAGCCATTCATGAGGAACTAGCTTACCGAAAGTCGTCAACCAGCATATATAGTCTATATTCAAATGTCTAAGTGTACATTATAATGACAAGTTTTAAATAGAGTTACCAAACTTTGTCAGTTGGATCATTTTATTTTGCGTAAAAATATTATGAACTTTGAATGAAATCCCTCAAGCCATTTCTAAGCAATTAGTTTACATAAAAAAGTAAACCTTCCTATGTAATGTATATGTAGATCTCTAGGTAGGCAATGGTCCCAAAGTTTAACCTTGAGTAACAATGTTTTGCAAAGATGGTTGCTGCGATGCGAAGAGTCCATGTTTAAGTTTGAATGAAATCCATTCAGCCATTTCTTAAAAACTAGCTTACCGAAAAACCTTATTCGCACACTAAGGCGAGTATTATGACTTGCTTTATCTTGCATGAGTCGTTATACAATCGTAAAGGCTTAGTTTTTGTATCTTTTTTTTCTGATGATTATCTAGGAAGAAAACTATTTTAAATATTGTACTTTATGAAGGTTCTTTCGATTGGTTGAATATCGTGTGCAGATTCTGTTTGTAAACAATTAACTTTTTAAAATGTTCATAATGCCAATCTGTGAACAAATCCCATTCAGAAATTAAACCGAAATACGGTACATGCACTATGAGTTAACACATGTTCGGGATATATTAAAAAACATGAAATGTATACTAGCACAATCGTTTCCGGTATGTTTGTTTTTAAGCTGTTCATATATGTATTCAAAGTTTATGAAAACATGCTTATTTTTATTTTAATATACCCCCGAACGTAAAATTAAAATAAAGTGCTTTAATGAAAAATATTTATTATTATTGATCCGATTTCCGTCATGTTGAACAGAACATATCTCTTACATAAACGTATAAATTATAATGTACTCCTGTTTACCTTATGAACACAAGATAATATGCTTATAAATTGCATGAACATGTTTGATAGTTAAAGACTATACCATTCTGAGTTTTAAAGCCGTAAACAGCTTAACGAAAAATCAGTTTTTTAGTCTTACTTAATATTGTTACCTTAGTCATGATGACGCACGGACACAGACACACGGATCACGGATGGTAAAATTATAGTCGCCTCCGCTTACATCGGTAGGGTATTTAAATGCACACGACGTTAACATATTTAAAGTGTTGATCTTTATCACTGCAGATGGCATCAAATGAATCAGTTCAGACGACTCATTCAATTTGATGCGTAGGTGAATAACAAGCCTTATTCTTATTACATCTTTATCTTTTTTGTTCTTATATCATAAACGTAGTTTATGTCTAAGAATTTAAGTAAAAATAACGTACTAAGGTTGACATTCACGTATGTTGCCATTATTAGTGAGATATCCGAACCCACAGAGTAGTGTTATAATTTGGACAAATCTCTTATGTTAGAAGAGACAAGATCAGTGCCATTAGTAATCGCTAATTCAATGTGGGCGAATCTGAAAAAAGACAGCGTGTATTTTGATTTATGTCCGGATTTATTCTCGACATCTTAGAACATGAATCAAATGGTTAATTGTTAGATTTATAAGTAGTATCATTGAAGTGTGTGCTTATTTTCGTTGCGCAGCTTTGGCTAGTGTGAGGATAGTACTACAATTAAAGAGCATGAAAGAACGGTTTAATTATAATTATAACAATCGCGTGTAAAATATTGCAATGTCGTATTACTTATTAAAATATATTTTCTTTGAGCACCACTTAAACCCCAACACTGTTAACAATGTGTATAATTCGTTGCTTTGTATGTGTTCTATTAACCGCTTTGGCATACTGAGTTTTATTATATTTTATTATATTATATATAATTAAATGTGTTCACCAAATATTGTACATTTTAAAGGTAACATTTGACAAACAATTATGGAAGGGAATACAATGTTAATATTTATATTCAACATACGAAATCTAAGCCTATTAAGTTTATACTGTCTCTTTACAATGCATTTATTTGACAAAACACATACCCTCGTTTTTCAGAAAATAATCATATGAAAATTTGATTTTTTTATAAATTATAAAGACGGCTTATGTTTTGGAATTATTACTAAACCGGAGAACTCTGTTCCAGAATAAGCAATACATGTATAGAGTTTATTTCTACATACATAAGGCTTAAAGCATATGTGTACAAACATAATACAACACAATATATTTACATTTGGTCAAAGACGTACATACTTTTAAACAGAGTTTAACAGAATTGTTAAACCTAGATCAAACTCTTAATACAACAAATTTGTATAACCTTTATCGTATTTTGTATTTTTAGTTGTTCGCAAGAACAACTCGAGTGACTGTGGTGTTTTAAAAATCGTTGTTCAGTTAACTACGATTCACCAAATCACAAATAGTTCGCGGTGCGGAAGAGTATCATTTACATAACATTTTCCATAATGAACATAGTTAAATGCGTGTTACGTTCCCTTAATGGTCACGGGAACATGTCAGCCAATAGATGCATTCGCGAAGACGCAGCGGGACTTCACTGTTAATGAGCTCTGAAATACACACATACATGCGCGCAGCACAGCAGCTGAGGCTTTTCATAAGCAACTTTGATAACAGCCGATTCCTTATCAGATCAACGGGAGAAAAACGGAAACACCCAATACCATTTTACTAAGTGATCAATGGAACCATTATTTCATTATGTAAAGCAAAAAAATTAAATGAAAAATGTATTATTTTAATATGCATATAAATTCCATTTCATCATTGTTTCATAATGATAAGTAATACGCTGTTAATTGAGAAAAATCATGACCATCGGAAATAATTTATCCATATTCGCTTTAACTCAACAGAAAACAACAGCATGTTTTGTTTTGATCATTTTCGATACTATTTTGTTTGATATATGTTTAAATAATACTTATATTACTATTACAACCAGCTTTTTGCATCGATGGCAATCTTCGCATTTTGAGTTGGTACTCGGTCACTTAATCGTCCGGGGAAGACATAATGGATCGATAAACGTTGATAACTCAGTACTGTATTGATTTCAAGATGAGGAAACAAAAACTACCGAAATAGTAAAGTGTCATGATAAGACGGAAATCGATTATTATCTTACAACAAATAATTGCTGTACTAGGTAAGTCGGTATGGAAATCGTTCTTGAAAGACTGAAAAGGCTACCGAAATTTTTTGCCAGTTTGTTTAAATAAAACAGTTTGACTTCAATTTTCTATCGGAAAGTAATGTGCTTAGATGATCCATTTATAAGAAACAAATACATTTTTGAAGACCCGCGTCATGCGAAAATGGGTCTTATGCCATATCCGGCCAGCTTAGCTATAGCCTGCGCATCTCGCAGACTGGTCAGGAGAAACCTAATGAGACCACGAAATATTGCGTGATTTATAGCGGACAGCACTGACCCTGACCAGACTGTGCCATTGCGCAGTCTGGGCTTGAGCCACGCTAGCCGAAGCGCCATAAGACCCATTTTCGCATGACACGGCTCTGAAAGCGTGATTTGAATGTGTCGAAAGAAAACTGAGTGTTCACCAAATAATTAAATTCCATATATTTTGATTGGGAAAAAATAAAATCATAATAAGCCATGTGAGGACAAATATGATGTGATCTCCCGTAGTATAATTTTTATTTACGAACATTTACGTGTGGTTTGCACTTAATACCACAGATTTCATGCGGTGAATATGCGACTAACAAGTGATAAAAAACACAATTCAAACTCCTTTTTTTTAAATTAATAATTAAAAAACGTATTTGTTTTAATTTTATTTCAAAGTCAAGATATTATATATTAGCGAAGTCCAAAAAAATTAGATGTAAACTACCGATTATATCGACCTCATACTTATAGCAGTTATGTTAGTATTTCCGATCACCAAAATAGTCGATGGCTATTGAATCGTTCAGCTAGCGATTAAAGTTGAAAATGTAGTAGAAAAGTGCGATTGTAAAAAAAATCAAGGTTTCTCTATAAATGTTTCAGTATTCCGTACTTTAAAGGGGAACTCGGTACCTACTTCTACGCGTAATCGCCATANATATATATATATATATATATATGTATATATATATATATATAATATATATATATACTATATATAATATATATTATATATATTTTTTTATATTTATTTTATTTATTTGGGTGGGGTCTTGTTTTTTTGACAGATTTTATGCAAACAAGTTTTTTTTTATAAAGAAAATCATTGATTGTTTTGCAAACTTTAAGTTTTGATCGAAATATTGCAAAAATGACTAACACGTATAATGATGAACACTGTTGCGAAATCAAATTTGCATTCATTCAATTTTGTTAAAACAAAAATTCTGTTTCTACCCTATCATAGTGAATAAATGCAAATAAAGTTAGCAATTTCGAATGAATATTATCGATCCAATATTGTTCCTTTATTTTTATTTAACAATAAATAAATCATTTTATAAAACACGTAACACCGCATTGTCTTCATTCAAATGATGATTATACTGTTAAATATCTAAAAGCCTTACATTAAGTCATAGAAGAATAAATTAACATAACTATAAAAACAAACACAATCAAGCTAAATTATAAAAGTCCATTCTTTACCAATCTGGATTTTAAACTAGTCAACTTGATTTTAATTAATATCTGAATAGACAAGTTAGTTAAGGTTTAAAAACAATTAGTGTGTTAGTCCGTACTTTGTTCTCGATAAGGTCTGTAACGGGCCGAATGCCGAGATGATTTTCGTTCTTTTCCGTAAAAAGGGAAACGATCAACTTGAATCACGAAAACCTGTGGTACTGAATGTCAAAATGTCGGTTAAGTGGACAGTTCGACTGCTATACGCCGCCTTCTTCTAAGTTAAGCATTACAACCCGTATTCTTTGAAACAACATGGTACCGCACTACGAATCCTGCATACAGAATTATAGTTCTAGGCGATGACTGAATTATTTTCTGTTCTTTATTTCACTTCCGCTTTCGTTGAATCATTATTTTTAAAATATACAATAGTAGTATACAACATCAGTATCATGTATGTGTTTGTGTATGTTGGTGCATGGCTTTTAAAAACGTGCCGATGCAACACAAACTTACAAGGCATTACAAAACTGTGTCAAGTATAAAACACCATGTACATGCATGTGGTTTAATTTATCAACACCATATTAAAGATAATAAAATGCACTTCATCCGACCAGGTGAAACAAAACTCATTTTATATTGCATGCATGTGGTATATTTATATGCAAATATCCTTATTTTGTTGAATTTGTTAAATGCGATCATAACGATCTTTCAAATAAATGTGGCACACATATAAAGCAGAATAGGCGCCTCAATTAGTACATGTTTTCACGATAACCGCTTAATTGTTTATCTAGAATTTTCGACATTAGGTAATTGTTAATATTAAAACATCTTATAGATTATTATTATGCCATGTAAGTTTGACCTTTCCCTTCAAGTTACATGTATTTGGAAGCAAACGATTCCTGAGTGTATCTTATCGTTTGTAAAGGATTTTGACATTTATTGAATTATAAAGATAACTTCCGTTATAGAATTATCAAAATAATAATACCAGAGATCAATGTTTCGCATGTTTTCAGCATGAGATATAAATATAAAATGTATTGTTTGAAGATAAATACAAAAAGCTGTACATGCGTCTTTCGCTATGTCTGGTTTACTTCTTCAAACAAAATATTTAATAGTTATTACTTCAATAGACAGCCATGTACAAGAACAAACAAAATGTTTGCTATTCATCTTGCAATCATAATGAATAGTTGACCATGTTGCTAATGCTAACATCGCCTGTCATTATACGGGGGAAAAAAACAAACCGCGGGTTGTTTTAGCTTTAACGTATTCCACAAATCAGGAAATGACAAAAAGATTCAATTTCATCCTCATGAAAAAATCCTGGTATAATTATCGTTACTTCACTAACAAACAGCTCAGTATGTAAATGTCTTCATGACAATAGAAGGTATAACTAATTGCAGCCAGTACTAAATTAAACAACATGGCATGGTGAACATGTCAATATGGACTCACGATTAATGTCAGCTTAAATGATTTAAGACGTCATGCAATCACAACCAAAAACAATGTTAGAGAGTTAAAAGTTATGAAATATGTTCTGTAATAATAAGGGTTAAACTTACGAAGGCACACACAAAATACAACTGGCACGCTGAGAATGGAATACACTTTCTATCGATAAAAATGACCTCTACATGTAAACGTATTTTTCATATTGTTATGTTTACCTTTCGCAGAGCAGCAGTCAATATAATTGAATGTTTACAAAGCAAAAAATGGCTACACATACTGAAGATATTTAGCTTTTGAATTGAAAACAACTCTACTGCGTATCAAATTATGTGTTTCAAACAATGTAAATGCATAACGGAGCTGAAGATTCATAAACGTTGTTGTAGTTATGAAGACCAACTAATGATTTCGTCGCCTGTTTTGCTATGGTTTCCTTACTAATCAATTATTGTTACTTAGGTGTAAAGTCGGATCGGGTGTTTATTTATAAAGTAAGAAATCATGTACGTGACGTTCTTGTTCTTACAGTATTCTTTACGAAAAAAAGGTTATACGTATTTGAAATGCTCCAAAAATAATTGGATGTAAAAGGTGTATCGATAATAGCATGATATTTAAACTTGCATACAGTTGAATTAAAAAGAAATAAAATCAAACAGGATAATACACTCAATTTTGCATGCCTATTTTACTAATACGATCGGTTTTGGAATTGATATTGTTGTTTCATTTACAATTACCGCAAAACTATGTTCAAATCATTAAAATCTACATTGAAATTCAACAAAAGGTATCATATATCTGAAACGCCTCAGTTACTCAGAAAGTTAAGTTCAATGTAATTTACCAGCACTAACGTACAGAAGGGAAAATAATGTTCTTAAACAAAAAACACACAGACTTATTAACACAAATGGAGAAATTGATCCCAAAGAACTTCCAATGACAATGATAAATGTTTTAAAAAAAACATTCATTCAAAACCAATCAACAGAAAATGGAATGGTTTGATAAGGTTTTACGCAGTCAACTCGTTAACACCGTTGGTCCGATTTCATTAAACAGTAAAATCCAAAAACGGTAAAATCAGTTATATGAAAATACAGTTGTTAGATTGAATCAACTTTACGAGCGACATATTTTATACTGCCATATTCTAAGCGATCAAGAACATTAACGATGTGTGTGAAGGAAATGTCGTTGTGTCGAATGAATCTCATAAAATTAATTCCCTCATCGGGATTACAAACGATAATAACCGTACAAATTACTGTTTATAGAAAAGGCATAGTTGTGAAGGCGTGTTTTATTATTCACGCATTTTTGTTTGTGTTGTTAACTTTTTCGATTGAAAGCAAAAGACGTTAATAGCATCATACATAGTATGTATAAATACCAAACATAAGGTTTAAATGTCATATTTAGGCGTCGGCATTAAACCGTCCAACTATCAACTATCGGAAAAAGTACAAACAGCTACATGTTAGTGACCCAGATATTGTAAACAAAAATATGTGCATCTCATTTACATATCAGTAGTTGTTTTATCGACTTTTCGCAACAATTATGTTTTCGTAATTCGTTCTTTTAAGCACAAATTCAACTTTATGTTAACATGTATTGAGTGATGCTAACAAGTACACTATTAAAACGTACACCAATATAATGGGTAAAACACTGAAACATTCACAATATAATGGGTAACACACTGAAACATTCGCAATATTATTTTATTTTAAACACCTAGTTTGATAATTCAGTCTGTTGCTACACTTTTTTTCAAAAACGATATCTTTTAAAAACATTGCGTATAGTGCAAACATCGATTCGTATTTAGAATAAATTCGGTTCATGCTTAACACATAGATATACTTATGTATATATTTTTTTAATTTATTGTGTTACGGCGGATGAACATGTAATCATTCTTTAGGCCATCTCTGCTTTATTTCGAATACGACAAACGCCTTTAAAATTGGTCAAAATCTATTATGAATGTTAAATTGTAGAAAACCAGATTTAACAGGGAAGATGGGTTATATTTAAACAAATAATCATGTGTGTATGTGCATTAGTGTTATGCACTCGGCAAACACAATGCACTTATAATCATTTGAAAGCGTTGTAAACAATTGTTCAATTTTATATGGCAAGGATTGAACTTTTTTCTATCATATTGCGTCTGTGTCAAGACCCGTTATGGGCGATGCTCTAATTTATTTTCGTTTCGTTTGTCATGTCTCTGTATCTGTAAGCCTTGAAATCGTTATTGAAAGTATTAAGAGTGTCATATATCAACAATGTATGCTTTATGTTATGATTATTGATGTGAGTAACAGTAATTGGCGTAAACGCGTATGCCAGACGTTAAATTGTCGATTATACGCAGGTTAATCACAACTGAGGTACACTAATCAAGTATTCCCATGTCCACCTGCTCTGTGTATGTGTCTCTTTATTCAGTTTTAAATCATTTTTTCTTTCATCAGTATTACCATTATGAACGTTCTACCATCAAAAAGATCTTCGGCGGAAGTTTAATCATAAATAATTCTTCGTCGGATAAAGTTACACGAATGACGTTCACTTTGTCTTGAATTTGCGAATTTTAACAGCCGCGTGGACGCATGTGAAGTCCCATCAAAGGCGTCATTTGTTGCACCAGGATCGCCGCTTGCTTCGCGTAAGTGTTTCTCTGCAAATCACCAGTATATCAAAACAAACAGTAACACATATGTTGTGTTTTTTTAAAATACACATATTTAAAAATAAAATAAAAAAGTGTGTTTAAACAATTAGCGCTATATAAATGATAAAATAAAAGATAATTACAATAAAATGAAACCATGTACAACAATAAAGAAGTCCCTAAAGATCTCAAAATAGTGTCCAAAATGAAGCGCTCATATAAAAGTATATCAATCAATTATTTTCTGTTGTTCCTGAATATCAGCCGACCAGATCCAGTGGTTTAAGAAAGACTGAAGCAAACAAACACACAGCAAAATCATGCTTTTCCTTTAATGTAGCAACTTGCACCTATACAGAATAGAACATTACTGTAGCCTGCTATTGATAACAAATGAGTGCAAACATTGTATAGAAATTATTGTTCGATGGCGCAGCATATTTTTGTATGTTATATCAGGTTTAAAACATGAACACAATATTTACACTGAAACTTCACAATACCAAATATAGATTGAAGTTTCACCAATATCGATATAGCAAGCATATGTATAATTTATGTAACGGTTTAACTGTTCCACTCAAAATATCGTGATTTTCATAACTATATGTTTGCTGAATGGAAATTGATTTTTGAGTTGCATTGATTTTTCCTGAACTGTTTGTGCCAAACTATGACAGATATATTGCATGCTTTAATTATGACGCATCCTGGCCGTGTTCCATATTTGGTTGTTAAATTCTTTCTGAAACTACAAAAAATAGAAAATTTGGCAAAAATATTTGCATTATATGATTTATCTTGTTTGGGAACCAGTTTTAAAGTTCGCTTTTCAGAATTTCAATGCGCTATTTACTGGCATGCCTTAATTCATGAAATAAAAAACAACAGCCAGATTATTGATTTCATAACTTGCGTAATAGACATAACAAATATATCATGTTAGCCAAATTTTGTTATTATGAAGAACACATCGGTTTTCGTATAAAGACATGTGAAATTCGAAAAGTGTCTTTTTTGTAAATGTACCTAAATCAAGCCAAATTTTGAAATAATGACACACCGTAATTTTGATACATGTATTTATTTATTCAAGAATATTAAACAGCATACTTATAATGTTTCCTGCGCCGCTTTCATCTGATGAGCAGATACATTTTGATATTATATAACTCATATCCATTCTTCTGTGGCTAATATATGTATATGTATATGCAAATGAAGGTTTAAGAAACATGTTTCAATTACGATGTGATCAACCACAGAGCTCCATTCAATGTTAAGCTAATTATACCATGAATACTCACAACTAATGCATTGTCAATTGAGTTGTTTTTACTTGAAAAAAGCCTGGCAAGAATAATAGAAACTTATGGAAATCTGGTATGCAAATACATTGGTAGTTGGATACAATTTGATCAGACCATTATTATTAATTAGTATGGGAACGCATCAAAACAACCGCATAAATCTTGTTATCAGAAATCACGAAAGCTTCATGTTCGCTTCCGTTAGAACGTTGCACTTTGAAGTTGCTATTTTGCAACAATAATATATTCTGGTGTCGGCATGTTTTCCCTTTTTCGACAAACTTTATTTCAAATTTCTTGACATTACTACATATTTTTATAGCAACTGCATTGATGAAGTTATTATTCGATTGTTTATCATTCTTTATTATCACTAAACGTGAACGTTAGAGTTTCCAATGTCAAGCTCATAAGTTAAAGTAGTATTAAATTTTATCAAGATTGTATCGTTGCTCCTTAAATCAATAATATATATATAATACTAATGCAATAGCACTCGTCTTATATTTGCCTACTACACTGGTTCATACGTATTTTCATTAGAAAGTACTATAGTGGTAACAAAGTGAACGTAATTTTAACAGATTTGTCAATTAACTATGAGGAATATATTCAAATAACCTAATTTTCATTAATATGAGGCATCTGATATGAGCGCCGTTCAGTTAAGGCAATGCTCAGCATGACGCTCGAGTAACCAATTAGTAAATTATTCTACCACCAACGTAATTATCTCAGTTATAAAGCCTGGTTTCTTATGCGTTTATCCGAAATGACTAATTGTTCACAGAAGTAGGGTATAGGTCGTAAAAGAATTCACGAATGAGGAAAACATTGAAAGAAACACACGTCATAAAGTGGTTATTATACACATGCCATAATAATTCTTCTATTAATTCTTACTTAGTGTACTTATTACAAAACGCAATGATCTAATTTCTGATTAGATAGTTTATCAAACTTTTTCAATTAATCTGATGTATCTAAGAGCATATTTTATCTTAATTGGTATACCACTTGAAATCGGGTAATTGTAACTTTCATCCAGACACACTTGCGCACAGCGTTTGCAAAACACCGTTTTATTAGGATACAATAAGATATATAAATGCGACTGAACGTATACACCCTTGTTATTACAGTTCAGACAGCTGGTACATTGTGGATACAATTATTTAAGATAGACAATGATTATCATGAATAAATTAGCACATTTGGCCTCCGCAAATTCCGATTTTTTATAATTATGATCTTAACCCATATTACTGTTACATTTCTCCAGTGCGGCATCGTTTGATAAAATTTCATATGTTAGTCTATCTAGCGGTCATATAGTTTCAACATTCATATCTGACGGTAGCTATCTTGCTTCTGGATATCTGGATATCTGGAAATAGCATTAATATACATCAATCGAGTACAATACAAATGTATTACTGAGATCTAGATTTACTCAATATCATATCCAATGTAACAATGCGTTTAATGTATAATAATATGTAATTCCTTATAATATAATTTTCGAATTTATTGAATTCGCTAAATATTTTAGTTGGTATAGTTTTTCTTACACAGTTATTAACATCCTCAAACTCATTAAAAGGCCATATAACTTGCAAGTATCTTTTCACTGAAACGGATATGGTGTTCGTTAGCCTATGTTATTAGTGTTCTTATTGAAAGGCATGTTAAAAAGAACGATGACAAATGTCCACCAGTTCCTACATTATTATCAAAAAATTCTTTATAATAAACACATACATCTCAGAGCATGAAACTGTTAGGCGCCTTAAATATAGAAACATACAACTTGCCGATAAATGTCTGCGTATTGTTTCGATATGAGATGTGTTTCTGTTCGCGTATTGCTAGTAAGCATAGGTTATATATGTATTTGACATCATTGTATTCGAATGGTAAATGTTATATGTTTTGTTAAAAATATAATTGTACAAAAATATACTCTCTTTCTAATTAGAAATATGCACTTTAAACAGCACAAAACTACTTAATTGTAATAATAATCTTTTTCAGAATGCACTTGCGTCTACGTCTGTGTTCATAAATATATGAGTCGCTCTCTGGGTAAACGGGGCTTAACGCATATGCCTAAAGTATCGAACCAAATTAGGCTATTTCGGGACGACACTTTCTGCTTAGACTTAATTTTCATTTAGCACATACTTACCTTGAATGAACAATTCTATAATAGCGGAAATTGTCGTCCCTGAGTTACCGTTGCAGATTTCACAGGCTAATACAGGACGATACTACTCATATGCATTAGAATG
Source organism: Dreissena rostriformis (assembly GCA_007657795.1). Lineage (NCBI taxonomy): Eukaryota > Metazoa > Mollusca > Bivalvia > Myida > Dreissenidae > Dreissena > Dreissena rostriformis. Next base: position 125,735 of record VMBQ01000035.1, on the reverse strand, counting down.
TGTGCTTTTAGAACTAGAATGCACTTGAATACTTTCTGAGAACACTCACGTTGTGCACGGAATTGCTCCGATGTGAGATACATCGCTAGGACGCGGCGCCGATACATATCAATGTGTATTCATATTAGCATTTGATGTCACTGAGCTCAAATATAATTTTGGTTTGCAGAAGAAATGTTGCTAATCGAATTTTCGGCAATGCAATTAATTGTTTGAAAAGATTTAATCAATTCACAATAGTATTCACAAAAGTATCGCCAAGGGATAATATCACTATTTTTTCACCCTACACAGTTATATTTAAATCCTTTTTTTTAGATTTAAGAGTTATATTCCATGATTCACCGTTTTCTTTATTGTCAATGTGTTATTATTGTCCAGTATTTTGATTTTTATACAAGAATACATCGTGATTTCTGAGATCTAATTCAAAACATGAATTCAAACCGAAGTTTAATTGTCCAATACATGATGTCATTATAACGCGATTTGTTAAATATGTTTTATGTGCAAGTATATACGCTTTTCCGTGACAATCTTCATTTTTTCACCTTCGCTCAATAAATAATATTTGTCTGTAGACACCCTAAAATATGTTTTATGAATTTCTTTGAACTTTTGAGATCCACAACATTAGTAAAAGTCAACCAAAGAAAAACAAGCTATACTATATCAGCTAGTATATCAGCGATATTGCGGCACTTTAAGGAAACTTTGTGAAAATAAATCAAACCGACTCTAGAACGTATTGCTACAATATAAATATTGCTCAATAAACGCTACGAACACGTATATATAAGTAAAAGCACAAAGACATTACATTATGTGATCTTTAACGTAATTTTCAAATAAAGATGTATATGTTATGACGGACGAAATAATATATTCATTCAATTCACCTGGATGAATTTGGAATTATTTATTCTATTTTATTTTCATATTCATTAATCTGATATATTCCCACGGATATTATTCATTATATATATATATACTCTTATATAAATTAAAGATATTAAGTATCACTCGCAAACGTGTATTAAGCCAACAAAACAGTTTATGATGAACGCAAACTAGTTATAAGGTCAGATGCGGTTAATTATGTTTAATCACTAAATCACGTCATCTTTGACTACATAACATCACGCTAGCTACGATAAGCAGTTTATTAATAACTATCGGCAGTAAAATACGAAAGTTTGTTCATTAATTTAAATCGAAAAAAAAACTACTTACTTGTAAATTATTTCGCATTATGCGGATAATGACGTGTAAATAATTATTCTGACTTATGCAGTGACGCAGGATAGGTACGAAATCAAATATGAACCAAAGTAGGATTTGAGACTATCAGTGCTGAAGATCAATATAATCGCATGTTGTAAGCATCTCCGTTCTTAGCACGTAATTACTTTAATAAATCACGAAATCACGTTTCCTTGAAGCTTTTTGTTTAAGAGCATTACAAAACAATGTGTCCATCACAAATACGTTTGGCATCGGTATAAATATCACTATTTAGACGTCAACATGCAGAGGAAAGTATCACACTATACATAATAGACGTCAACATGCAGAGGAAAGTATCACATTATACAGAATAGACGTCAACATGCAGAGGAAAGTATCACACTAAACAGAAAAGACGTCAACATGCAGAGGAAAGTATCACAATATACAGAATAGACGTCAACATGCAGAGGAAAGTATCACACTATACAGAATAGACGTCAATATGCAGAGGAAAGTATCACACTATACAGAATAGACGTCAACATGCAGAGGAAAGTATCACACTATACAGAATAGACGTCAACATGCAGAGGAAAGTATCACACTATACAGAAATAATAAAGGCTGCTCTAATTTTTTTTAAGATTAACATGCCGACGTTACACTTATTTAATCTGTGTTAAGCTGGTACATGTGTATATACTGGTGTCAGATAAAGCTCTTAGTATTCACAAGTATATTTTTAATCTGCCAAAGAAAGATATACCAAAGACTTACTTTGCCATCATCATAATGGATGGCAGTTGGCAGTCTAGGACTTTTATCATAGTTTCAATACAAAACTATCTAACTGGAAAAAACGCATCAGTTTGTATTGGTCAAAACTGTCTCGGATAATTGAACACGGTAGATAATGAGTTTTTTGATAAATTGGATGTCGTATATAGTTGCTACGTTCTGTCCTAATATGCTGAGATCTTTTATCAAGAATGACTAGACTTTAGGTAATAAAGTAAGTCATCATTTTAAAAGCAAACTAAAAAATGGTCATTCAAACTCTGCTTGTTAGTGTGTGGTCGTTGTGTATTTATGTGTGCAATATTTATATATTTAAATAATGTATAAATAAACTCTCGATGTTGATTATTAAGAATAAGGGTGATTGGGCTTTTATACCTGTTGTTTTACTACTTCTGCCTAAAATGCATTACGATGATCTTGAATTGTAGTATATGATTTTATATTCTAAATTGTTTGCCTCACAAATGGATTAAGCCGATACATGAACTTAAATTTCATCGCGCCGCAAAATTTGTAATTATGTCGCTCTGGTGTATCTTAGTCATTGAGAATTTTAATCAAAATTGAATTAAACCAAAAAACCACGTACCAGTATAAGAGCTTAATATACACAATGTATTGTTTTGATAACGTATATTGAATGATAAATTTAAAACGTGTCTGTCTGAGGTACTCATTTTAAAACCATGAATCAATAATAGTAATTGTAGTGAGCAAATCACAAGGACAAATACAGTGTTTGTACTGCTTATTAAATTCGTAGTTAATAGTATACAGTTATTTCATGGATGCGCGGTGAACAGTCAAAACTGTTGTCCCAAGGTATCAGGGATGACTTTTGAACTGTTGCCCGAGGCCGATAGGCCGAGGGCAACAGTTCCAAATGTCAGCCCTGATACCGAGGGACAACAGTTTTGACTGTTCACTAACCATCCATGAAATAACTGTTTTATTACCTGATCAAGTTTCAAACATAGACAAAAAAACACATTTTATTTTATGCTTTCCGACGGTTTATAGAGAAATATCAGTGAAATGAATAGGCGATATAGGTGGTATATAAGTGGTATTTCAGTGTTTTAAACAGTGAAAAATAACAGTGAGAGATATCAAAATTGTTCACTGTTTTACTGTGAAATGACGTCATTTTTTTGACGAAATAACGTCATTATTCCAGCGGGCAACAGTTCAAACTATTGCCCGGTCAAAAGTTCAAAATATTCACCGGTAACAGTTTAAAACATGGCAACATTACTTTTTCGACGAGGAAATAGCAAACAATAAGTAATTATCATGTATATAAGTCATCGGGTAATAATAGAATTTGTTAAAAAAGAAAGACATTACTGTAAATTGAATATCGTCCAAGATTATATTGGAAAAAAAATATCGTATGCTACGTTTGTTAAGAAAAAAACTGAGCCTAATATTCCATGTGAAAAAAAAATCAAATATTAAAAACACGATGTTTGTTATATAAGTCACTGTTTTTAAAAGACAAATGATTTGTTTTTAATATCAACGATGGATATTATGTCAGACTAAACAGTCAATACATATATAATAATAATGAATTTAAATAGCAAGATATAGGGGGAGAGTGTTTAACGTTAAGTTAAAATTATACAAATATATGACGATGACGTTGCAACGGTGTTTCATAAACAAAACATGTAACTTGGTATCGCACATATAAGAATATATAGTAATGATTTAATTACCATCAATTTAATATGAATTTATGATCACAAAATGTCGCATAAGAAACTTCCCTTCCGCCATATTAATAATGCGGGGAATCACGTGGACAGATTTGAATAAAATGGCCGCCGATGCCTTGCTTAGATGCAGAAATTAAGTCTTCAAACAGATATGTCAGTAAAAGCCTAAAATTGCTAGATTTTAACCTCACAATAGAATTTTTGAAGAGATAACGCCATGAGCAATCGAATTATACATTTTTTTGTCAACCAAAATGCGTTCACATGAACAACTGGTACTTAAACAGTGCTAATTAGTGTGAAAAAAGTGATATTGTTGTTTTTCCGTGTTCAATGTCAATTGACGGTGCAGGAAATCGCGATCCACGAATTATCTCCACACTCAGACCAACCATATGCGTCATCCGATTAAAAACAAGTAAGTAATAAGGTAGATGTACCTGTTTGAAGACTCAATTTCTGCATCTAAGCGAGGCATCGGTGGCCATTTTTTCTCAAATCTGACCACGTGATTCCCCGCATTGATATTACAAAAGATCTTAAAAAACGGATTTGGTGGTCTCAAAAAGTGATCTTCACCGTGGTCTGGAAAATGTTTACCAAAGAGGTAAAATAATACACCAGCTATTTCGCGTTCATCAAGCTAGCCAAAGTGTAGACTCTTTAAATGTTTACGAAAACATTCATACATGGACATGTACAGGAATATTACCTGTTGCTTTACACATATTAGTATACATATTTTGTTGTATTTGTAAACGGCATTTTTTTTCATTAAGCCGTTGATATTCGTAGTTTATTAATCATCGCCACAAAAGCATGTATTAACCTTCGCATAGTAGCCTGTAACGCGAACAAAACTGGAAACAAATGCACACACGGAACATATTGATCCGTCCCGGTTTTAATCGGCCATATGTATGGCATTCTTGATCCAATGTTCTTCAATACTAAATATGAGTTTATCGGGTATATTTTTCTTTAAAGAAGGAAGCTCTGTCCAATATATATTGCTATGGAAACAGATCGCATTTACCGCCATTTCGACTAACCAGTACGATTAACTCTGATGTAAACGTTTAAACCAAGGACAAACAAGAGATTCCAACAGGGCACGCATGCCAACCTATTCCGCTTTTGTCTCCAAACTCCGCTTGTTTCAAAACCAAGATGTCATGGCGTTAAAAATAACTCAACGTGTCGCCTAAAACTACGATGGCAAGTCATTTTTACAAAAGCATGACGCCAAGAATTATGTTGATTTGTCGACTTAGGAAAAGATTTCAAGACTTAAATAACCCGCATGTTGGCATAACAGCCTAAATCCCTGAAGATATTTTATCCTTCAGGCCTTCTGTAATTTTAACTATTTCTGTGTTGCTTACTGACGACATAGATCTTGATGACTTGCAAGTAACGTAATTTTGACATGTCTATATAACTGAAGGAGGAATTGCTTGTTGTAATATTTTTCTATAAAAACGCATATGGTACACCCTGATGTTGTGATGATGTCAAAATTATATGACGGCATGATATGAAAACGGAGTCTGGCGTAAATAAGAACTCAACGTGTCGACTAAAAGTACGACGGCAAGTCATGTTTACAAGATGGCAAGTCATTTTCACAAGAGCATGACGCCAAAAAGTATGCTGATTTACAAAAGACGACATTACTGTAGCCTGAGATAAAATATGAAATGCTATTGATAGCAAAGGAGTGCCGTTCCCCAAAATTCAAACTTGTTTAAATTGAACGAAATAACTCAAAGCTTGGATTAATTATTAAATAAATTATATTTAAATAATTTATCGATGGCACAGCATAAGTTTGCATTTTGGTATCGAGTTTCAATACATTAACGAAAGAGTTACCCGAACCGGTTCCAATAACACATCTATATAGACTTTTTACCAATATCAATATTACACGCATATGTATCATTTCTTTAAAGGTGTATCAGTTCCTTACAAAATATCTAAGTGCTTATAATTGGGTTATATTGGGTTGATAAACTCTGTATAACACTACAACAATGAAACTTTTGGAAAAACGATCTAAAATACAATATTTATTGATTGGGAACCAGTTTTAAGAATCGTTTTCCAGAAATTAAGGAATTGTTTTGGTGCATGCCTTAATTAATTTGAAAGAAACAACAGAAATATTTTTAATTTTATAACTTGCGTCATAGACCTGCAAAATAAATAATGAAGGCAAATTTCGTATTATGAAGAACACACTATTGTTCTTACCGATACTCTATTTATGTGAAATTTGATATGCGTTTTGGGGGGAAATGTCGATACATCTTTCCAAATTGTGAAATAATGACATACACCAATTTCGATTTGTGTATTTATTAATTCAAGAATGATAACAAAATATAATAAATAGTTTTCCTACGCCGCTTTCATCTGATTAGCAGATACATTTTGAAGGGACTGTAACCACGAATGACGAAAAAGTAAAGTTCTAAAATACAGTATTATTTTACAATTATTAGTTTATATTGATTACAATATCACGACGGGTATATTACATTACTTGAAAAAAGTTCATATTTTCAGTATATTCGGTAATAAAATTTCGCGATGTGAAATCAAAAGTACATCGCGAAAATAGGTGACATAATGATATACACACTATAAATAACTCAAGTAGTTTGATCATTTTATATATAAAATATATAAAATGCACTACGCATGCACAATTTGCATTCCTGGCTTAACAACGTGACGCTGTTGATCAATCTACTTGCGTTATTTATAGTTAACTGGTAGATACCTTGTAGACATAACAAGTAAAATAAATAAATAAAAAAATAAAGTAAAAATAAAAAAACAACTTTTTTTTAAGTAATTTTATATAACAGTCGTGATATTTTAATCAATATAAACTAATAAATGTAAAAAAAATACGGTATTTGAGAACGTTTCTTGTTTCGCCATTCGTGGTTTACAGTCCCTTTATAACGCATATCAAATATTCTGGGAATTAGGTATGTTAATGTATACGCAAATGAAGGTTTAAGAAACATGTTTCAATTATTATGTGATCAACAATAGAGCTTAATGTCATGCTAAACTAGTTATGCCATAAATACTCACCACAAATAAATTGTAAGTTGATTTTGTTTTGTACTTTGTCAAAGCCTTGCAAGCATAATAGAAACTTATGGAAATCAAATATGCAAATACATTGTTAGTTGGATAAAATTTCGACAAGACCAGTATTATTCATTTACATGAGAACGCATCAAAACAACCGCATAAATCTTGTTATCTTCCGAGAGAAAGTTGCACTTTGAAGTTTTTATTTTTCAACAATGATATATTCTGGCGCAAACATAATTTCGTTTTTAAAAAACGATATTTCCTATTTCTGGTCATGGCTAAATATATTTGAGCAACTGAATTGATCAATTAATTGTTAAATTGTGTGATCATTCTTCATTATCATAAAGCGGAACGTTGTAGTTTCCAACGTCAAGCGCATTAAAGTAGTATTNCAATACATATATTATAATAATGAATTTAAATAGCAATATATAGGGGGAGAGTGTTTAACTTTAAGTTAAAATTATACAAATATATGACGATGACGTTGCAACGGTGTTTCATAAACAAAACATGTAACTTGGTATCGCACATATAAGAATATATAGTAATGATTTAATTACCATCCATTTAATATGAATTTATGATCACAAAATGTCGCATAAGAAACTTCCCACCCGACATATTAATAATGCGGGGAATCACGTGGACAGATTTGAATAAAATGGCCGCCGATGCCTTGCTTAGATGCAGAAATTAAGTCATCAAACAGATATGTCAGTGAAAGCTTTAAATTGCTAGATTTTAACCGCAAAATAGAATTTTTGAAGAGATAACGCCATGAGCAATCGAATTATACATTTTTTTGTCAACCAAAATGCGTTCACATCAACAACTGGTACTTAAACAGTGCTAATTAGTGTGAAAAAGTGATATTGTTGTTCGTCCGTGTTCAATGTCAATTGACGGTGCAGGAAATCGCGATCCACGAGTTATCTCCACACTCATACCAACCATAGGCGTCATCCGATTAAAAACAAGTAAGTAATAAGGTAGATGTACCTGTTTGAAGACTCAATTTCTGCATCTAAGCGAGGCATCGGCGGCCATTTTTTCTCAAATCTGACCACGTGATTTCCCGCATTGATATTAAAAAAGATCTTAAAAACGGATTTGGTGGTCTCAAAAAGTGATCTTCACCGTGGTCTGGAAAATGTTTAGCAAAGAGGTAAAATAATACAACAGCTCTTTGGCGTTCATCAAGCTAGCCAAAGTGTAGACTCTTTAAATGTTAACGAAAACATTCATACATGGACATGTGCAGGAATATTACCTGTTGCTTAACACATATTAGTATACATATTTTATTGTATTTGTAAACGGCATTTTTTTCATTAAGCCGTTGATATTCGTAGTTTATTAATCACCACCAAAAGCATGTAGTAACCTTCGCATAGAAGCCTGTAACGCGAACAAAACTGGAAACAAATGCACACACGGAACATATTGATCCGACCCGGTTTTAATCGGCCATATGTATGGCATTCTTGATCCAATGTTTTTCAATACTCAATATGAGTTTATCGGGTATATTTTTCTTTAAAGAAGGAAGCTCTGTCCAATATATATTGCTATGGAAACAGATCGCATTTACCGTCATTACGACTAGCCATTACGATTAACTCTGATGTAAACGTTTAAACCAAGGACAAACAAGAGATTCCAACAGGGCACGCATGCCAACCTATTCCGCTTTTGTCTCAAAACTCCGCTTGTTTTAAAACCAAGATGTCATGGCGTAAAAAATAACTCAACGTGTCGCCTAAAACTACGATGGCAAGTCATTTTTACAAAAGCATGACGCCAAGAGCTTTGTTGATTTGTCGACTTAGGATAAGATTTCAAGACTTAAATAACCCGCATGTTGGCATAACAGCCTTAATCCCCGAAGATATTTTATCCTTCAGCCGTTCTGTATTTTTAACTATTTCTGTGTTGCTAACTGTATGACGACATAGATCTTGATGACTTGCAAGTAACGTAATTTTGACGTGTCTATATAACTGAAGGAGGGATTGCTTGTTGTATTATTTTCTATGGAAACGCATATGGTACACCCTGATGTTGTGATGATGTCAACATTATTTGAAGGCATGATATGAAAACGGTGTCATGGCGTAAATAATAACTCAACGTGTCGACTAAAACTACGACGGCAAGTCATGTTTACAAGATGGCAAGTCATTTTCACAAGAGCATGACGCCAAAAATTATTCTGATTTACAAAAGACGACATTACTGTAGCCTGAGATAAAATATGAAATGATATTGATAGCAAATGAGTGCCGTTCCCCAAAATTCAAACTTATTTAAATTGAACGAAATAACGAAAAGCTTGGATTTTTTATTAAATAAATTATATATAAATAACTTATCGATGGCACAGCATAAGTTTGCATTTTGATATCAAGTTTCAATACATTAACGAAAGAGTTACCCGGACCCGTTTCAATACCACATCTATATAGACTTTTCACCAATATCAATATAACACGCATGTGTATCATTTCTTTGATGATTTCTTTAGATTTGATAAACTCTGTATAACACTACAACAATGAAACTTTTGGCAAAACGATATAAAATACAATATTTATGGATTGGGAACCAGTTTTAAGAATCGTTTTCCAGAAATTAAAGGAATTGTTTTGTTGCATGCCTTAATTAATTTGAAAGAAACAACAGAAATATTATTAATTGTATAACTTGCGTCATAGACCTCTAAAATAAATAATGAAGGTAAATTTCGTATTATTTATATAACAAATAGTTTACCTACGCCGCTTTCATCTGATTAGCAGATACATTTTGAAGGGGCTGTAACCACGAATGACGAAAAAAGAAAAGTTCTAAAATACGTTATTGTTTTACAATTATTAGTTTATATTGATTACAATATCACGACTGTAATATAACATTACTTAAAAAAAGTTAATATTTTCAGTATATTCGGTAATACAATTTCGCGATGTGAAATCGAAAGTACATCGCGAAAATAGGTGACATAACGATATACACACTATTAATAACGCAAGTAGATTGATTATTGTATATATAAAATATATACAATTCACTACGCATGCACAATTTGCATTCCTGGGTTAACCACGTGACGCTGATGATCAATTTACTTGCGTTATTTATAGTTAACTGGTAGATACCTGGTAGACATAACAAGTAAAATAAATAAATAAAAAAATAAAGTAAAAATAAAAGAACAACTTTTGTTCAAGTAATGTTATATAACAGCCATGATATTTTAATCAATATAAACTAATACTTGTAAACAAATACGGTATTTGAGAACTTTTCTTGTTTCGCCATTCGTGGTTTACAGTCCCTTTATAACGCATATCAAATATTCTGGGAATTAAGTATGCTCATGTATACGCAAATGAAGGTTTAAGAAACATGTTTCAATTATAATGTGATCAACAACAGAGCTTAATTTCATGCTTAACTAGTTATGCCATAAATACTCACCACAAACAATTTGTAAGTTGAGTTTGTTTTGTACTTTGTAAAAGCCTTGCAAGCATAATAGAAACTTATGGATATCAAATATGCAATAAATTGTTAGTTGGATAAAATTTCGACAAGACCAGTTTTATTAATTTACATGAGAACGCATCAAAACAACCGCATAGATCTTGTTATCTTCCGAGAGAAAGTTGCACTTTGAAGTTTTTATTTTGCAACAAAGATATATTCTGGCGCCGACATAATTTCGTTTTCGAAAAACGTAATTTCCAATTTCTTGTAATGGCTAAATATATTTGAGCAACTGAATTGATCAATTTATTGTTAAATTGTTTGATCATTCTTCATTATCATAAAGCGGAACGTTGTGGTTTCCAACGTCAAGCGCATTAAAGTAGTTTTATTTAATTGTATCCAGATTATACCGTGGCTTCTCAAATCAATTATATACAATCTCGGATAATAATGAAACAGCACTTGCCTTATGTTTACTTAACACACTGGTTTATATTTATCTTCACTGGAAAGTAATAAAGTGGTAAAAATGACAATTAAATTAAAACAAAAACTAAATATAACGTGAGGAAAGTTGACAATCAAATATGAGTAATATAATACACATAACCAATTGCCATTTATATAAGCCCTCTGAAATAAGCGCTGTTTATCAATGTTCAGCATACAGCTCGCGTAGACAATTAGCTTATTACTCTCCCCTCAAAGTCTTAATCTGAGTTCTAGCGCTCAGCTTAGAATGTGTTTTTTTTCCAAATAACTCGTTGTAAACACAAGTTAGTTATAGGTAGTAATAGTATTCACACACGAGGAAAACCTTAAAAGTAAAGCATGTCATGTGTTATATATACACAAGGTATCACCATCCTTTAATTAATTCTTTAAAAGTGAACGAATTAATTAAAGAATCTTAATGTATTATGTCTGAAAAGTTTGTTTATCAAACTTCTTCTATAAACGTTGCTGCATTTAAGAGCACGCTTTATATCTTAATAGTTTTCCCAATGTCACATGGGAAATTTCAATTTTAATCAAGACACACTTTTGCGCCCCAGCGTTTATAAAGGCGAAAAATCGGTGATTATGATACATTAAGATTAAATAAGCACATTTGGCCTCACACATTCTCATTGTTTTAGTTATGATCTAAACCCATGTTACAGATATTTTTCTCAATATAAAGAAGTGAAACTCCATTTGCTCAAGTACTTCGTCGTTTTATAAATTGCCTTTTTTGTAAATGAACGCATTATCACTAATATTAGTCTATCTAATAGTCATATATTATGAACACTAGTCGCTGATGGTAGTAATCTTGCTGTGGGATATCTGGAAATAGCATCATTGAACACCAATCGATTAAACATCATAAAACTACTTTATACTACTAATTATCTTTTTCAGAATGCACTTTTGTCTGCGTCATGTCTACATGTTCATGAACATATGAGCCACACTCTGGGGCAATGGGGCATAATGTATATTCAGAAGAAATATTGATGCTCGAATATACGGCAGTAAGGTTAATGTTTTGTAAAGAGCACCAAAAGGAAAAAGTATCGGAAGAGGATAATTAGATGCAATTATTTTACTATTATTTAAAATATGCCAAGTTATATTTAAGTCGCTTTTTTAAGATTTTAGCATTTAATTCCAGGATGCTAAACTTGCTATATTGAAAACGTGTTAATACTGTTGCTGTAATTCATGCGTGGTTGTCAGTTTGTGGTTATATATTGAAACAACACAACTTATGCATGTTGGCTGTAATATATTTTAATTATGTCAATAATAAATAACATTTGTCAACCAAATGCGCCTAAAATGCCGCTCTAATTCGATTTACTGTCCTGATTTCTGAGGTGCAAAACTTAAGAAAGACTTCAAAACGAAGTATTATTGTTTACGACATGCTTTTATTATAATGTAATGTGTGACATGTGTGTAGGTTCAAGTAATTCGGCCGTTTTTAAACAACCCTTAAACTATGCGTTTTCGCGTGATAAAACATATAAACCTGTACACTTTCTAAACATGTTTTATTATTTTTTTAACCTTTGGGGCCACGCGTCATTATTCAAAGTCAAGCAAAGAAATACAAACAAGCTAGTTAATCACCTAGTAAATCAGCTATATGGTTGCACTAGGACATAATGTAAAATTAATCAAACCGACTCTAGCACATATTACTGGAAAGCCTGATCAGTCAACGCAACAAACAACTATGTAGCAGAAACGGCACAGTATCAAATACTGCTTTGATCTATAAGTAGATTTTTACATTAAAATGTAAACATTATGACGGACTAATTAATATCTTTCTACAATTCACCTACATGAACTAACAATTATTTATTCCATTTTTTGTCATATGATTTGATCAGATATATTTCTATTAATAGTTAAAAATAAAACAACTCTAATATTAATCACAGTTTGTTAGTATTATGCGCACATGTGTGTTTATCCAACAACAAAGTCTATGAAAAATGCATACGGACATAGGCTTATGAGACATTGACATATGGGGATATGACTTGACTTATGCAGTGACGCAGGTTAGGTACGAAATTAATTATGAACATATGTACATTTTATATATCAATATTGAGTAGCAATGACATTGCATGTTATTATTATCTTGTTCTTGGCACGTTATTAATTTAATGAATCACGGAATCTTGTATCACGTTTCCTCAGAGCTGGGTTTGTTTAAGAACATTAATTGGAAAGCGTGTCCATCACAAATGAGCATGGTATTGGTATAATTACTACGCTTTAGACGTCAACAGAAATAGGAAAGTATCGCAATATACGGAGAGAACAACGTTTTCTCGATTGAATTTGTATTAATATTTACATCTAGACGTTTTATTAATTCCTTAATTCGGTCTTTTATAAGCTGGTACAATTTTGTATCATGGTTTCAGATAAAGCTTTTACTATTTACAAGTATACTTTTCATCTACAATAGAACGAAATCGTGTGTATATTATCACCAAATAGAACATTTGATAACTTATTTGGTCAATTTCTTTAACCTAGTTAAAATTTCAGTAATAAAAGCAAAACAACACTGAAAACAATTAGCATACTGTATTTTCATATGGTTTTCAATATTCTTAATATAAGGACAGTACTTAGCATTGAAACACATGTTTGGTTCGTGCCTAATAATGTTGATTGTTCTCATGTTGGTACAGCATAAGGTCTATGCTTATATTTATCAATTCTAGTTAAAATCAGAATGCTAAGCTGTAGTTGTCCAGTTATGGACTTTGCACTCAGTAGTACATAAAATCATTGTTTGACAATCGAAGACAAAACAGAAAGCATAGCGATTGCTGCGTTTGCAATAATTCAATTGCACGCTTTTACCAACGGCTCTCCGTGGCAGAGCGCTCTTGTTCTTGTCAGAGTTTGCGTACATTTTTTCTAACACAAATGGTTTGATAGTCGTCGAGGACCCACAATTTATTAATGAACATCCATGTAATTGCTCAACATGTGTGTCAAACAAAGGAGTTTTTTAGACAGTTATAAACCTAACGTGTAACTCATAATTTGATTTATACAAAAATAACTGTTGTTCACCCAGAAACTCTCATTATATATGAAATTGATAATTACGTTTTAAAACACTGCTGTTTACCTAGCAACCATCATTATATATGAAACTTGCAAATTGTGTTTACTTAATTGAGTATGTCTTTGTAAATTGCATATTGGATTCCAAGCACTCTTTGTGTAAAGCTACATTTTTGTTCATATTGTCCATTATGAAACTGATGTTTACTTAGCAATCATCATTATTTATGAAACTTGCAAATTGTGTTCACTGGATTAAGTTGTTTAACTTGTCTTTGTAATATGCATATTGCCATTATTGGATTCAACATTATACTTGTGTTGTAAAAATGCACTCTTTGTGTATTGTCATATGGTGACATAAGTACATGTATATGCATGCATATGTCTTTGTAAATTGATAGTATATAATTATAATACAACATGAATAAAGTCATTGAAACAGGAAAAAAATCGCTTAATTTGTTTTCAACTTATTCAGTATAAAAACATTGTAATATTTACTTACAGTTTAATTGACCCTAATACTACAATCAAACCATATACAAGCACAACTGAGTCTTAATTATCAGTTGTTAAGTCCGCTTCTGGCACCTAGCATATATGTACATTACACTTTGTGACTTAGCAAATTAACAAAGGTGTTGGCAGTGATTCGTGCTGTGGACGGGCATATTAAATGTTAGAGATGTGATAAACAATCAAACGCATTACTTTTTTCCAATTTATTTGTTTTGCTCGTGTTACTTTTCATTCCATACTTTTGTGCATGTTAAAGTTTAGAGACCAGACAATCCTTAAAAACGATTTATTTTCTAAGCAATTACCCTTAATCTCCTCTTAACACCAATTCAATTAAGTTATGCTCGGTTATATATAATAAAAGGTACATAGTTGTGGAGATTCTCCTATTACGATTTCGAAATGTATTTTATATATCATTTCATTATCAGAACGGCCAAACAGTTTAGTCCGCGGTGCGTTATTACTTCTTCTGTGTAGTTATTTACTGCAAATTAGTTTTCATTTAGTCCATATGCACGAGCATTTTAAACCGATTTTCACTGCATTTAATGAACATGTTACCACCTAGGCTTGTAAGAAACAAAGTGTAACGAAAATTCAGTAAAACAGGCGATGTTTTTTTTATTGACATTTATTTGAATTTTTCAGATAAAATGCTCACTCGTTTACATGTTTACACGCAACAGATTTAATAGTCTACTGCTTGACTTCTGATCAACATCAGTAAGGCTTATTAAGCTTTGTATTCAAACTACTCTTAGCAATTGCTACTGATGTTCAACTAATCGTTCTTCCAAAAAGTGTAGGATTCCGTCTAAATATACGACACGAATATCAATGTAAATGCTGACTAAAACGTCACACTTTGTAGCTCTCAAATTATTATTGTGAATATTGTCGTAAAGATTGTGAACATTGCCGTGATTATTTAATAGCATATATGGAAAATGGTGTGGTTCTTGTTGTTTTGCAAGAAGCTCTGAGTATTTTGTCGCTACACATGGAGGTGTTTACATGTCGCTGTGCTGTCATGCTGCTTTCAAATGTTACTTAGAGTTGTGTCATCGTCGGTTGTGATATTTGATGCTTTCTAGTGATATACCTTGTCTGATGTTTATTAACATAGACCGCATTTCAGAATGTGCATTAAAAATTCAAATATCCAATTATTTAGAAAAAAAATAAGTTCCAAGTAAAACATTAAAGGGCTGATTTTAAGGTTTTAAAATTGCTCTACGACATACTAATTGTTATGTTCTTTCTTCGCATATTTCGTTTTTTCTTTGTTTTGTGCACCCAAATTCAAAGTTAAAGAAAAATGTAACGAATAATTATGGATTCTTAAACTTTTCCCATACTCAATCTTCGCCCCTACCTCCTACCCATTTTTCTGAACTATTTACTTACAAAGTTCACTCTTGTGACCATAAATATTGATAAAGAAAAACGTATTTGGTATATATTTTATGTATAGATGCATTATATCGAGGGCTGAACGGAAAACTATCGTATCCCCTTCTTTATTTACTATGAGTTACAACAGTCTTCCTTTTACCCCTCGGTATATGAATGTATTATAATAGATAAGGTGTAACACGTGGAATAAAGAAAATATAAGCAGAAACGTGATCTTATCTACCCTCGGGACCAAATTAAATACCAATATCTAGTCATTACTATTTTGTTATTATTCCTCTTAAAAATAATGACTTAAAGAAGATACGAGCTTGAAACTTATAAATGTTCTATGATGTATCATTGATTGAAAAATAGAATACAAAATCATTAAGCTCAATGCACAAATGTTGAGTTCAAGTTTCACTTCAAAGGCACCCACGTTTGTCATAAATTAATATGCCAACATCATTTCGCAGTTGAGACTTGTAGGTGTTACATACACAAACTTAGGACACATCTAATTTCATATACAACTATCATAAACTTTTTACAACTATAAAACAAATGTAGTTAATTTTTTGTACAAGACAGAAATCTAACCCAAAATAACTAATATTGCTAAATTTGCATTGCTCACCTTAGAGATAATATTTAGAAATGCATAGAATAGTTCAATTGCACAAAAACATGTTCATATATATGAAAATGATGTATAATTCACAATCAACTTATAGTGTAACAAATAATATATGTTCGAATGGTACCTACACAGATAATGAAGAATAACTTACCAAACTCTTGGAGTTCGAAAACATTGTCCATATTGTGTAAGGCAGTTGAAATGTTTACCGGATAAACAAGGGGACGTTTCCGTTCGTTCGCGTATTTTAAAAATGTTATTTCACATACTTATTAACGAAATTATAATATTTGGAAAAGTCTAAAATAATTATGAAAATAAGAAAAAGAATTGAATGAAAAACGATGCCTCTCGGGAAATCGAACCCGGGACCTCTAGAAGTAAAAGCTAAAGCTCTTTTTCTACACCACGAGCGCTTTTCGTTTCTAAAAAAGCGTATACATTTGTAAGACTCAAATCTAGTTTAAATTGTTATCGAATGTTTTTTGTTTTACAAATATACTTAAAAACCGTGCGAAGCAAAAGTCATTAACGAAATTAGGCGACATTACACGAACTTCATAACAGGTTTAAGACGATACAGAATTAATATATACAGTATATGTTTAAATGTGGATACGAGCAAATGGAACGACATGCCCATGTTATAGATATATTACCTCTTATTATATATAATAAGGCATGAAAACTTAGCTGATGTAACATAATAGCCTATTTTCAGTAATTTATTTACATAATCAAATATTTTCCATTTTGTAATCGTAACATTGTTTAAGAATAAATTAATATCGATACAAAATATTTACATGGCAATCGATATTTCCAGTGAGATCATGATTGATGGATTTTCGTCATAAAGAAATTCCGAATTGAAGTATTTAAACTATTAATAAGAAAATTACATAACCAAAAACATCAAAACAAAGTTACCGTTAACATTGTGCAATTGTATAATTAATGCTATATATACATATTTGCGATTGCAAAATAGTTACAAGTAGAAGTCATTGTAGATAACAATCCTTATAGACCGTAAGACTTATCAATGTATCAACCATTTGTACACAAGCAAAATGAAACTGCCTTCCTCTAGTTAATATTCTGAAGTGTTGCATACATCATCATCATTCACAACATCGTGGGGGATTTCCATATACTGGGAAAAACAATTTTGTGGTCGCTTTGGTCAATTTGTCCAGAATAATGAAACTGTCATCTGACGAAATATCGCGAGTTGGACTAGTAAGGGTTCCATTGCCCCATGAACTACGTTATGAAGGAATTTACGCATACGCGAATTCATTGGACGACGTGAAACACATTTGAGGTTACAAATGAGTTATTTACTATTAGGTTGTGACACATATTTTGCTTCAAGTGAATACAAGTTCAAACCTGGCGATTTTTGTCATGTATTTGTTTATTTATTTTAATAAGCCTTGTCCACTCTTTACCTTTCAAATGCATTTCTAAACAACAGGTTACATATGTTAGTAGAAACATGCTTACCAAATACGAAAAACAATTTCATTTTTTGCTATGTAAGTGTTCTATAATAAAACATAGATTCAATTTATGAAACAATCGTTATCTAACATTTAGACATATGACAAAATCGCGATCTTTTCCACTTTCATTATAACATCATATCCACGTTTGAAACCAAGAGACTATTCTCATTGCGTGACCCATTACCGAGTTTGCATCATATTATAATCATATAAATTGATTTATAATGGCAGAGACTAGATTGCTCGTTTCATTCATTAAGGGTAATGGTTTCTAAACAGGTTGCCTTCACATAAGTGCCACATAATTCAAAACAGTGTAATGCTTACCACATAGTTAAATACGTGATATTCAGTGCAATGAATTTGAAATTCGTAAATGATTAGTTCGTCTGAAACATAAAATATACTTCAAAAAGAAGTTTTTGTCTTTCCATGAACAAAACACATGCACCCATTACGTTTATACACTTAACATTTTCTATGTATTTTCATTTATTTTAAAATGTTGTTCAGTGTCACCCAAAGACTCTGGCGGAGCTTTTATACATCTCTATGATGAATATGTTTTAATAAAAGAGGTATATGAGTAGCAAGAATCAATATGATCTTACTACATCCTGCGGCAAGAAGGATTGTTCGGAGCAGCAACTATTCTGAAAAGATTCGATTAGATTTCGAATAAAAAGCACGCTGTGGATGATGTGTCGATCTAAAATGATCTGTTTAAGTAGTCCGCTTTATATATCAACCTCGAATAAAACGCATCGCACAAGACAGATCAGTGAATATAAGTGCAACTCGTTGATCTTCTTAGCCTTTTATCAATGAATGGTGTCAGTTGAAGATGAAGTATTCATTTTATATTATTTTGTGACTGATAATAATTATATGTTTATGATTTCGAACACAAAGTGTTGCGTTCTCTTGATCTTTTACATAGAGTTTTTACTGACAAACGAGCAAACACATGTTTTAAATAAATAGTCTGGACAGGAAATGTGACATTAAACTAGAAAACATATTTCACGAATACAGTACTACGAACAATCTTGCTGAAATTTTATTTACATTAAATAATTGACTCAGTATTGACTTGGAGTATGCTATTGAATAGTACAATTCAGCTTATTTAACTCGATTATGCCAAATAAAATATTCTCAATACATGTACAAGGAAAATGAGTATTTTTCTTTACATATACCTCATAACTGTCTTTTTGCTGTTGTAGTATTTACTGTTTCTTGACGAGACCTATTTTGGGATGTGTCTGTACCCATGATTTACTATTCGCGTTACGTATATTCTACGACATCGTAAACTTGATAATGTTGGATGGATCGTTTTTCAATTTTGGACTCAACAGAAAACAAAATGTTACACATAAATAAATATAATATATCATATTGTTAAACCCTATCAAATCGATTTCATATCAAAATTCTAATTTAACTAAAAAAATACTCGTGATTACGCTTCCATGAATTATTTTACATGCATACCTTATTCCTAAAGAGATCAAGTGTTTAATGAGTTTAGCTTTACATTCTTATATCAATCTATGGCACTCAAATGGTGTTATTTGTTAAACTTATTAAAGGGCTTGATTGTAGTATTTTGTCATCCGTCATACTGTTTTAATGTAATATAAATTTGCTGAAACGCTTGATAATTACCAGGCAATTGGGAAACCTGGGTGCCATGGTAAACAAACGGAGGCACATAAATTCTGCTTAAAATCAGGTATTCAGATAGAATACTTAATTAAGATATAATAGTAAGGGCCAATTTGCGTATAAAAAGCGCATCATCTTGTCTGTGCGGTAGTCAAATCTTCTCATTTTTACTGAACAATCACATTAAGCACGTGCATTCTCCTCATTCTCTTGCAATATCACCGTTATATTTTATCCAACAAGTTCGTTTAATAAAAACAATTATTGCCGGAGCCTTTTTGGGTTGTAATCCGGAGTATTTAACACAATAACAACATCATCGAATCACCTGACAAAACAACACGGGTCCATTTTATCCAACAATGATAGTTGCATTCAAGTAATTACGGCTGTTACCCTATTTGATTGTAAAATGGTTTATAGTGCGTAGGCTTTTTTTGTACTTTTTGATTTTTCCGCATTATTGCTCATTTCGGTGTAAGTTTATCGCGGTTAAGATGAGTCCGAAGGTAAACGCTTTGTTACGTATTGGACGTAATGAAACATACACGTTAATATGTATGCAGATTATATATAAGAGGAGGAATACACTTTTATTTGAATCAGAATTATTCAGGTATCGGCTCATACAACAAAATGCCTCGCATAATAAATGTATCTTTAATCAGCAAAAAATTATCTCTTTATATATGAAAAGTTTATGTTTGGACATACCTCGTGGAATTAACAAATATTAAATCCGTGAACAATTTCCCATAACCTGCTACAAAAATAACCACAAATCCAATTTAAGATAGATTGTTAAATATAAAAACGTTTCAATGCAGACATTTTAAGTTCCAGCTTCACTTGCAAGGGTACACTAGTTTGTCACAAATCAATATGCCACATTCCTGCTGAAGTTGAGACTTTACGATGCTGCATAAACTTATTGAACATATCTTATTTCATATACAACTATCATAAACTATGTTATGAATAATATGTAGAATATCATTTTTAAACCAAACCAAATATATTCCAAAAAAACTTGTATTGCTCTATTGATAATTCTCACCTAAGCAATCATATTCAGATGTACCTAGTTTCCATATGGAAGTATTCAATTGTGCAAACATATGTTCAAATAGATGACAACGATTGATATTTCATTATCAAATCATAATGTATTAAACAAAATGTTTAGTCCTACACAGCTCTGGAAGGAAGGAACATTGGAGTTCTAAAACCATTTTCCATATTGTGTAAGACAGAGGAAATTTTGACTGGGGAAACAATGACACTTTTTCTCACGTTTTTGTATTTTATAATGTCAATTTACATATCTATTAAACACACTTTTATATTTGGAATGGTCATCAATATAATGATATAATAAAACACATTGAATAAAAATAATTGCTATAATTAAATAGTTTGTAGTAAAATCACTGAAGATAAAAATCATTAAACACGGATCAATGTATCAACAACATTATACAAATGCAAAATAAAATTGCCTGCCTTTTGTTACTATTTTGTAGTGATGCGTGCAAAGTCAAAACATCGTTTGACACATTTCGTGTGAGAAATTTTATAAATAATATTGGGGAAGAACTTAATATATGGTCCGTGTGGTTAATTTGTCCAGAGAAATGGACCTCTCATCTGACAAAGTATCCCGAGTGGACTAATGCAGGATATTTTTACGTCTTGAAGAAAGTTGTGAAGGAAACTAATAATACGCGAGTAAATTGGATGACGTGAAACACATTGGACGTTTAATATAAGTTATTGAATATGTATGTCGGAAAAATATTAAGTGCATTTAAGTTCAAACTTTTCGCTTTGTTGCATTTTTGTATGAGTCATGTCTACTCTTAACCTTAAAAATGCTTTGAATAATTTCGAAAAAACATGTTGCATATGTAAATCTTTATGAGACAAAGACATCACAATTTGAAGATAACTAAGAACATGCTTACCGAATACGAGGAGATAAAGCATAGTTCCAATTGATAAACCAATCGTTATCTTACTATTTGAAATGTGACAACAGCTGAATATATTCCTATATCATTATTTAGATCATCATGTAACTGTTCGACGTCTGGAGATTATTCTCATTGCGTGACACATTACCGAGTTTGCATCAGAACATTATTATATACATTGATTTAAAACGACATATCGAATGAAATATGCTCAATGCAAAGTACGTTAGCCGTGTTCGGGGATACCTGCTAACTGTCTCTCGTTGCTGTTGACACTGTTTCTCGACGAGACCTATTGTTTAATGTGTCCGTATTTATGACTTCGCATGACGTATATTCCACGACAACATGAACTTGACTATGCTGGAAATATCGTTTGACAATGTGTGACTCCAAAGAAAACAAATTGTAACACATAATTTAAATAATATAACAAATTGTTAAAACGTGAAAAATCGATTTCATATGACAACTTTAATTTAAGTAAAACAATACTCGTAATACTAGCGCTTACATACACTTCCACGATTTAGTTTTAACCGTACTTTATTCCTTAAGAGATCACTAGTGTCAGCTTAATGAATTCAGCTTAACGATTCAATATCATTTGTTTACATTTAACTGTTGTTGTTGTTTTTAATCATGAAACATCCAATGAAAACAACTTGATTGCATTCGTTTTGATTGTGCACTAACAAGACATCCATTATTTTTTTACATATCATCATGTTATACTTTTCCGTCTTCGCTATAATGTAATACCAAAGAGAGTCGGTGATTATCCGAGATGCTTTCAGACAGAAATTCAAATCCACAGCAACGCTTGGAAATTATTGGGTAATTTTGAAACGTGGGCGACATGTCAAACAAACCGGAGGCACATAAACATTCTACAACCATATATCAAAAACTGTGCCACTTAATGTTTAATAACGCAGAATCAATTCGAAGTTAAAACACGACCAATTGTTTGCACATGTTTCTTATTGTTTGGTTAACAAATATCTTCTAGTGTGTTCACTAGGTTATTTTGAATCATTACACAGCGACATAGATGTGTACTACAAATAGACCAGTTTCATTAACATTTCCAAAATATCAATTAGATAAATGTCCTGACCGATTTTTATGAAATGAGGAAATAAGTTGTGTCCTCGAGATTATTCAAAATCTTGCAAGTGTTCAATAAAGCCATTGAAGAAAACCCCAAAGGCGCCAACTGCAATTGTTTAAATGTTACAGACCCATTTTCAAAATTAATATATAATTAAGAAATTAAACTGGAACAAGTTCCATGTTTATGGCATTGCTACACTGGTTGCGAGTTTTTTGTTTAATAAATAATCAGAACAACTTCTCAGTCACACCCGGAGGGAATGTTTTTTTAATAATCTTAAATTGTGTTAATCACGTCAAGAAAGAATTAGAGACCTCGACCAAAATATCATAAGTGAGGTTTAGGTTTACAATTATTTCATTTATTTGACATATATATATATACCATACTTCAATCTAATGCATGATGTTAAGTTTTATTTGAATATTTATACTGTGTTGTTTCTGTTAATACAACGGAAAATGTCCGTCGATTTCTTTGTATTACTCTGAAAACATCAAATCAAATATTTTGTAATTATTATACTGAGTGTAGCGTTATTATTTATATGTTTGAAAGCTGATTTTATGTGCGTATAACTTCAATCTATGTGTGTACTAGTAATACATTTATCATGTTAATACGTTTATCAGGGAAAGTGTGTCTTTTTGGTATTGCGACAATTAATTTGTGTATAGACATTAATTGAAGAACTGACAAGATGTCCAGAAAATTGCATACCAACTAGTTCTCGATGATTGATATTAAAAAACACACTTTTGATGGGAGCCACAAATGGCGCAAAGTTAAATATGAACAGATTATTGGAGATTTCCCAACTGTGTACATGAATTTGATATACAAAAGAGTTTTTGACTGTGACACACAACTTAATAACTTTAAATTTGTTTAAAACCCAATGTGTTGGGGTAACTTTTCTTATAAACTGTTATTCTAGCTTTTTATTCATCAACGTTTTATCTTTTGATATTTTGTAGAAAGATCGAATATACGCGCATTTAGTTAAATTAGCCCATTATAGTTGTACAGCTTAATAAAAAAGAAAATTCCTTAATAACAATGTAGAAAGCGCCAATCATGGAGTTTTTATTTTGATCAGTTTAAACATAATTTCAGGACTGTTGCAAAAATATGTTCAATTCTTACCATGTCGTGTTACGTTAATATAATAGTTGCTCCCTATATATCCATGAAAATGTTATTTACGTCATATTTTGTCTATTATATAGGCTGTTGTTAAGTCCTCGAATAATCCCTATTATCCTGTCAAATTTGATCTTATATCTGAACGATACAATGAAACTGTCAGACTGAGATTGTGTTATAATGACACAACTCCATGAATAATAATATTTATTATATACCTGTTCGATGCTTTTAACAAAATACAGGTTGTATCAAAGATCACGTATTATGCTACTCACTGTTTCCGATTCCGTATTACCATACTAGCCGGACTGCTTTCTTCGATCCATTTAATGAAGTCACATTTTAATGACGTAACATTTTAGTCATTGTTTTGTCAGTTTTGTTAAAGAAAAAAAATACAATTGATATAACATTCATCCTACCTGAGAAAATCCCCGTTTTGCCGTTGTTAAGAATCTGAAGGCATCGTAAAATAGGTCATATTTGAATGACTGTCTTTTAACGACTCGTGCCAGCTGCTTTCTGTGACATTGGGATGAGACAAATCAATGTTTAATAACTGTGCACGCAAAGTACAAACAAATATGTATCACAAAAAAAGAGTGCCATCAAATATTCACGGTTGATACCCTCTGTGATTGTAAAATAATTTAATGTGTTGGCTTAGTTTGTTCTCTTTGTATTTTTAAACATTCTAGCTCATTCTGGTTGAAGTGTTTTTCTGGTGGATATAAATCA
This sequence comes from Dreissena rostriformis, assembly GCA_007657795.1. NCBI lineage: Eukaryota > Metazoa > Mollusca > Bivalvia > Myida > Dreissenidae > Dreissena > Dreissena rostriformis. Next base: position 101,055 of record VMBQ01000035.1, on the reverse strand, counting down.
AGAGGTATCTTATGTTATTAAAACCCCAACGTTTACGTTAAAATAATGCATATATAGTGTATGCTTCATACCAAAACAAGTTGAAGGTAACACACAGTTGATTGCCTTAAGAATAATTCATATGAACGTGACATGCAATTACACACCAGACAATTGTCACCGATTAAAAAATCATTTTTTTATATATATCGATATAAAAATTGGTATTTTATATACCGATTTTAAACTCAGTATTAATATATACTGGATTTGCAATAAATAAGAAACAGTAACAACTTAGAATGGTTTGTCTTGTGATTGGAGAAGTTACCGTTAGAGAGTTTGGCGCTGCACATTCTTTCAAAGTCAAAAGAAACAATTGATACATATTGTTCATGCAATGGACAATAAGCAAATGACAGTTGCGGTTTTGATTGTGTTCAATGATTTATACATGAATATAACATATTGGGTAGTCGACTGCGTCTTAAAGAAGGACAATTGTGTCTTTAATGATGTAAGATCGAACTTTCTGTTTAAGCATCATGGCGTATAGATAAACTGGTCAAATAAATGTCGAATATTGGACAATATAACTATTCTGATAAAGAAAGTTACTACTCAGGTTGTGCAAAATATGGAAACGAATATAATATTTAAACGCACCATTCAGTCTATGCAATGAAAATGTATCGAATGTAACCGTCGAAAACGCTCATTCAGCATACACGAGTCTATTAATATTTATCTATATCAAAACTTGTTAAAATAGATATCACACATCATTTACATCATGCAAACGTGCTTTATGGTAAATTTGAATCACAATGAGAGCGGCAAATACGTGTAAGATATTCTCGAGCCCAATGTTCAGTAACTAACTAAAATGCCAATTTACAAATATAAATAATTTTCATTATCGAATAGCACATTGGTGGGTATATTTATTGAAAAACAATTCATAAAGCAAAACTTATATAACACAACCAAAGTTCTCATGTATGGTTTCCATGTTGCAAACAAACAAATTGTTATTCATAGAAATTACGTTCATGAATCCTAACTATTTCCCTCTTAAAGCACAGCTGGCAAAATGTGTTTTTTTTATTTTATCTTTGCAGAAATTCATTCATTAGGAAATCTTACGATACAAAAAAGCGATAGCTGGAGATGCGTCCAAACGTTTTGAGACGTATTTGACGTAATTCAAAAAACACATTTTCGCGCCGTTAACATGTATGCTTTTTTATATTTAAACGAGGAATACACTTTAAATTATGTCAAGGATATTAACGTATCGGCTTTTAAAAAAAAGGCTCACATGCTAAATTTGAACTGTATCCATCACATGATACTCTCTTTATATGAAAATGTTCATGTTTCCGCAAACCGTCTGGTATTAACTGATATCAAATCCTTGATCAATTCTTATAAAACGAATACAAATCACCACACATGAAATTAACGATAAATTGTTCAATCATACTAGTTTGTGCTATTAATGTCAGCATTATCAATTTAATGTCTCGTTAGCGTAAGTAGTTGTATGAATTGATTTATGTCAAAGAGACCACATATTTGATTGACATTATATACATTTCAATAATTGTTTATTGTTCATCTTTTTTTTTAATGCTTGCACGTGCATGGAGTTGTCTAAGGGTGGCCTATTAAAAAAATATGTATACATTCCGGTAATAGGAACGCAACTTACCTACGATGTTTTTTTAACCGAATGTTGTTTGAAACATTATGTGTATTAAAGGCTGCTTACTTAGTCATTATGTTTTATGCTTTTTCTGTCAGTGAAATGTAGAACCTACGGCGATTAAGAACTCGTAGCAAAGTGTGTTTTGTCGTTCACTTAAAAAAAAATACCGGTATAAAATGGTAAGACTTTATTCAAGACCTTACAACAAGGCTTTGCATGAATGATTGTATGTGTCGCAAACATGAAATCAATTAACGCTTATTCTATCTACGGTTTGATTGTTGTCTCTATGATAAACTTCATAATTGTATTATGATAGATAGAATCTGATTGTCTTCCTTTCATGTATTTTTAAGGATTAAATACACTTTCTAAATACAACATTTAAATCCACAAGTTATTGAAATCGTGTCATTTCATTTATTCATATATTTTTTATAGAAATGTATGTGTCTTTAGAAAAGTGATCGAGTTTTCGTTTGCACTCACGTAGTACTTATTGTATGTTATTCTGTAAATTCTTCTATTATATGTTTTTGATGAGTGACTTTAATTCGATCAAAAACATACGGCAACACGGAAATACTCACAATCAACTTACGTCAGACCGTCGGATAAAGGTTGTGTGCAACCTGTGTTAAAGTTCCAACGTTTTATACGTTATGGTTATGTCAGCTGTACCGTTAATTCGAACGCTACTATGAATTGTATTCGCATTTCATGCTTATCTTATGTACGCAATGTCCTCGTATAATTTACAGTTCATCTCGTGTTTCGTTATAAATTTTATAACAATGCATATAGTATACTTGACGAAGTTTAGAATATCAGGTGAACGTTTTACGACACTTAAATCAAGTTTATAATGCAAGCCTTAACATGAAAAGTGCTAATGGCGAATACATTTTATTTCCTTGTGGTGTCTACGTCGTTATATAGTTCATATTTGTAAAAACTTTAAACTGACATTGCGATTTGCAAAAATAACAAAACTTAATCTCGATTGTCAACTGTATTTGTATTTTTTAAATTTTTAAATCAAATAAATGCATTTAAACACAAATATAATTCTGACCCATAGAGTTAGAGTTATATATTTTCTTTTGAAATAATTTCTCCTGTTAATAATTGTCCTATATATCTTCATGTGACAAATTTTTAAATCTCAGTCCTATCCACAATTAATAATTCAAATGCAAAATTAAAGGGACTGTAAACCAAGAATGACGAAAAACGAAAAGTTCTAAAATACCGTATATGTTTACAATTATGAGTTTATATTGATTAAAATATCACGACTGGTATATAACATTACTTGAAAAAAGTTTCTTTTTTTCATTTTTACTTTATTTTTGTATGTATTTATTTTTTACTGGGTATGCATACCCAGTAAAAATAAATAAATACAAAAATAAATGATTCATCGTCCCGTGGTAAACCTAGGAATGCAAATTGTGCATGCGTAGTGAATTGTATATATTTTATATATAAAATGATCAATATACTTGCGTTATTTATAGTGTGTATATCGTTATGCCACCTATTTTCGCGATGCACTTATATTACCGAATATACTGAAAATATGAACTTTTTTCAAGTAATGTAATATACCAGTCGGGATATTTTAATCAAAAATAATTGTAAAAAAGGTATTTTAGAACTTTTCTTTTTTCGTCATTCGTGGTTTACAATCCCTTTAACTGTGTAATATATGAAACCTCCAAATGTAATTATCACATACGTAACTTAGATCGAGTAATACAATAAACTATCAAGTAAAACATTAGTATGACAACGAATTCAACTTCTGCTAATAATTTAGATTGAATATCTGTACACAAAAACTGATCAAATAACCGATGTGACGCTACTGTTCACTGTACACAAAAACTGATCAAATAACTGATGTGACGCTACTGTTCAAAATCCTTATCGTACATATAAAGATTATATAAAGATTAGAAAATTACTTTACTAGATTGTTGCAAAAACTGGCTAACAATATTTTCTCCGGAAAAGGCTACATTGTGGGCAACCCAGTGTAGAAACAAAGGTTACACATTTGAGTCCTTTCAAAAATACATAACGTTATTTCTTAATGCAACTATCATTGGTTGATGAAGTGCGTCAGCATTGTTTGTACCGTAAGATTAGATGGGTTGTTTTTTTCTCCAAGAAGTGGTGATCCCGATTACAACGATTGCTTTGGGCGTCTCTACCGTCTACTGATCTGTGATTAATATATAACTGTCGTTAAATATCTTTAATGACAAGTGCTTTCATGTTGTTTTTTTCAATGAACTGCGAAACAAACACACCGCGTTATATATATATACGATGTAGCGTGGTACCGTGGTAACATAAGCCTACATAACATCAACTGCGTTTGCTGGTGCAATACATATTGGTCACGGGTTATTGTTAAACATCAAACAATTACGAAGCACGACTCGTAACTAATGTAGGTGATACCGTATGTAATTGTGGTCATATGCCTGGTATGAATAATTCAATGCTTCACCAGACTAATTGTACAGGGCGCTTCACCAGACTAATTGTGCAGGGCAAAGGTTCAAAGATACCTGATAATGGTTTGTGTCGAACAAGAACTATTATGAGAATCATATTATGACACAGATAGCTCAGTTAAATAATTGTACCGAAAAGGAACAGAGCAGTATTGGTTTCAAAAATTAAATCATGTACTAATATAACTTAACAATGCCACTATGCAGCTGGTATGTATTGTTTTAACATTGAATTATAAAATTGTAATTTATAATCACTTCGATTACTATTGTACATTTAAGCACGAGAACATGAAATGCAGCGAAAAGAAACACAATCTTCAAAACATGTAAATTGTTCTCATTCTAAACTTTCTGATAACTGCAGAACATTGTCGATTAAGCATGTTTGCTTTGTTTCATATTTTACAACTTAAATATCAGGGATATCAAATTTGACATTGATCACTATATCCTGTTATGTTTAATTAAAACATAGTACCTGATATTCCTTGGAACAACCGAGAGGTCATTCGTTTGTGTACCAATTGAACTTACAATATTTATTAAACCTTACCCTTAGTTCATCCTGTCGCCTTAGCGGTCGTAAGCTTTTAGGATATACTATCTCGTTAATTGTAGTTCGTGTGAACTGTTAAACTGCTGACATTTAAATGTCATACTTAGCATACCACAAAAGGTTGAAAATCAAACCCTTAAGCTGAACTATTTAAACATATGCCATTTCAAATGTATATACATTTTTCCCACTCACCGTCAGGTAATGATACACTTATCTCCCACAAATACTTGCATCATTCATGCATGAAATAAACTTATTTAATACTAAGTCTAGATTTATCATTTTCCGGTTTATTCTTATTGCTGTTGTTAACACGAATGTTAAGTCGATTTCCACTACTATCGAATCGTATTTATTACTATGGTCAAGTTGTGTTTGATCTAGTACTTGAAATAATCATTAACTCAGTATCGAATGAAAGCAGTTAAATTCATATTTCAAATCGCGTAAATCTTCCTGTCATGTACTTGTGTAAAGCGATATGATATGGGTTTCTTCTTCATAAAACGTTGATACATACAAAGTAGGAACATAAATTAAGAACAAGTTCTACCCGAACATCAAATGAAGTTGCGTTTTATATATATGAGAATATATTCTATGTGCAGATTTTATCAGATGACACATAGACAAAAGTTTCAGTTCTGCGTATTCTTGTCGTAATGAATTACATTAAACACTATCTGATGAATTGTTATATTAGCGGATAGTTAATAAACTTTATTAAACATATCTCGATTGTTTTATTGGTTGGATTTTTTATTTCGAGTATAGACGTTTGACTTTCACATCGTATTTACTCGCTTTAGTTCTAAAGTGGAGAATTTACGGAAACAACAGACAGTGATTTGGTTTAATTGCTATTAGAATTATGCAAAAAACTTTGAAATTCGAGTTCATCAATATCAGATTATACTGACCCACGCGGGTCATGCGGATACTTCGACAACGAATTACACTTCAATAGCAGAATAAACCAAAAGTCACGCGCAAGATGTGAGTTCCTCAGCGTTTTAAAAACATATATCATAAACATTAGTTTCTGAGACACAGGACATGGTGCAGTTTGTTAATGGCATATACTTTTGTAATGTGAAGAAAGTATTTCACGGAAGAATGGTAGATTTGGGCCAAACATTGAAGAACATTCAATCTGTACACCTTGAAACAAAAAAAAATACTGTTCTTCAAATACTTAATTGTAATAGTATTTAATAAAAAAGGAACACAGATAGACCATGTTTAATAGATTGTATGTCTGATGTTGAAGACACTTTGATTTTCGATAAAGACGCGTCGGATAAAGGAGACAATAAATATGACAATCTGATATACGAGGCTTATCTTCTACTTAGACTGAATTTATTTACATTATGACTATTCTTCCCAAACAAACAAACGCGACACAAGTGCAATATATGCATAACTTAATTGCAAATACATGTGAAATATAACACAAAGGGTGTTAGTAGTTTCAAAAAATCACATTACTCTTAAACATCTTGTATCTGAAAATAAACTGTGATAATTTCAATTTTTAAATAAGATATACAATTATAAAATAGATAACACATTTAATTTGTTGAAGTTGATTTACCAATTGAATTAAACATCTATTTTCAACTCAAAGCTGGACAGTTCTCATTTTTTCGTTGGTGACATTATTCCAGTGTTAGAGCGTCGGTCTCTTGTTCTATCCTAGATAGCAACGGGGATGAAAATACCGAAATTAACGCAACGTTTGGCGAAAGCACCTGTGTAGTACCAATGAAGAAGACATCTAGAGGAATGTATGCAAGCTTCAACATGACAATCAATATAAGATAAATAAAATGAAACTTCACAATAAAATAGTCATATTTTATTCCCCAAGATGTCGTATCTTAATTGAAAAGGCCATGACAAACAAAACAATTGCCATGTTCTAAAGGGATTACAACTTGTAACATAAAAGAGACATATTGATCTTTTAATTCGAATAGTAAACACGTTCTTGATTTATTTCTATGTATTGTTGTTTTGTTAAAATGTGTACTGATCATCAAGTTCATGATGATTTTTGATGAAATGTACTCGTTTTTCTTTCATGAAATCAACTGTTCTTTCGCGAATGTCTTTCTTCGCTATACGAAGTGCTATACCATTAATCGACCAAACAATGGTATGTGCCCGATATAACCCAATAAACCGAACATAAATGAAAAATAACTGAGGAACACGGCTCGCTTGCGTGGAATCCTCTATTATCGCAGTGCCAATGTCACGTATCCATTCAAAGCTAGTGCTTCGGAAAATCGACATGCCATTCAGGAAATGGAAAGTTTTGCAAATCAAAGAAATCGATGGTGAATATTTCATGAGAATGGATTTCTCAGAACTATTAGTCAGGTTACGTGTATCAAGCGGCTTTTGATAAATTGTGTGGAAGTTATATGGTTTTATGGATATTAACCGTCCGAATAACACTAGAAATACTGATTGTCATCTGATCTAGTTAACAAATTTATGTGTTCCTTTTTTTCCTAGTGGTGAGATGTAAATTGAAGTCATGATGTTGAGCAATATTCCGATGTCAACAACTTGATGAAAACATCCTAAGATATTATATTGGACACTGTTAAAAGACGCGTACATGTTATACATTCACAATTGGTGTAGTGCATAGAAGAGTTGGTTTCACTGATGCAAATTGCATGTACCGTCGTACAGTATTTTATGAATGAGTAGATATAGTCGCGAATATATAGTTTTGGGATGTTTATGCTTTTCTTTTTTTAAGTTCGATACCGATGACACATTTTATTTTTATTCAGTGCCTTTTCCATCGTTTGTTAACGTTTAAAAAGAGTAATATTTACATAAGTTTAATGATGTTTTTATTTTGCACCAGTAAATTATAGCGGATATATTTTCATTAAGATCCAATTGGTAATTTAGTTCATTCCATCTAGTGCTAATAGTATTTATTCATAATCCAAGTCTGCATAGACGCAGCCGTATATTCGCGGTCATGGTTTCCCTACTAAAATCCGCAGAGTTTTAGCCTGATCCAAATAATGCGAATTTAAACTTAATTGATATTCAATGCATAAATATGTTGTCATTCATGGGCACGAAGAACATAAAGTAAATGAAGGCAGGTAAGCAGCAGCCGTCGATGTCGAAACCGGAAATGAAAGTATCAACGTGCATCGATGGTATATAATAAACATTGCACATTAAAAAAACACTACACATTCATTCGTGAATAATACTTTTTATATAAAAGGAACTATGAATGGTCAAAGTTAATTCGCGAACATGCAGATATACGAAACTGTTCGGAGACATTACTCAAAGTACGCGTTGTTCATTTCTTACAATTTAGGTTAAGATCAAAGAAGTTATCGGCACATGATCGTTTCTGTTCTTTAAGACAAACAGGTTGATCAAGCTAGTGAATGAACGTAACGCAATTGGTTGTGAAAGCAGAAATAATTATTCAAAGTAGTCAGGTTATGCCATGTATTTCAATCAGGTATTGGCAAATATCGCTGGTTATCACAAAAGATATTTCGCTGGTATACAATTTTAATGTGTTTTCTGTTTTCCAACAAATCAAGTAACACCAGCTATTCAATTGATTGCCAAAGTTACAAGTAACACAAACACCTCAAGCACACTTATCTGTCCAAATAGGTCAAACTGTCGTTATTTATTTATTTCCTATGACAACTGAATATTTCTTGAGAAGAAAATTAATTACCGCCGTGTCAGATGATAAATTATCTCGTTTTCTGATAAGTGTTTGTACTGAATAATCATTTTGCAATTTTGTTGACCATATGAATTATATAGTAATTGTTTGTTCTGTCCCGAAACACAATTAAAATTAAAATTCGCAAATATAAGAACTTGTTGAGACAAACATAAAACACAAAAACAATGTGCATTTACCAGAAAAGATTGTCTGTAAAAGTGTCTTGGTCACATATTTTCAAATTCGGAAAAATGACACTTAATGTACTACATGTTTGTAATAAACTATATTTTTTAATAAACTCAATTTATTCTAACACATATGCTTAAAATTGATGAAAAACATCTGTATTTTCCGGAATTTGATGCCGTCCTTTGGATGATAATTCTAACACGCTTTGACTGGATAATTCAGGGTTTAAGTATTGATAACGTTTTAATGTTATGTTAGAAATACACGTATTACATAATAAAAAGACGCATCATTATTATCGGACAATGCGTCTCTTGTTTCAAAAGTCATGAGTATCACTTCATTAGTGTAAATGCTGTTTCTCATTTTGGAATTTATGGTATTTTAAATTATAAGCTTTCATCACATTAAGTTGAACACTAGAAAATTGTACTAGTATATTTATAACATTTAAAGCATTAGTTGAGTTCATTATATGTATCATGCTAACATCGTTATGAGACGATTTAAATAACCTGATGACGCCCAGAAATTATAAGTATTCAACTAAATATTGTTTTACCAACACAGCTATTTGCATACAGAATGAATGGTGCGTTGGCATCTGTAGCGCTTAGACTGTTATTATTTGTAAACGTTGTCGAAATTATAAAATATATATGCAATTGTCGATTAATAAACGTGTATTCAGCAGCGTGTACGGAGATTCAAATATGATTGGCAAAACACGAACCGGTCTACATACATTCTAAATTACCAGTAACATGCAGGCAAAACAATACGTCCGAAATATGCATTTGCCACAGAATTTGCGGCTTTAGTGTCCATGTGTGTGTTGTTGTTAATCCCCATTTTTTGCTCGTGTAAGTGTTGCTCGTTTCGTGTTGTTGTATATCACCTGTAATGTGTTGTCGCCTGTTATGCTTTTTAAATGTGAGCTTATCTCTTGTTGTTGCAAGTCACCAGTTTAGCTTACAATGTGTTGTAACTTATCCCCTGTGGTTGCTCATCTCCAGTTGTTGCCCTTGTTGGCGCTATTTACATGCTATTAAATGTGTTTGCTTATCCTCTGCTGTGGCTTTTTCCCGATTACTGCTTTTTCCATGTAATTGTTTTCTTTTCCCATGTTGTTGCTTATCCTCTATTGCTTCTTTTCCCATGTTTTTGCTTATCAACTGTTGTTGTCATTTAAATCGTTCACTTGTATACATTGTCTAGAAATAAAAGTAATTCGAAAGAATTCATGTGTCCACTACATCAGAAAAGAGGTCAAACATTTCCTTGTAAAGGGTTATTTAAGTTATTAGTCCTTTAATACATATTTTTATATTAATTCAGACTGTTTGCAGCTGCTCAATAGTAATATCGTTTGATGTTGTATGCGTTTAAATGCAATAAAGACTATTGGTTTGAGAAGGGAAGCCCATGTATTTTTGGATCATCCGTCCTACAAACACACTGATCAGACATCGTGCTATTTAAGCATCATTTTCATAAAAACAAACACGATTGATGTATAAAATACGGATAAGTTGTATATCCGTAGAATCCGTTTCTATTTTATTTGCTTTTTAGACGGCATCCGTGCTTGGTATTGATATATTCAGCTGCGAAGTTGTACGCTTATGACTTCCATGTGATGCACTATTTATTGGTCTGCGTTTGAAACGATGATATACCTTAATTAGGGACTTAACAACTTCTTGTATTCATAGTAGTTGTTCAGTTTGAGACATGTATGCTTTAATATTGCTCTCGTTCAGTATTGACCTTTAAACAACATTTTAGTTTATGCATTTTATTTTACGATAAATGATTGTATGTTAACACTTGAGCACTTCATTTACATCATAAGTCGGACGCCAAAGATACATAATCCGACGTTGCTCATATCACAATATCTGCAATTAACACAATAAGATTCTCGGTACAATGCATTATATTGATACAATCCCTGTCCTTGCGAATTTCAAATATGTCAAAAGCGAACAGATATTTGACGTTACAAACCAATAAAATTGTTCAAACAAATTGTATTATTTGTACAGAGGTTTAATGTATGTTTTGTATTAAGCACCAGGAAATTAGTAAGTCTTGTATTCCGCAAATTCGCAAATATAAGAACTTGTTGCGCCAACCACAAAACACAAAAAAACTATGTGCACATAGAAGAGAAGAGATTGTCTGTAAAAATGGATCGGTCACATATTTTAATATTTTGAAAAACGACATTAAATGTTCTACATGAAACAAACTAATTATTTTTTTTGGAAAAAAAAAATATTCTAACACATATGCCCAAAGTTGATCAAAATAATCTGTATTTTCCTGGATTTGATGTCGTTTGGAAGTAAATTCTAACTCGATTTTACTGGAAAATTTAGGGTTTGAGTCTTGATAACGTTTAATTGTTATGTAAGAAATAAACGTACTGCATACTAAAACAGATGAAGCAATCTTTACTATTGTATCCATTTTTATTCATTATTATCTGACAATGATAATATGCTTAGTCGTACGTGTTATTTCATACGTGCAAAGGCTATGTTCTCATTTTGGCATATATGACATTTTATATTGTAAGTTTGCAAAGCTGTAAACACGGGAATTCTTTTCAGTTTTATTTTTGCCATCACATTTAATTAAACACTGGGAAAATTGGTATGAGTATATGTATTACAAGTTTTGTTTTATTAAACAAAACATCCAGAAGGCCAAAACCCCAAGTGGACTCAGGAAGCAAACAATAGCGTATCGTATGTTATATAACAACACAGTTGTTGTTTTGTTCTTATTGATCTTCTGTTTGTTTTTTCGTGCTCACACTAATTAAACACATTTGTGTAACAAAATATTTTAATTAAAACGCATAGTAAATATGTTATAAAACATAAAACTGTGTTAATATGTTTAAATGTTGAAGGCAACGTGGATCTCCACAGTTAACATTCACATATGCTATTGATAATTTTTGCACTGGTGGGTGAGCAATCTATTCTACAATATTTATGCATTCGAGCTTTCCTTTATTAATATCAGCGCGAACCAATCTACTATATAGCGTCCTCAGGGGAATCAACGCCTTATTATTAGCCGTGGTTGTGAACTGCGACAGTTGCATGTTAGAATGAGCTAACATATGTATACCATTTTTAATCAGTAATCTCGTTCTTGTATTTCCGTTTATTTTATCAGAAGCGTTTTCTGCAGCCGTGGGCGGAATTGTACACACAATGTCTTTCATCGACCATTCCAATACGATAATGTCTGTTTGCTAAGTGCGATGTGATATGTTGTTTTTTGGTCATTCCCTTGTGGAAGCTTATCTTCTGGTGTATGTTTATCAGATGTTTTGCTTTTTGTTCCGATTGTTCATTATTTCTTTTTGGTGATTGTCATCTCGTAAGTGCTTTTCCATTTTGCTAAACTCCTGCTGTTGCTTAACTCCTGTTTCCTTTCCCACATGTGTTGTTAATTTAATATTTCCATTTTACCATTTATATTTTCCTCATTTGTTTCACATACACTGTGTTTATTATCCCCTCGTTTGCCTACCTTCTGTCATTGATAAGCTCATGTTTTGCTTATCGCATGGTGTTTCTTATCCCCAGTGTGTTGCTCAATGGTGATTTGATATATTGATTCGTTTATCCCCTTTTTTGCACATGCTCTGTTTGCTTAAAACACTGTTTAATTTTCCCTTCTTGTGCTTGTAGTTGTTTATCCCCTCTTTTGCTTATGTAAGTGTATTTTGTTTCTTTGTTGTTTATCTTTAATGTGTTGTCGCCTGTTATGCTTGTCAAATGTTTGCTTATCTTATGTTGCTACTACTCACCAGTTTTGCTAAATCGTGTTGTGGCTTATTCCATGTGGTTGGTCATCTACTGCCTGTGTTTATTTCCTGTTGTTATTTCCTATCCCCTGTTGTTGCTTATACCCTGTTGCTGCTTATGCCCTGTCGTTGAGTATCTTATTATATTGATTAGCCCCTGTTGGAGCTAATCCCTTGTTATTTATTATGTTTTCTTATCCTCTGCTGGTTCTTATTCCAAGTTGCTGCTTATCCCATTTTATTGCATAACACCTGTGTTTTCTTATCCATTGTTGTTGCGTATCCCCTTTGACTGCGTTGCTTATCTTATGTTGCTGTTGTCATTTAAATCGTACACTAGCATACAATGTCTAGACATAATTAAAAATCACTTATTTTACATAAATACAGTGTGTTTATTATAAGTAAATGCATGTGTATGTTACGTTGTTATTTGAAATAATACATCTGAAAAGTCAAACATAACTTTTTTTTATTTTATTGTATAACTCTTTCGATACATAAATCTTTTTTTTTAATTTATACTCTTTGCAATTCTAAATAGCAATTTTGTTTGATGTTTGATTTTTTTTTAAATGCAATAACCGAATGGTGTGAGAATATCAGCCCATGTGTTTTGTGATCATCCCTCGTACACTTATACTGATCAGACATCGTACTATAATAGCAGCATGTCCATACCAAACCATGATTGATTTAGAAAATACGGATTATTTGTGTATCCGTACAATCACGTTTTATTGCATTTCCTTTTAAAAACGGCATCTATGCTCGATATTGATATTGATAATAAACTGCACATTTGTAAGCTTATGATTTCAAAATGGTGCAATATTTAATGGTTTGTGAAATCCGCAAACATTCGGATGCGAAATTTGTGTTAAATTCCGGTTGTCGTTTATTTGAGGCCAGATGATACTAACGCAACATTGCAGAACAGTTCACATTTTAGACCTGTTAAAGTGATGGTATCTCAACTGCTTGAAGTGAATGTTGAAATATATATATAAATATATATATATATTTCGACATTCACTTTAAGCAGTTAAGATACCATCACTATAACAAATATATATATATTGTGTCTATAAACAGAATGTTCATCTGGGTACATGTATTTCAAATGTCATGTGATGGTCATTCTCAATGTGACTTTATCTGTTAAATTACCCGAAGAGGTACAATTTCAACCGCTGATGTTGCTTTTATTTGTTTATAGTCTTTCTTTGACAGTTTTTGAAAAAGTTGATTTTATGGCGTCTCATTTTATTGGTTTGACAAATCATAACCTCTGATATAGTGATGTTGATTTTATTTTTGACTAATACATTGCATTTATGAAGACATACCATTTGATCATCAATAAAACTAACAACTCACATTGCGTCACTGGTATATAAAGACGTTATTTTGCTTAACGTGTGTGTTCCCAAATAATTTTACAATTATCTTTTATTGGGACCATACATTTTTAGTTGAACTTAATGAAGACATTTTGAAACCAACATTAATTAAACCGCACATATTCGACCAAAGAAAGTCTACTTATAATGGCAAAGACCATCTTAGTTGACAATCACCCGAACTAATTAGGGACTTCATATTTTAGTATTACTTGATACTGTTCTAAATGAAGACATTTCTTTATAAACTCATAAAATTGGGTATAATATTCATAAACTCCCAGTTTCAACAATCTCAAGTATCTGCTCATGGTCGTTTTTTAAGTCATTAGACATAAACAAATTAAAGGCCATGGTAATGGTGGTAAATTCACCAATCGCAAATGTCAGGATGTAAATAAATAATAAACATGTGCAGCCGAAAAATTGGCGATCTTTTGTTGAGGTATGGTCATTAAATTGTAGGGACATACTTTTAGTATGTGGTGGTCTTAATACGGTGGAAATGAATGCCTCGTCGACTTAGAATGAACTTTCGGGATGGAACCAACTAATGCAAGGTATAATATTTCTTCCGATAGACAATATAGTCATGCATGACAATCACATACAATGAATTTCCTCTCGTATAAGCAAACCCAGTATACAGCATATGACATTTATGCAATTGCTTTCTGTTAAGTGATGTATGGTTATCAAGTAAAATAAATCAAGACAAATACATTATTCTGACAGGCAAAAAATCATGCTTCAAAGCAGAAACGGTGCGTTTTGTTTACCAAGGCAACATTTTTTTCAATAAACTGACGGACCAGAATAAAATTCGAATATCGTCTAGCCTCATTCTAAGATACCGATTTTCAACTTGACAAAACACACACTTTGTCCGTAAAAGTACAAGTCAATTTTTAAGCGAGTGATCGTTTAATAAGTAACGTATTTATTGAATGTTAGAGACCATCACTGTCATTTTCTTTTTTAATAATCTGTGCTTAAACGAAAAAAACATTGTTTGAGTATCCGTGGACAGCGAACAGTATAACGATCAATAAATAAAATAAAAATTGCCTCAATACTAAAATGCATAAGAATAAAGCTTCTTATGTGATTGATTGGTATTAAACGCTGATTTCGTATTAAATCCTATCCATAAAACACAATGCATTTGACTCACTCTTAATGCAAGTACTTTATATTAATAACGTTACTTTAAAGAACATATTTACAAACTCTCGACTTTGTATTCTGATAAAGCATGTGGTAAACCAAAGGTTTACACTTTTAAGTTGTCAAATCACAATGTATTTCACATTCTTACCATTGGAAACCAAAAACGGGACTGTATGTTTTGTGTATGTCTTGCTTTTATAGTCATGTCTCGACTTATACGTGTTCCTCAAAACGGAAAAGATAGTAATATATTAATAATGCAACTCCAGAAACATTATAAGTTGTAAATATGAACAAGTGCCGTTAAATACAGGAAAAAAACATAAAATATACCATTTAAAATATAAATGATTAAAGGTCGAATCACCACCTTGGTACAGTCAATGCAAGGCATTAAGTCATACATTTTCACATGAAAACATTCTGTCAATTCTTAACACTTCTAAAGACAATGACATTGAATAATTATAACTTCTAGAGCAATTGTGATATGTGTATTTAATGTACTACGATGTACTTAACACATCCATTGATTTTAAACTGGATGTTCAGTAATTGTACGTTATGCAATTTGAGCAATTCATCTTGACACCGTGATATGTTTCCATTCAGTCAAATGTCGAGCAATTCTATACGCTTAATCGTGTGATTATTTTTGGAAAACAACATATATCCTCATATCAACGTACATGTATACGTACATGTATCATTTAAATGAAATGACAAATGCGTTTTTTCCACATATCACGTTCCTTATAATGAAATTACAACCGTAGCATAATCTAAGCTGAATTACTTTTCATTTATTTGCAAACTGATAGGCAAATGAGAAATTGATGTGATAAATAGAATACCAGATCAGAGTGTAGTACAGATACGTGCATTTCTTAAAAACTAAACCACGAGCCTTGGCGAGTGGTTCATGTTTTTTGCCGAGTAAATAATGTATTTATATTCAGAACTGACCTGGTATTATATAAGTTATAAGTTCACGTATAAATAACAAATGACCACTAGACAAAAGTATTTTTAAACACACAATTGAAAACATTGTATGGTCTAAAAAACAAATCTACATATTTATTATTTCAGTGGCAATGCAAATACATATGACTCTGCATGAGACAACATAACAAAGGAACCTTTTACAGAAACTTAGAAATAATTTAAACCAATAACATCAACAGCATCATATCACAGTTTATTTACACATATTATAGGAGCAACAGCACGTGGCACTATTTTTCATGTACGTTCCCAAACGAACACATTATTTTACGACGTTATACATATATATAAAAGGTATAAAAGGCAGTTGAGTCACCATCTGTGTAATTGGCTATAATAAACTAATTCGAGTTTAAATAAATGCACTTCTCTTCTTTGGCGTCTTATAAATCATGTATGTTCAGCCTTTCTGTCAATTTTTGTTTTCAATAAAGATTTGAAACGCAGCATACATGCGTACACAATAAACGTGTGCAAAGGAGTTTATGCGTTGCTTTTGAACGCATACAAGGCTCACGATTGGGCAATGAAAATGGCTAATCTTAATTGAATGTCTAGAAAACAAAACTAAAAGGCTGGAAACGTGCGACTAGTAACCTACGTATGTAGGAGTGCTGATTGAAACCCCAGGTTTTCACACACTGCAGCAGCAGGTAGGGAAACACACACACACACACGTTTTAATTTAAATTACACACGAAAGTTTTGAGTCAAGTAGTGGATATCTAATCAAAATTGTTCCACGCACAACACAGAATTAAAAAATTAATGTAACAAGGTATGTATTGGCACCAAATAAAGTAAAAAAATAATTTCAAATTTAATAATACCATTTAGACCCTGGTGTCGCCTGCTTCTTGCTGAATCGTGCGTCAATCCGAGACGAAGTCATCCACAAAGAGAAATGGTACTAATCCACCAGATTACACTTAAATACATGATATCTGAATCTGCTTTATCTGAAGCCTGAAAATACTGGAAATAAAAATAAATAAATAGATTATAGGACAAGTGAACTGCAATTATGATACTTATTCGCACATATTTTATACTGTTCTTATTATTAGTGGTGTTGATTGGGGAAAACTATTGTGGCTTAAAGCCAATCAACATTTATATACAAAGCATTATTCCTCACGTTCACATACTCAAAAGCGTCAAACCATACATGTATCACCGAGAGAACAACTGACAGACACAAAATTGAACGTAAGCAATAATTGAAACGTGAATGTTGTTCCGATACGCTATAAATAAAATTGATCAGTGGGATATTGTTTCTGCTTAGCCTACTATTTTATCTATCACTAAGGACTTATAATATATGCAAAGTCATAGTTTTCGGTCATTCAATGCCGTTCAAGACTATATATCTTATGTTCGAGTGTTATATTTTATTGTTCTAATTTGTTACATGACATAACCTGGATTTGTTCTATTTGCTCAACAAACCATATTAATTCGATCCTTTTTCAGGTTTTATAAGGAGGATATAACTTAAATCTACTATTAATAAGAACATGAAGATTGATTATTTATATCCATTCGCTTAACATAACATCTATATATTACAAATTTACGATTATTTTAAATGTTGCATTATGGCAATTCCAATTTTCAAAGTTATATACTTCAAAATTGAAGGAGTCTAATTTGTTATTGAACAACTTTTCTACGACAATTTTGCGTGTACTCATGACACGTGTGTGCCTTGAGCTGTCCTCGCTAATGACCACCTAAGATGAAATAACGTTCTCGGGAAATGCATACTTTGTTAACGCTAATTTGTGTGATCAACGAATGTTGTACTTATAAATGCCTGCCTAAGTGTAAGACAGAACTAGCAATTTATTTTACAAATAGGGTTGTTTTTTTGTTGTTGGCCGTTCCAAGTTGTGTATGTGTAAGAAACATCCTATGCTGATACAAAATGTATTGGTGTATTAAACATAAATGACTGAAACCATTTATTTCGGATGTGTACAAAATTCGAAAAAAAATGCATTATATATTTTGGCTACCTTTTTTGTGTTTAAACTCAATTTCTGAGTTCAATTTTATTAAGATTTTATTGCATGATCATATGTTTTTTTAGCAATGTTTTTTTTTTAGTTATTCATGCTGACGTTACTGTTTCGTTCCAAATAAGTTCAGCAGTTTCGGCAGTTTAATGATAAATATGTATATGTTAATAAAAAGACAAAGGAATTGCTGATGTGTCTGCATTTAGCTACATTTGAATATACCGATATATGTTTGCTCCGCGACAAATATTCATCAAACACATTTTATAATGTTTCATGTTATAAGGAAAATACAATAAATAATTTTCATTTAAATCAACTTTATGTAATAACGTAAATAAGCACTGGCAAATTGGGGACGACACTTTCCGCCTAGACTGAATTTATACTGATAAGAGACTTCCTTGAAACGAAACAAATCTATAAATACGGAAATCATCGTCATCTGTGAAGACACTTTACGCTTATGCATTAAGACCCGTTCTCCCAGAACGCAGCTCATATACATGTATATTTTANGAAACCATACATTGCATTCAATTATGTGTTTATAAATAATAATGCTTTGTTTTTATTTGTTTTATGTATATTAAAGTACAAAACGCGTTTGTTTGTTAAGAGTTTACCCGGTCAGTGTAAGATCAATTAATATATATATATATATATGTTTATTTATATGAAAACAACTATCAACATGTTTTTTAAACAGTGATATAAGTATGTATATAAGTATGTATGTTGCACCCCTTTCGTTGCATGCAGTTACATTAACTTATTGTTTAACAAATTGGTCTTCATTGGCATCCACAAATGACGATTGTATGTAACAACGCAATAAATAGTTTATACGTTATTTTGTTATGCATACAAGCGGTATTGTTTCCAAGCAGTAAAACTATTTAAGTCATTAGGTACTTGTTATTAAAAGCACAATTACATTTTTACAAAATCAACCACATATGTTTCTTTTGACATCAAAATATCGATCAGATCAAATTCATGCGTTTATACAGATAGATGTTTTCATATGAATAGCACGGTAAGTAGCTATATTCCGTCCTTATATGGTCTATTCAACGCAATAATGATGACAGTAAGTACCTTAACGCTAATTAATAAAGTCTCCTCCTTATTCATCCATAAATGAAGATTTACTGCAAATCCGAACACATATGTCATGTTTAACGTCTGTTCAGTTTTCTATAAAGTCAATGTTGTTAAGCTCTTACATACTGTTGACAGTTAGTACTTTACTGATAATTAAATAAGTCTCCTCCTTATACATACATAAATGAAGATTTTCTGCAAATCTGCTCACATATTTAATGTTTAAAGTCTATTCAGTTTTCTGTATAGCAAATGATTTTTCGAGCTCACATCGCGTGGACAAATCGGTATCTTCTCATCGTAATCGGTTGACAACACGTACGCAGCTAATACATCATAATGATACTTTTAGCTTCAACGTTAATACTCAGTAATGAATAAACCATTATTCGCGATTCTGTTAATTCAGCACTGTCATAAAATATCATCGTGTTTGTGAAGGTATACCAGTTTCAGCTAAATATGTGTAGTATCTTCACTGATGCAAACGGACAAAATTATGCACTTAACACACACACTCAAGACCCTGCAAATTGATTTTTGTGTTAACCGTGTTAAGCGCATACGCAGTAAAACATGTTGTCATGTTAAATCTATCGGACTGTTTTAGACTGGTTAAATAGGGGACATAACGAGAACATTCGAACAGATAATTTCATAGCTCCTTCAATTCCTTTTTAGTGTGCATATTTTTGTTTGGCTATTTATACTACAACTTATAAAAAGTATAGAATAGCCATTCATTAAGCTTCTGGAATGAATCGCATGCTTTGCGCAAACATATTTAGCTTATTTACTCGGCGAAGTGCGAAACACAAAACTGACAGAGTAATGTAAGGTGTCCGGCTATTGTGCTTATTTTATTGTCATTCCTTTTTGAAACAAATACGACAAAAGGTGTGTTTCATTTATTAACATTTCTTACAATAACAAAAGAATTATGTTTTGAAATAATAACAAATGATTAAGAAACATATTTGTATTATTGATAACTAAACATTATCGATTTGAAAATTGTAAAGCTACAGAAATAGTGTTTCGTTATGTCGAGTCGTTAACAAGTATTTACTTGTTTAATGTATTGTTTTTGTTGGAGTTGTTGGTTTTGTAATCTCTTATCAAAACATGTTTCACAATATGTCATCCTATATGATACATTATTTTTAAGTAAGGCAAATTTCATTTAAACGTACTGGACGCACTGCTATTTAAATAACATAGTTTCCGTCATAGAAATAGTGTAAGATACAAAATATTTACTTACATTTATTTTATATTATTTATAATAATAAGTTTTATTTGGGAAAACAAAGATAAAGTTCAAACAATTAACAACATTTAATTTAGTACTTTAATTTATTTTTGTTTTCATTTTTTATATCCCGTAATATTTAACATACAATAATACTGTAATTCAAATACCATTTGGAAAAAAAAATCGCCACTTACCTATATTTAAGATTACAATACAAACGCAATTATACTACTAAAAAAGTAACCATTTAATGAACATCAGTGTAAGCTTTCCATTATTAAATCATACATATCGTCGGGGTCATACACTGCTTTTTGTTCAATTTAAATACGGCGATTGGCAAATCAGTTTAGATCGAACTTTCGTTATATCGCACACAATGACTGTTTCCTTGTTAACCGTATCTGAACCCAATCTTGACATCTGAGAACTTTGTGTCGATGTGTTCTTCCGCGCTGCATTCGTGAAGAAGTCTTTAAAGCGGCTTTTACAACATAAATACAGCAACAGTTTTACTTGCTCTCTAAATTTTCTCCCTGTTGTGCAATACAGGAAAAAGTTAATACTGTGGTTGAGGTACATTAACAGCTCCACGACAGTACGACCAAGTTTGAGGATAGCATATTTACGTTGGTATTCGTATGAATGTACGCTTGTATGGTCGTCCCCAAAAAAAGCATTCACTAGGATCAGGAGATTCATGGGGAGGGTCGTGGTGAGAAAAGTGAAGGAGACAGCCAAAAGCATACAAGTCAGTTTTTTACTGCTTTCATTGCTCCGTTTAACCGTACATCGGCTTCGGTCCGACATATATGTGTTTCTTAGCGGCATCATTTGAAGCTCGTTCCGCTTTCGACGTGCTTTCAAAAAAACGACGGACAATCATGGTGTTAAGGACTAAAATGATCACAAATGGAACGAATGAATACACTGCCGCATCCACCCATGGCCACACTTCCTTTATCAAAATGACGTGTTCAACGCTGGCGACGTATTTGGACGACACAGTTCCGTTAATATCATTCAAACGGAGCTCGACTGTCCAGAAAATGTGTGAATTCATAAGACACGTTGCCAGTGTGATTAAAAGAATAACGAGTCTAGCCCTGACGACGTTGCATATTCTTGGCGCCCTCAATGGAAACTTAACCGCAATGAATCGTTCGAGAGTCAATGCAATTATCAGTCAAACGGACGTGACGCTGCTGACGTATCCTAAAAACGTCAACAGTTTACACATCCAGTTTGACATGATCTGTATATCCAGGGCAAAGTTACCAATTACACAATCGCAGTAGTCCGATGTAGAGCAAGAGAAAGGTATCCATTATAGAGAGGAAGGCGAGGTAGCAGTACGTGCTGACTTTAAACACGTTTCTGGACATGATGACAAAGGACAGAATATTGCCAAAGGTACCCAGAACCAGGAGGATCGACGGAACATAGAGCTGAAGGTGCCGGTTGGGCTCCATGTATTCCGGGAAGTTTCTCCAAATTTCGCCGCTGACGTCGACTGTATGGCTCGTCTGTCTGCGTTCCGGGGACTCCTGTACCGCCAGAATGATGTCGGCGTAGTCATAACCGCCGGCAGTCAGCTCGGCGACCATGTGCGTTCGATTAATATTACACGGCACAAGCGAGACAGCCTTGTACTCACGTGAAGCCATCTGAAAGAGAAGCAACATGGTCTGTCAACAAAATGAGAATACTTATAATTTACATTACAATTACTTAACATTTTCCTTTCACATATGCTATAATGCGATATATGTTATGTTAAAGACATACATTTTACTCGTAAATAGTATTAGTATTTTATTTTCAAATTGTTACTTTGCTATATTTTATCGTGCGACTGTTTCTCAGAAGGATGAATGAATTTTACCCGTTGTTTTTATTATTATTATTATTATTATTATTATTATTATTATTATTATTATTATTATTATTATTATTATTATTATTATTATTATTATTTTAATTATTATTATTATTATTATTATTATTTTCGATGAAAGTTAGACTGTGTGGTTTCCATGATAATCTAATAAGTAGTAGTAGTAGTAGTAGTAGTAGTAGTAGTAGTAGTAGTAGTAGTTGTAGTTTCTTATTTATTTTGTTGTATTATTATCATTATTTCGTCTTGCGCTTATATCTTACATTGATATGCTGGAAACTTTTTTCTATGTTTATTTGACGATGCGATATTATTTAAAAAATGACACAGAATGCATCTACCTTGTTGTAGAATATTTATTAATTTAATATTATTTTAGATGGACGTTAAATTTTACTTATACTTATATTTATTTTTTTAAATATTATTTCACATTGAAACTAAATACCTTATTGTTTCTGTCCGTTTCGAAGAGATAAAATACCAATCCAGCAAAGGCTAATTATAAGCGTATTAATTTGTCATATGCAATTTGTCTACAAAATAAAACGAATACTATATTATCCATTGCACACGATGTTATGAACACGAAATGTCAGACATCAGTATTTATATGCATATTATTCCAGGATATCCCATTTTTGCCTCTTTCCGAAAACACTTAAACGTATCGGTAAACAGTTATGATGCTTCTAAGAATGGTCTAGTATCGGCGGTCATTATTATATCAGTGGGTGCAGCCGTTATTAAAAGTCTGTGCGTTGCGTGCTTCGAGATTTCGCGCGCATCTTTTGGATTATATCAGAAAATCTTTCTCATAATGAATTGATTTGTTAAATAGTTGAACAAGTAATCTTAAGTACACAAAATGTAAGTGATTTTGCATAAAAATGCGCTATTAAACTGGAAAAGATAAATTTATATTTTAAACTAAATTAATGAATCAACAATGTTGGTTTACACGTATACATCGACTTTTCGAGTACAAAGAGTAGTTTTAATTTTACATTCATTCTTAATTGCTTACTTGCCAATAAATTGATAAAAATGGATAAGTTTACTAGACGGCGTGCTGGTAGTTTAATGGTGAGGTGACCCAACATTGCTGGTATACGGGACTATATGTAATAGTAACGCGAGAGTACGATGACGACAATGCCCGAATACGATGACAAGAGTGCGAGAATACGATGACGAGAGTGCGAGAATACGATGACGAGATTGCGAGAACGCGATAGTACGATGTAGACAATACGACAGTGCGACAATACGATGGCGACATTACGATAGTACGATGGCGACAATGCGATAGTCATATCGTACTGTCGCCATCGTATTGCCGCACTATCGGAATCGTATTGTCGCACTGTCGTCATAGTATTCTCGCACTCTCGTCATCGTATTCTCGCACTTTCGTCATCGTATTCTCGCACTCTCGCATTGTCGCATTGTCGCCATCGTACTATCGCACTGTCGTAATCGCATTGACGCACTGTCGTCATCGTATTGGATTCAAACACCGCAAACAATGCATTATTAATAAGTCCTATAAATGAAGCCAACTGTCCGACTGGAATGTACTTCAAGGAAAGTAATGCTCTAGCTTTCGTTATTATTTTTTGTATTTTTTTATCAGTCAGGTAAACCTTAAATACAACAGAGTCAATAATTAAGCCACAAAACATAATTCTTTGACTTGGTGGAAGAACTGACTTTTATCAATTAATGAAAAACCCTAAAGAAGTCATTGTTTTTTAAAAAAAAACATGTGTATTTTTCAAACATATTAGTTTATTTTGATTCATGTTGATAGAATCATCAATGTAATAACAACAACGAATGCTCTGAGCTCTAAACCAAGCAAAACTTGCTTTCAAGATTGTTCTAAACAAATAACATGCAATAGACAAACCGAAAGGAAGGCAAACACATTTATGTCATTTCCCATTACAAGAAAACTTTAAATATGTTATATCTTCTTCACAAATCGATACAGAAAAATATGTTTCACTAAGATATATCTTCGTAAAGAAATCATTTCTTTGCACACTGTCCAAAACTACAGAAAATGTCTCTTGTTTAAAATGGTTGTATTGTACAAATTGATTTAACTGTTTTAAATTTATAACCGGCCTCGTGTAATGTTTCAACGATTGCACGTTTGTTCAGCAATTCCAAAACACCATCATTAACAATATTCCATTTATCAGAAGAAAATGGTATCTCTTTTGGAATATAAGCCTGATATGGTTCTTGTACGAAATCAATTTTATAACAACTCACTGCATGAAGAATCCAAGCATCATTTGTAAATTGTTGCCAAACATTTAGATATTTTTTTTTTAATTTTCCAACTTAACTTACTATTTATACCTTCTCGTTTGGGGCCTGTATTGCACTTGTAGCTGCAGCGTTTTCCCTCCTATGAAGTCTTCTCTTGAACGGCCTCATGTTAACCCTTCTCTGGGGATATGGCATCTGATATGGCATCTGATATGGCATTTGAAAGGCGTGTAACGGTGGCAAACCGGTCCCCTCATGGTATATCTCCCACGACCCCTGCTTAAGTAGTGCCCACGGTTAGGGGGTTAGAAACTATCCTTACCACTAGAAAATTAGGAATCACAATTTGTGATTTTCTTTGTGATATCATCCCCAAATAATTTAATTGTAGTAGGCATTGACACCTGACACAGTACTGAATATTTTTCTTGAGACAAGGACGTATCATATAACGTCTTCGAACAGAGATTTGGTATTGGACTTGTCTAGGAATTGTCAGACAATCAGAAATGCAAGTTCTAACCTCAGATTTAATTTGGCCCTTAAAAAGATCTGCAAGTTTTATAATCGGTCCGAAACCGGATGCCACCAAATTCTTAATGTCTACCAACAACCTATCATTGACATGAGACTGTTAGTCATTTATTTTCCAAATTTCTTGGTTAACCAAAGGTGGTGTCGCACGATCACAATTCTCGGGTACTTTATACTTTTCCAAAAACACATCGGTCTCACATGGTACAAAACATGCTACATTTATGAGTTAAGCCAAAGAATTAGACACTTGCATGCCCTTATCAGGGGTTTTCAACTGGGCATATCCCATTCCAAATCAGTGTTATCACATGAAACAATGTTATTGTTACTATCTGAGCCAAACGAAGCATCATAAAAACCCTTATTCATATTAGAATAACCTGTTTCTTCATCATCACTGGCACAAACTTGCGCTCTTAAAGGTTCCATTTGATACGAAACTTCAACCTCATCCTCATAATAAGGAACAAAAGTACCAGCCACGTGCTCCGAAGAAACCACTTCCTCAGAGGCCACATGTTCGATCCCCAATAAATTTCGTAACGAACAATATCTTTTTGAACAATTCAGTTATGTCTAAAACATTCTCCGAAGAGTTTGCAATACGGTCCGAAGACATATTTGCATTGTCCGAAGACTGTTTTTTTTCCGAAGATTTTTTTAATTTCTTGACAGTCTGTTTAGGCTTGACAACTTTTATAACCGTTGGTAGTTCTTTTATTTTATTATTATTATTAGGAATATCTTGGTCCGAAAACCCAGAAAATTCATTATCTGAGGCAAGCTCCCAAAGGGAGAGCATGGGTTTATCTGCCATAACANAGGCTTTATGAAAATAATGTTCTTGATCGCCAGGGCTAATGGGTGAATAAAATGTTTCGCTCGTTAATTTTATTGGACAAAAGAGCATTATTTATTGTATAAGCATATCCGATCCAACAAAATATATACGTTGTATCGTTTCATGAGATTGCACATATTGTGGCAGTTAAGAGTAAGCTTACTTCGAAAAACCTTCCAAATAGAATTATTCAGTAACTATTTGTATTTAGAAGACAAGGTCGAGTTTATATTTCTATTGTAAATCGATGGAGTTATATATTCCACCAATTTCTACGCAAATTAGTAATGTTTTCTTTTGTTACATATTTCTTTTCTGTATAACAGTGTTTCGCAACTCAAACCCACAAAAACGTCTGTAACATATATTTGTTCTGTTAAGTTATAATAAGTGCTTTTTGTATTCTTTAGAAGATTTCAATAAATATAACATGTTTCTTCGTTATTGGAAGTAGCCCACAACCGACTGTATGTCACGACCAACACGATGTTATAACAAGTTTATTGCAGAAAATTCGTGTAAATAAATGTAGATAGCTTATCACATAATAAGAAGAAGATTAAATTGAATGGTATTTTAAACACTCTCAAGTTTTGTATACAAATAAAATAATGACCTTCCAGAATAACACGGATCAGTCCTTATGAACATTGTCACAACTTGTGATTTTAGTAGTTTTTACCAATATTTCTTTCTAATAATTAACAAACACTGTATCGTAGAAAATTAGCATGATGACTTCATATTGTATCATATAGTTTATATTCAGATAAAGAGGAAGCCGTTTAGAGCGCTCGAATGCCGACGAATTCGATACCGATACATCGTCTGTCATTGGTTATAATGTGGGCAGTTATGTCGCTGTCTTGATTCAGCAATTTATATGATTATTTCACGGTGCGGCGCGGTAATGTTTCAGGGATTATGTATTGTATTGCCTTACTTTAGACGTTCCCAACAGAATAATGTATTCTGATTCAAATCGTAATGACAAGAACTGTCATCAGGTATTATCTTTATACAAGACACTAACAACTTTGACGACATTTTATACATCTGTGTGTGGGATAATGTAAGTGAACTTATAATTTGATATTAATTATGGAACGTTAGGACATTTAGTATCTCCGCAGATTAAAATACCCAAGTAAAGTAACTTACATTTCACGTAACGGAGTTTTCAAATCAAGAAGATTAATTGCTTGCTGTGATCGAGCTAATGTATTTTAAACAAGCGGCCGGATTCACGGTTTCATTCCTCTCCTGGTTATGCGATATATTGATTACGTTAAAAGATTAGTCATTTTATCAGTAGATAGATTACGCAATATCTGGATCGTATCGCTTCAGCTGTCGTCTCTAACAGTGCTTCAAGAGCCTCATACTTTAAGCTCATATTTAATTTGCGTTATTGATATAACAAAAAATGGCACAATATGCACGCTTCGCAATAATAGTATATAGTTTGAGTAACCTCCATTGATAGAGAATCCAGAACGAGGCTGAGTTCGCATTGACTGTTCTTTCCAGTATAAGCATTATAATTATACTGTTCAGTGTATACCATGTTAAATTAAATAAACTTTCTACTTGTTGTGGTTTCCGTGAAGCGTTTCGTATGTGTTTAAACTAAACTGTTTATGTCTGGAAATGTTGCCATTTCTTTTCATGTATTCAATGTAATATACTCTTACCGGTTTGCACACATTCTCAGTATAGCAATACAATGTGTGCAGTGTGTTCAGTTTAAGCTTTTATGCACTGCGTTACGATTACAATAACTAGAAGGAAATAAATCGCATCGCAATCTATTGTTCTATGTGTGCGATAAATGAAATGTTAAATAACCTATACAACCATTTTGTAGCGTTTAACTTCGCTATTGTCACAATTTGCGAAGCTTTAATTGCCACACAACGATTCGAGCAATTAGAGCAGGAAGTTGATGACAGATGTAAAATCGAGTTACGAGTTAAAGGCCTTGTTTAAGAATGGGATTTTCATGGGTTGTTCCTGTTCGTGTGTCGGTCCCCCATAAATATAATAGCATTACCTGTCATACAATTTTCAGCTCCCTAAGCGATGGCACATTGAATACGGATACTGTGTTTTTGCAAGTCAAGATAGCTTATAATTTATAAAGCTAAGTCATTTGTTTTACAACTTTTCTGGGTGTATTTGTAGAAATAACGATGAACTCAGAGAAAATACTGTCTTAAATGTTCGTGCAAAAAGGTCCTTAATAAGTATGTCGAATAGTCTGTCCATTTGTATCGATGTTCATTTGATTTCAATCGTTTATCCAACTTGATAATAAACTTAACATTTACTCCCTCTGCTGGAGCCGATGTGAAACTTTGTTTATATTTATCTAACACCTTAAACCATTTTATCCGCCTCAGGTCGGCAATAACATTTGCAAATCGAAATTTAGACAAAAAGAAAACCCTCCTGTATTAATAAATACGTCTTAATATACAGCGTCTTCATGCCACATCAAACCGTTTGTATTGTAGATTTGGTATCAATACTAAAGTGATCACGCACACTTGTTTACGCATAGAAGAAGCAGAATAACAAATTTGGTTGATGTGTAATATATTAGTTGTTATTGCGTCTCAGCACGAAACCATATATTAGTAGTTTTAAAATGAAATATAATGTGGTGCGAAACGGTTAACTGTCACATAAACATTCATGTACAATCAATCATCCTTTCTTGGAATAATTAATACAATCGTGTATGCTAAATTAACTCGTATTCAGTCCATAAAAGCACATTCACTTCTTTGTACTTATTAACAAATAATTAACAAATAAGTCGTGACTGGTATTGAATTCATAGCAGCTATAACATCTAAAACATGCTCGTGTTATAAGCATTTCGCCATTCGCATCGTGCTTTTTATTATTGTGTATGTGCCCTTAACTATGATATCCACGTGATACTCGCTGATCTCCCCTAATAGACAAAAAAAAATAGCGCTTTAAAAGGACTGATTAACAACACAAAACGGTTTCGAATCTGAGCTAAGCATATTTTGGCATTTTAGTTCATTAAGCTATGAGTTCAAATGATTGACATTTTACAAACACAGATACCAATGCCTAGACTAATAAACCTGCTTATTAAGGAAATTTCTCCATTATACATATTTCAGGTAGTTGGTATACTTGGTATCATCGTTCTGTCTCGAGAATTACCCCGTCTACATGCTCAAACATTGTCTTAGATGTATGACGTTGGGAACTACTTAAACGTGCAAATAAACAAGATGCGTGTACACAATCTTTCCTCAACTGATCTGCGAATATATTGTTGATTTTAAGCAAAGTTACTTTTTGTTTACTTTTTCTCTCATATCTGGTATATTATTCTCTTTTTTGCATGAACCCAAACAGGCCGGTATCAATAAAGAAATCAGACACTAAACAAGCATTCAATGCCACCCTCATGAAGAAACCCTAATATTTTAATCGTTACTTCACTATCTAACTGTGCAGTATGTAAATGACAACTATCTTCATAACAAAAGAGGTTGAATTAATTGAAGCCGATACTGAATTAAGGCAGTAGGGACCTAATGAGATCGGTTAGAGTCGGTCAATATCGCCCTATTCCGAACGCGTTCCGCAACGATTGGTTATCTACATCAAAGTCCGGAAATAATACTTAAAACACGAATAAATGAGTGTGTTTTTATTTAAGAACTTAAAACACATAACAAACGTGTGTGTTTTTATTGTAAAACTAAATGTGGTCATCTCCTTAAGATTTATTTACTTAAAAACAAAAATATTATGTTATTTTCTGTTTGAAAAAAATAATTGGTTCATGACGTAACGGCTGTTGACATTCAGTTGCACAATGAAAGTGCGTAAATAGTGCAGGCAGTTTGCAAATACGAAAATGAATGTGATACTGATTACCAACGTTGCCCTGCTGTTGATTGAATGCAGTTTATTGTATTCAATAATTATTGTTACGGTATGTTTTTATTCACATTTTCTAAACATAAACACATAACACTCTATCAACAAAGATTCAATTGTTGCTTACGAAAAAACCTTTTCACGATTTTAGGACGGAATGATGTATCAAGAATTTCTGTGATTTATTGACACATTGACTTGCAGTTTTGATGTTTCCTATTCAGGTGTTGGACATCTCTCAGATATCGATGTGAAAGCATTGCCTGTAGCAGTTTCCAGAGGCAATGTCCATCTTGTCAAGTTTGAGTCAGAGCCAGCCTAAATTACCTTTGACATTGGAACAACGGATCTAAGTAAAACAAACATGTTTTTGAACGTTTACCATGCGCATTATATAAAACTAATTTACAAGAAGGTGATATTGTTAAGAGTTTCAACGTTTTATCATATCAAATCAACACATCTTTTCCTGTTTTATAATTTGAGGTCAAAGAGTCATCAATTTGTGAAGTGCATTTTTTTCCTTTAAATTGTTTGTTTCTCATAACAAACAATCATTTAAGACGTAAGTATGAAACTTTAAAAGTGATGCTTGAATTCATGAAAAAAGCATTGTATGAATTTACTTTTTTAATACAGTTCGAGGTACAGTAATTCCGGATATAACTCAGATTGCTGCCGTGGATTTGAAAACGGTTTCGAAGTTCTCCACATATGTGAAGCCATCCGTGCCAAAATTCTGCTGAAGCCCAGAAATTAGCTGGCATCTCTGTTGATGCTTATATGGATAGTGTCTCCATTATGACATATATTGTTTGCTATGTAAGATTGGAAATACCTTGACAATTTGTTGTGAACTGCGGCTGTATGCATGGGTTACCTTTGGACTTTGGGTGACCTTAAGATTTTATTATTTATATATTAATATATAAATATTAAGGCAAAAGTAGCCAAATGTCATCATAAATTAAAGTTTATAACTGTAGCTTTTAATAAGAAAGTAGAAAATCTCATAATAGATACGATTTACAAATGTATTCTGAAATTCATTGAACGATTATGAATGGGGAAGGCATACTCAAAGTGTAATTTCTTGAGATAGAAACGGTAAAACTTGCCAAAATTCATTTAATATGTAGAAATATGTTGCAATAAAAAATATGTACAATTTATGCATTTAATTCCAGTACAAGTGACATAAAACATAATTACAGTTTCTTGTCATTGAACGATTTGTTGTTGTTTTGCCATTTTATCCAGATGAGAGCACATATTATTGGAGATCAAAGACACAATTCGCTTTCTATGACACTTTTTCATTCTGTATCTACAAGCACGATCTATTTGAGTACGTTTATTAAGTTAACTGTCAAAATATATGTATATCCCATTTACAAAAAACTATACATTTTGGATAAAGGGTAAATCCATAGAAAACGCCCAACCGAGTCAAGGGGTAGGTGTATTCAACCAAGTATAAAAACTTAACCGGCTGGTAAAATGTTTTACAATTTTGGAATAAGTTGTGATATACAATTTACAATGTGGAAATTATAACAAATTGTGTTTTTGGAAAAGTACCCATTAGGCTCCTACTACCTTTAGCAACATTGCAGACTGCACATGCCAATATGGACTCCATTTAAATGTCAGCGAACCAATTTACGACGTCATGTAATTACAGCTACAAACATAAGAGCTTTAAATGATATGATTCATTCCCTTTATTTAAGAAATCTTTTAACTTTCGAATGCAAACAAATAAATAAAACTGACACTCTATGAATGGAATACAACACGCCAAACACGAGATGTGTGAGGGCTTTCACACTCTTTCTATCTATAAAAATGCACCTTCATGTAAACATACTTGTGCTATTCGTATTTTGACCTAGGCGCAGAGCGGCAGACAATATAAATGAATGTTTACAAAACATCATTGAGATTGCAACACATTCTATATGTTTGTAGCTTATGGAGTGCTTCGAAGTTTGGTCCGAGGGTGATATCTCTTCATGGTGTGCATATGTTTCCTAAAAAGTTAATTAGCATTCGAAATCCGTCCGGGAAGGATGCATGCATTGACGAAGAACTTCCTTAATGATATACAAGTGTAATAACAACAATACTATATTATATTCTACGAAAGAATGCTTTTTATATGTACAGTTCAATATACGATTAACCAATTTTAAGCAGTGAATCACTAAGGTTGATTAGTGCTAATGTCTGTATACGAATATGATCGGATTTGATTAACTGATTGTTGTTCTGACTTCTATTAAAGTTGTTTCTTCTGCATTCGTACAATAATTATGTTATTAGATAAATACATATGTACGTGTTAATCATTGTATTCCATATAATCACTCGCATCAATATGTACAATATGGACAATATGTATACCAATTGGTTCTACCGATAACATCGGCGTCTCTTAGAACTAAGTGGAGTTTACTGGGATGTCTATGGTGTGACATGAGTTTGTCTGTTGTTGTTATTTATCCAGAACGAGTACATTTACTTATAAATATCAACGAGACGGGTATTTTACCGTTGATAAGGGCAAACTAGACACTGCCTTGTTTCGAATCATTCTGTAAATTGAACACACCATGTCTCTAATGGTTATCGAAATGTGTTGCAAACAATTTAAATACATTTCAGAGTTGAAGCTGTATTAACGTTGTCGTATTTGTGAAGAACAACTGATGATGTACTCGCCTATTTTGCTACGGTTTCAGTACTCGTCAACAATGCTAACTTAGGTGTAAAAGAGAATCGCGTGAAATAAAGAAACACGCAAGACATTTCGTGTATGACGTTCTTGTACTGACATTGTTTATTATGTATAAAAGGTTTTATATACTTGAGATGCTCCAAGAATAATAAGATGCCCTTGGAGTGAGTACTTAAATGTGGCTAAAAGTACTCTAAACTGCAAAGATCCAAGGTCGATGTCAACGATGTCTGAGCATGTACTCTACCGTAATTGCGATGTGCTTGTTTAATGGAAATGAACCGCCAAAGAGTGTGGATCTATAATGACAAAACCATCATGAGATTAAACCACTTTGCAGTTGAATTAATCACAACCAAAATACATAGAGGACAATGCAATACAATTGACATGTATGTTTAATCAATAAAACGATCGGTAATTGACTTTACAAATAACAAAAACAAACACTATTTTTAATGTATTAACAAAATATACAGTACAATAAAACAAATCGCATAATATAACTTAACCGTCCCAGTTTCACAGAGAGCTTAATAGTTGAATAGTATAAACCAGCACTTACGTAGAATTCAAATGAATGTTCTTAAACAAAAATACACAGACTTATAATCACATTGTGTTACAATCGATCCCAAAGAACTTCCAATGGCAATTTGAAACGTGAAAATTTCTTCAAAAAAAAACAACAGACAAAAGGATGGCTTTCAAAAGATTGTACGCAGTCAACTCCCTAACACAATTGGTTCAATTTCAGTAAACAATAAAATCCAGATAGTTATGCAAATACGCTCGTTGGTTAAAATGAAACACATTTTATAGGGCCATATATTCTTTGCGATCAAGAAGATTAACATTGTTATTGAAGCAAATATCTTGTAGTGTTACATAAATCTCTTACACGGAATACCCTCATTGGGATTAAACAAGATAGTAATCATACAAATAACTGTTTAAAGAATTGGAATAGTTTTTAGAGCATCTTTTATTATCAACACGATTTTGTCTTTATTTTGAACGTGTTTGTGTGGAGGAATAAGACGTTAATCACTTCATACATAATGGACACGATTACAATACATGTGGTTAAATGGCCAAGTACTAGTATTTCATTATTATAATAATCATCATTCCTATGTGTTCAATAATATAAATAGTATTCTTGCACGTATGCCACATTGTAGTTTATTTTAAAAAGATTATTTGATATACATTTGGGAAAATATGTGTATATGCCATAACTAACAGCAGATGTATTATAAAAAGTATTAAAATAAAACTATGGTGTTTACATGTCTAGTTATCTTTTAATTCAAATGAGAAAATATATCAAAATAAATCAAGTGCGAATTAAAATTATAGTTATCGTTTTGGTGAATTATAAAATGTTTTCAAATACTTTAATGTCAAACTAAGGCATTGGCATTAGATTGTCCAACTATAAACTAACAAAACAGTAAGCAATGGCATTAGTTCAATAACATTCAATAATTTCGTTCAATCTTACGTAGGTCAATACATCTGCATATTGTTGTCTCATATAAGCGACCCCGATGTATTTCGTTCTTGTTGGCACAACTGGAATTTTACTTTGTTGTTACATGTACTGTATGCTGTCATTAATAGCACACTTATAACGTACATCAATGAAATGAGCTTAACACGGACGGAAATTGTCATAGTATTATGAAATGTCTTAATTAATGAATAAAAACAACAGCAAGATTATTAATTTCATAACTTGCGTCATAGACATACACAATATATCATGAAAGAACATTTTGTTATTATGAACAAAAAAGATATTTTTTTATTGAGACCCTATTAATGTGAAATTCAATAGGTGTCTCTTTGGGAAATGTACCTTAATTGTGCCAAATTTTAAAATAATGACACACCCTAATTTTGACGCGTGTATTTATTTATTCAATAATATTAAACAATATAATTAAAATGTGTCCTGTGTCGCTTTCATCTGATGAGCAGATACGTTTTAAGACCATATACCGCATATAAATTCTTCTCGGGCTAAAGTATTTTCATGTTTATGCAAATGAAGGTTTAAGTTAAGAAACGTATTACAATTACAATTTTATCAACCACACAGCTTCATTCCATGTTAAGCTAGTTGTACCATGCATACTCATTACAAATAAATAGTCAATTGATTGTGTTTGTACTTTGAAAAGTATTGCAAGAATGATATAAACTTATAGAAATCAGATATGCAAATACATTGTTAGTTGAATAAAATTAGCAGCAAGAATATTTTCCGTGGATGTATTTTCGATCAAATCATTATTAAAATAGAATCGCATCAAAACAACCGCATAAATCTTGTTATCTGACATAATGATAGCCTCATGTTCTATTCGGTAAGAACGATTCACTTTGAAATATCGGCGAGTTTATTATATTCGAACACTTGTGAACTTCATGCACAAGAACCTTTTTTTCTATAAATTTGCACACGCTTGTCATTTTTTAAATGCATTTTTCAAACTTATTAAAGTTTAATAAATGTCAAAAGGAAAACATAAACAGAAGACATACTTGGTTTTATTCAAACTCACTGAAAGGGTTGGATAAATTGTAAACTATGTTCTATAAAACGAATGTTATGCTTTCCTATTTTGTCGTGAATGTTCAAGACTTAGGCAAAATTTAGAATTGCATTATTTTACAAATAAAGCACTTGATAATTTCTTGAATGAGTGTTTGTAAGATTATTTTGATGTTTCGCCGGTGTCAACATCATTTCAGTCATATCAGGGCGGTCAGATGACTTACCTTTCCTTGGTAAGCTGGTTTACAAGAGCTTAGTACATATAATTATGCAAGTAACTGATATCTGCTCTATTTGAATTAGATGTAGAGAGGCTATTTTCAAATAAGTAAATTTCACCGCAGATAATCACACCCTATATTTGACCGTACCAGGATTCGAAACCAAGATAAATTGTCCTTTTTCATCATGTTACACATTAGTTTTATAATCATATTCTTTTTTTGTTTTACTTCAGCTGCTGCGTTTATATTTTGCAACAATGATATATTCTGGCGCCGGCGTGATTTCAATTGCAAATAACATTATTTCCAACTTCTTGTCATGCCTACATATCTTTCGGTGATTGAAATACTCAATTAATTGTTAAATGTGTTGATCATATTACATTTGCATTAAGCAGAAACGTTTTAGTTCCAAAAGTCAATCACATATGCTACATGAGTGATAATATAATCAAGATTGTATAGTGGCTTCATAAATCAATTATATATAATCTAATTATGCAACAACAATTGTCTAATGCTTACTTACTTACTACACCGGATCATACTTAACTTCACGGGAAGTTATAAAGTTGTTCAAACGAAAATTATAATGAAACAAATACTTACTTGTTCAATGTAATTTTAACACATGTGTCAATAAAAATGAGTAATATACTTAACTGAACAAATTCATATAAGCCCTCTAATTATTAGGGTCGTTTATTAAACGTAAAAAGACAATCTTAAGCATGGCGCTTTGGCAGACAATTAGTAAATAAGTCTACCCTCAAAGTTATAATATCAGTTTTAAAGCCCGTTTTCTTATGTATTTATCCCAATTAACTCTTTATATTTATAAGTTAGATTAACGTATATATGTGTTTATACCAATTAAATCTGTGTATATATAAATTAGAATAACGTAGTAAAAGTATTCAATTATGATGACAAATTGAAAGGAAAGCAGGGCATTACGTGATTAATCATACACATGACATCACCATTAGTTTATTAATGCTTACACTATGTAAGAATAAATGGAAGAAGGTTGATGAACTGAGTAGCATATATGACGTCACGCCCTATACAATCCTGTGCAGTAGCGCAGTCTAGTCAGGAGATATACTGCCCGTGATAACATTACTTAAGGTTTCGTGGTCTCATTAGCTGAGAAGGTAGTTACGCTGGCCGCATATAGCATAAGACCCATTTTCGTTGGACGCGGCTCATAAAATGTACGTTCGGCAGAAGGTATACGTCTTTTGTAATTCCAATTCTGACAGCTAGTACTTTTTATACAATTGATTAATAAAAAGAAATATTTAGTACATTTTGCCAAGACCCACATCACAGACCCATTTCAAAAACTATTCACCGTTTGATAGATTCGTTAATTTGGTATTAAACGAATTATCACTATTTTAGTGCATCTAGCGGTCATATTAATCTATCTTCATCTCTGAAGGTCATCCCTCTTCCTTCGAGACATCTAAAAATAGCATCAATTTACACCAATCCATTACAAGAAAGATTAATTGCTGAGATAAATATTTACTTCACATGACATTAAATGCAATTATTTGTAGCCTGTGTAAACATACGTTCTTTGTAAGTTTTCGTTTTTATTAAATTCGTTTAACATTTATGGTGGTACAATTGTAATAAACACGATCATTAAAATCCTTAATATATTATCGAGGCCAGATAATTCAGATTTGTCTTTCAACTAACAATGTATAAAATGTTCGTTAACCGTTGTAAGTAGTGTTCTTATGGGAAGACATGAAAAAAAGAACAGTGAAAAATTTCCGAACATGTACTCTACCGTAATTTCGATGTGTTTGTTTCCTGGAAAAGAAACGCCAAGGGAGTGCGTATCTATTATTAAAATAATATGAGATTAAACCAACTGGCAGTTGAATAAATCAGAAATACAATACAATTATGACGATGCAATAGACTTGACATAACTTTGTTATCACTAAAACGATCGGTAATTTACTCGTGCACAAATACAGGTAACACAAAACTATTTTAAATTATTTCAAATCTACAATAAAATAAAACAAATGGTATAACATAACTAAACCGTCTCCGTTACACAGTGAGCTAAGTCGAATGTTATTTACCAGCTATTATGTAGAACGTTCTAAACTAAAATACATATATTAAATTGTTATAATTGATCCCAAAGTTCAAATAATAATTTAAAATGTGAACATTTCTTAAAACAAAAAAAGCAGCAGCACATGGGGCGGTTGTTAAAAGGTTGTAAGAGGTCAACTCAGAAACACAATTCTTTAAATACAATTAACGAGCGACACATATATTATTGGCGATCAAGAACATGAACACGAAGGAAATGTCCTGTAGTGTCAAATAAATCTCACACACTTAATTCGCTCATCGGGATTGCACAAGATAATACGCATACACATCACTGTTTATAGAAAAGGAATAGTTATGAGGGTGTGTTTTAGTACCCAAGCATAATTGCCTTTAATGTGAACGTTTTCGTTTGAAAGAATAAGACGTAAATCACATCATACATAATGCGCATGCATGCAAGACATTAGGTTTAAATGGCCAGTTAATAGTAGTTTTTATTATCATCATCATTTTGTTTTGGTTTTATTTTTATTAATGGCTAGCTTTCAAGCATGACACATTTTAAATTAAGACAATTTTTTAACATGCAATAGCGAAAATGTTTGTATATGTCATTAATAATAGGAGGTGGATTGGTATAATTGTAACAATAAAACTTAAAGAAATATATTTGCGAATTCAAATTTCCAGTTATCGGTTAAGTCAAATACGAAAATAAATAAAAGTTTAAGTACAATAAGTATGAATTAGCATTGTAAATCTGCTTTATATATGATGGTATGATAAATTGTAAAACATATTATCAAATACTTGAATTTAAGATTAAGGCATCGGCATTAAATCGCCCAACTATCAACTAAAGAAAACAGTACAAACAGTTACATGTTAGCGACCCAGATACTGTCAACATAAAATATTGTAACCTTATCGACTTGTCAGTAGTTGTTTTCGCCACATTTAATCACAACTATGTGTTCGTATTTCGTTTTTGTGAACACAACTCTTGGAGCAGTGGTCTAATGGTAGGACGCTGGCTTATGGATCGAGAGGTCCCAGGTTCGAATCCCGCCCTGAACACTGGAATTTGCTTGAGCAAGAAATTTATCCCACATCTGCTCCTCTCCACCTAGGTGTATAAATGGGTACCTGTGAGGGAAATAAGCCAATGTGCCGTGGCTGCAAACTGCGCCAAGATGTTAAGAACAAACGTAAAGCGCCTCTGAACGCACATACGGTATGAAAAGGGCACAATATAAATGTGGTAAAAAAAACAAAAACAAAAACTGGCATGTAACTATTTTTTTACTTGTATTGTATGATGTTAACAAATACAACATTATAACGTACATCGATAAAATGGGATACACACTAAAACAAGCACGCTCATAAATTAAAAAAACAACTCTCATTTTGTCAATTCAATCTGTTTTTTCAAAAACGATTTCTTTTGAAAATATTGCGTTCAATGTCAACATCAATTCGTATTAAGAATACATTCGTTGTATGATATACACACATATATGATTTTGTTAGGTTTTTAATTGACTGTGTTACGGCTGATGGTCATCTAGTTTGTTTTCATTCCTTAGGTCAGCTCTGCTCTTTGTCAAATACGACAAACGTCTTATAAATTTTCTTGCAATTGTTAAAATCTATAATCAATGTTAAATTGTAAAAACAAATAGATTTAACAGAGAAAATTAGTTATATTTAAACAAATAATCATGTGTATGTTTATTGGTGTACTGTACTCGGCAAACAAAAATAATAATCCTTTTAAAGCGTTTCAAACAATTGTTCAATGTTAAATGGTAAGGCTTGAACTTGTTTTTTACTAAAATATGTCCATTGTGTCAAGATCAGTTATGGTCAGCTCATGCATTTATTGTATTTTTAATTTCTCACTATCTGTGGGTATTGATATCGTTATTGAAATTATCAATAGTGTCATATATAAACCATGTATGCCTATTGTTATGATTACAACCGTACACTAACACTCAGAAGCCGTGTCTGTTTCCNGGCTTATGGATCGAGAGGTCCCAGGTTCAGATCCCGCCCTGACCACTGGAATTTGCTTGAGCAAGAAATTTATCCCACATCTGCTCCTCTCCACCTTTAAATGGGTACCTGTAAGGGAAATAAGCCAATGTGCCGTGGCTGCATACTGCGCCAAGATGTTAACGGACGACTTATGACCCAGTGATCAGAGAAAAAACGTAACGCGCCTCTGAACGCGCATACGGTATGAAAAGGGCGCTATATAAATGTGGTATAAAAAAAACTGGCATGTAACTTTGTTTTTACGTGTATTGTATGATGATAACAAATACAACATTATAACGTACACCGATAAAATGGGATACACACTGAAACAAGCACGTAATTAAATTAAAAGACAACTCTCATGTTGTCAATTCAATCTGTTGTAACACATTTTTTTTTCAAAAACAATTTCTTTTGAAAACATTGCGTACAATGTCAACATCAATTCGTATTAAGAATACATTCGCTGTATGCTATACACACATATATGCTTTTGTTTAGTTTTTAATTGACTGTGTTACGGCTGATGGTCATCTAGTTTGTTTTCATTACTTAGGTCATCTCTGCTCTATGTCGAATACGACAAACGTCTTATAAATTTTCTTGCAATTGTTAAAATCTATAATCAATGTTAAATTGTAATAACAAATAGATTTAACAGAGAAAATTAGTTATATTTAAACAAATAATCATGTGTATGTTTATAGGTGTACTGTACTTTAGCGTTTCAAACAATTGTTCAATGATATATGGCAAGGCTCGAACTTGTTTTTTACTAAAATATGTCCATTGTGTCAAGACCAGTTATGGTCAAGCTCATGTATTTATTGTATTTTTCATTTTTCACTACCTGTTGGTATTGATATCGTTATTGAAATTATCATTAGTGTCATATATAAACAATGTATGCCTTGTGTTATGAGTACAACCGTACACTAACACTCAGAAGCCGTGTCTGTTTCCAAGTCATTTTTTGTCCTGATTTTGTATCCTAGAATTATTAACTCCTATACTTGTGTTACAAACCTTTTAAGATTTGATATCTACATTATAAACCCTTGGACGAAGCATAGCTTACATTAACTGAAAACAACTGAGGACGGTTATAAACGCAATACTCCTCCATTCAATAACATGATGATGTTTGTCTTTTACGATGTTTAGGTTAACATGTTTCGTTATGACATGAATGAAGATTATTTAGCTTAAAGATAACATGATTCGAGATTTTGCGGTTCCATTGAATAAAGACTTTTTAATTAACAGTATTCAAAGTACTCAACATCTTATAGCGGCGTATTCAGATTCCGAATTGTTAACATATTTATTTCATATTTCAATTCGATGTATTTGTTTGAAAGTATTAAATAACGGCGATATAACTGATGTGCGTATCAGTAAATTGCGTAAACGCGTAAACCAGACGTTAAATAGTCCATCAGACGCAAGTCAATTACAACTGAGGTAAAATCATTATTTATTTTCGCGCATGGCACCAGTCAACCTGCTCCTTGGCATAAGTTTATCATTATAACAAGTAAATAAGGAAGTTCTATCGTAAATACATCTTCGTCGGATGAAATTATACAATGACGTCGTTCGTTTTGTCTTGAATATGCGAATGTGAACAGTCGCATGGAATCATGTGAAGTCTCATTAAGGGCGCCATTTGTTTGACCAGGATCTCAGCCTCTACTTCAGGTAGATCCACGTGTTTATCCTCAAAAAAAAAGTATATCAAAGCAGTACACAAGGGATTTTTTTTTTAAATGAATATTAAGAAATACGTTGTTTTATGTTCAAACATGATTACTAGTTCAATCAAATAGATAAATTAATTTTTCCACACTTAAAAGTATCCATCTTAATATATAGGTTATCGCCATATAAATGGAATTAACAAATATATCTCTCAAAGGTTATGTTTAAAACAAACAGCTATTTGAAAATAAAATAAAAAAGCTTGTTTAAAATATAAGCGCTATATAAATGTTAAAATGAAAGATGATAACAGGAACAATAAACAGACATCCCAAAGTTCCTAAAGAACTCAAAATAGGGTGTCCAAAATAATGTGTACGTGTGTAAGTTCGTCATTCAATGGTTTTCTGTGGTGTCGGAATGTCGCCGATTAGATCCCGTGGTTTAAGAAGGATTCGATTAAAGCACTAAAGCAAACATCAGGATCATATGTTTACGGGAATGTAGTTATTTGCACTTATACATCATACAAAATTACTGTAGTATCACACAATATGAAATGCTAACGAATACAAATGAATTCAAACATTTTGTAGACAAATAATTTATCGATTGCACAGCACAATAGTGAATGTTTATATCAGGTTTTCATAACATTAACAACAGATTAACACTGACCTTTTACAATACCACATCTAAATAGACGTGTCGCAAATATCAATATACCACGCATATGTATAATTCTTTAACGGTTTACCAGTTCCACACAAAAAATCGGGGTGCTTACAACTATGCGTTTTCTAAATGGAAATACACTAGTGAGCTGCATTGATTATTCTAAAACCTTTTGCCAAACTATGACAGACCTATTGCATGTTTTGATCATGACGTAGCCTGGCAGTTTTCCGTTTTGGGTTTTTAAATTATTTATAACACTTCAACAAATTAAATATTTTCAAAAAAGAAACATAACAAAAATATGTCTTGATTAAGGACCTGTTTTTTATTCGTTTTCCAGAACTTAAATGCATTTTAGTGGCATGTTTAAACACATGAAATACAATTAATAGCAAGATTATTAATTTCATAACTTTCGTCATAGATATACACAATATATCAAGAAATCAAATTTCGTTATTATGAAAAACACATCATTATTTGTTCTAGAGTCTCTATTCATGTGAAATACAATAGGTGTCTCTTTATGAAATGTACCATAATTGAGCCAAATTTTGAAATAATGACACACCCTAATTTTAATACATGTATTTATTTATTCAAGAATATTTAACAATATAATTAATATTGTTCCTACACCGCTTTCATCTGATGAGCAGATATATTTTAAGACCATATTACGCATATCAATTCTTCTGGAGCTTAAGTATGTTCATGTCTATGCAAATAAAGGTCAGAGGCATTTTTCAATTACAATTTTATCAACAACATAGCTTCATTCCTTGTTAAGCCAGTTTTACAATGATAAATTGTCAATTGATTGTGTTCGTACTTCGAAAAAGTCGTGCAAAAATGTAAGAAACTTAGGGAAATCAAATATGCAAATACACTGTTAGTTGGCTAAAATTTCGAGAAGACCATTATTATTAATTAACATGGAAACGCATCAAAACAACCGCATAAATCTTATTTTCAGAAATAATGAAAGCTTCCTGTTATATTCCGTTAGAACGTTGTATTTTAAGTTTTTTTATTTTATTTTTTTTGCAAAAATGATCTTTTCTGGCGCCGGCATCATTTCGTTTTCGAAAAACGTAATTTGAAATGTCTTGACAAAATAAGATAGCTTTAACCTATTGCATTGATCAATTCATTGTTCAATTTTTTAATCATGCTTGATTATCATTAAGCGGGAACGTTCGAGTTTCCAAAGTCAAGCCATAAATTTAATCAGTATTTAATGGTATCAAAATTGTATCGTAGCTTCAAAAAGCAATTATATATACCACTTTCCATATGTTAACTTACTACACTGGTTCATCCTAACAACATCTTCACTGGAACGTAGAAAGTGGTAAAAAATGACAATTACAAAAGAAAGAAAAACTAAATTAATGAATGTAACGTTATTAAATGTGTCCATTTAATATAAGTAATATAATTCACCTAACGAAGGTCCATTAATATGAGCTATCTGGTATAAGCGCTGTTTATCAAACGCACAAAGACAATGTTCAGCATGACGCTCGAGTACACAGTTAGTTAATTACTCTACCCTAAAAGTGCTACTTAAAGGAGAGCTTTAGCCCGGTTACTAGTGTGTTTTACCGAAATTACTCTTTATACATACAAGTTAGATATAGGTAGTAAAAGTACTCACAAATGAGGAAAACCTTGACAAAGACGTATGCCATAAAGTCGTTATGCATACAAAATATATCATAAGTATTCTATTTATTCTTACATATTGTAATAATGAATAACATAAGTTGATGCTTTTGTTCTGAAAAGTAAGTTTATCAAACTTCTTTTATAAATGATGATGTATGTGAGAGGATAGTTAGTCTCTTATTAGGTATGCCACTGACAAATGGGGAATTGACATTGTTTTCTCCTGGCACACTTGCGCATCGTTTGTAAAAGCCTAAAATCGCTGGATTAGGATACAATAAGATATATGCGGTTGAATTATACACTTTTTTTTGTAATTCTGGTTCAGACAACTGGTACCTTTTTGATACAATATTTTTAGATACAACATCAATATCATGAATAAATTAGCCTCGGCACATTCTAATTTTGTATAATTAGTTGTAATTTTTATCTAAACCCATATTACTGAGACTTTTCTCAAATACATCCCCGTTTGATAAAATGGCTAATTTGGCATCGAACACATTATCACTATTATTAGTCTATATAGCGGTCATATGTTAGCAATATGTTATCAATATTCATATTTGACGGCAGTAATCTTGCTTCTAGATATCTGAAAATAACATTAATTTACACCAATCAAATGAAATACAGATGTATTACTGAGATCTAGATTTACCCAATAACATATTCAATGTAATCAAGTTTTGCCTGAATTAACCCATTTATGCCTAGTGGACTCTCCCATCCTTCTGAATTGGATCAATTTATTTCCAAAATTAGGGATGTCTAGTATATTTATTTCTATATTTAGACTATTTCTTACCAAAATTCCTTTAGGCAAACAGCGCACACCCAGATGAGACGCCGCATCATGCGTCTCATCTTGGACTGCGATGTTTGCCTTTTTTTTTAGACGCTAAGCATAAATGGGTTAATTTTTCGTTTGTATTAAATTCGCTAAATAGTC
This sequence comes from Dreissena rostriformis, assembly GCA_007657795.1. Lineage (NCBI taxonomy): Eukaryota > Metazoa > Mollusca > Bivalvia > Myida > Dreissenidae > Dreissena > Dreissena rostriformis. The sequence goes on along the minus strand of VMBQ01000035.1, from coordinate 56,382 downwards.
CACTAGCTTCTCACATATTATTGTATATTCGTTTATAATAAACATATACATATCAGAGCGTGAAACATGATTAAACCACATACAAATATAAAATACAAATTGCTGTTCAATATCTGCTTTTTTCGATATAAGATGTTTTCCTGCACGCGAATCGCTTTTAAGCAATGGTTATATGTTTATTTGGTAAGATTTAATTAGAATGGGAAAAGCTATATGTTTGGGAAGAAATGTAATTGTACAAACATGTTATGTCTTATTAGATGTATGCAGTTAAAAGATCGTAAAATTACTGTATTTAAATAGTTATCGTCTTCAGAATTCACATGTGTCTTAAAAAAACTCACCTTTAACAAAATATTCCATAATGGCAGAAGATGTGGTCCTTGATTACCCTGTGTGGATTGAAAAAGCTTATCTTGGACGAAACTTTACGCATTTGCATTAGAGATTTTAAAACATCAAATACACTGGACTGCTTTTTGAGTTCACTTAAGGTGTGAACGAAATTTATCCGATGTGCGATACATGGCTAGGACGCGGCGCAAATACATGCCAATGTGTATTCATAATACCATTTGAAGTCACTGAGCTCAATTATAATTTCGTTTGCAGAAGAAATGTTGCTAATCGAAGTTATTTTTTTTGTAAAGATTGTATCAATTCACAATAGTATCGCCAAAGGAAAATGTTACTATTGATATAATAAACACAGTTATTTTTTATTTGTTAAGATAATTTTAGCGTTAAATTCCATGATTCTTCGTTTGCTATATTGTCGATGTGTAAATATTGTTCAGATTTCGATTGCGCTAGAATAATATGTCGTGATTTCTAGATCTAATACTAAAAATGACTTCAACACGAAATATTAGTATCCAAGACATGAGGTCATAATACAGAGATTTGTGAAATATTTTTATATTTTTGTTTACGTTTTATATGCAAGAAATTTTACCTTTCCGTGACAACCTTAACTTATTCGCCTTCGCTCAATACTATTTATCTATAGACATCATAAACATATTTTATTAATTTGTGTTAACCTTTTGGATCACACGATGTAATTCAATGTCACTAAAGCAAACACAAGCTATAATATCTCAGCTAGTGAATCAGCTTTATGGTTGCACTCTAAGGAAATTGTGTGAAATTAATCACACCGAATTTTATTCATATTGCTGCAATGAAAAGCCTTCTCAGTTAACGAAAAACACAATTACCTGTAAGTAAAAGGACAAAAGCATTAACAACTTTGATCTTTAAAGAAATTTTCATATTCAGTTGTATACATTATAAAGGACTTATTTATATTTTCCTACTGTACTGTTATTTTTTTGTCATATGTTTTGGTCTTATATAATCCCATAAATAGTATTTACTAACAAAAACTTGTATATAACTCAACTTATATATAATTTATTTAATATTACGCGTACATACGTATTAATCCAACGAAAAGTATATGATGAACGCAAACAAGTTATTAGGTCAGATACGTTTAATTATGTTTTAATAGCATAATCACGTATTAATCGACTTTATAACATCATTTGGGGTCAAATAATCCGTTTGTTAATAACTCTCTGAAGTTAAATAGTAATATACGCCAGCTAGTTCATTCATTTAAATGTAACACAAACCTACTAACTTGTACATTACTTCGTATTATGAGGATAATGACATGTTAATAATTATACTCACTAATTCAGTGACGGACATTTACGTATGATGGTCTTAGATAAAGTTTTTAGTATTCCCAACTATATTTTTCATTTGCCATCAACATAATATAGTATTCCCAAATAGAACATTTGATAACTTATATGGTTCATTACGTTAAAACAGTTACGATTTCAGTCTTAAAGGCAAACAACACACCGCAAATCATTGTTATACTTTGTCCAATATGTTTTTCAATAGTCGTACAGTTGGTACAGTAATAAACATGGTAAACATATGTTAAAAGTGTGCATACTAATGTTGCTTACCCTCCTGCTGGTGCAGCTTCTGTTTAAAGTTGATTACATTTGTCAATTCTACTTTAACTTAATGTTAATATTTTAATGGAATTACGGAAACATTATTAGGACTCGTGTGCCCCAACAAATTCTTATATTTAAGTCTAAAAATAAAGAATATTTTTGAATCTGCTTTGTTCTCATATCATAATAACAGTTCAAAATGTCGTTGAATTAAACACTTCCAAAAGCACTATGCTTCTTTTAGAACATTGTATGTATGACAAAACCAATATTCCACCCCAATCCCCATCCCCTGTTATATTAACAATTTACGTTTTCCCTTCACTGTTTCGAACATAAACATTAATCTATTAAAACATGTTTGGTATATATGTATACATAGATGCATTATGTATGTATTTATTATAGTATATAAGGTGTAACATTTGAAATTAAGAAAATGTAAGCACGTAAGTGTTTTGAAACAGTTCAGTCCATTTGTGCAAACATAGGTTTAAATATATGGAAGTGATGGATATGTCATAATCGACTCATAGTGTAATAAACAAAATGTTTACATGATACCTAAACAGATCAGGAAGGAATTACTCACCTTGACCTTGGAGTTCAAACAAAAAAATCCATATTGCGTAAGACAGTGGCAATTATGACTGCGGAACACGTTTTCGTAGTTTTTTAATGTCATTTCACATGTTTTCTGAGAATATTTTACAATTTGAAATTTATAAAAAAAATTGATACAAAGAAAAAACATTGAATAAAAACCTTTGCCGGGAGCGGGAATCGAACTCGGGACCTCTCGATGTAAATCTTATGTTCTACCTCTGCAACTCAATTAACCAAAAGTTTCAAGAAGAAGTCACTGTAGTTTACAAGTATAATAAACGGATCGCTGTATCAACCACGTTGTACACATGCAAATAAAAAATGCCTGTCTCTGTTTAATAATCTGTAGTGATGCGTGCAAAGTAACAACATCGTTTGACACATTTCATAAGGGAAAATTATATAAAGAATATTGGGAAAAACCAATGATTTGTCCCGTGTGGTTAATTTGTCCAGCGGAATGGACCTGTCATGTGACGAAATATACCGCGTTGGACTGGTAGAGGATTGTTTTTTCCTCATGAAGAGAGTTGTGAAGGAAACTTATAATTCGCGAGTTATTTTGAAGAAATGAATCACATTGGACGTTTCAAATTAGTTATTGAATATGTATGTATGAACAATATCTAGCTGAGCCAGTGCAATAAAGTTCAAACTGTCGCTTCATCGCATGTTTTTTTTTTAAATAAGCCTGGTCAACTCTAAACCTCCTTATACATGCTTTAACGAAGACTATTGAATTAACATGTCAAATATATTACTATACACGTCAAGCAAATCACAATTTGCAGATCAGAAGAAACATGCTTATCACATACGACGAAAACAATTTAAAATGATTTTTTGCAATTAAGCGAAATTCCAACCGATGAAACAAACGTTATCTAACGTGTATCATGTGACGACAACGTGATTTATTCAAAGATCATTAGTTAGATCATCGTATAAACGTTCAAAACTAAACCTTTATTCTATTGCGTGACTATTATTGATTTTGCATTGGATATGAATTGATTTAGAACGACAGAGACGAAACTGCGTTTTTCATTCAATTAAGGGTTATGTTTTCTAGAAAGGTAAGTGGCAAACTATTAATAACAGTGTTATGTAAACCAAATAGTACAATACGTTGTAGTCAGTGCAGGTCATTTAAAATGTGTGTCGATAAGTGCTGAACATAGCTAAATATGTAGTAGCCCTTGTGTAGAACTGAGATGAAACTCAACATGTTATTCGAAAAAAGACATCTAAACTCTTTGATAGCAGGCTATCATTCAGATCGTTTACTTCATAAATAAACCAATTTACTTTTCCTGTCAAGAACTACGTGTATTACTAAGTACGCACCATTTGCAAATTGTAACCTTATTATGCATCACCAAAACGAACATTGCTGATTGGATGTTAAAACGAATATTTAATCAAGATTTAATGAGATTAGAACAGAAATCTATATCGTATTTGGGGAGAGTATTACTTACGGAAATATCGTTCTCATAAGTATAATAAATATAAAAATGCACATTTGATAAAGCTATGTATTTAAAACATGTTATTCGTGCTTTCTTGACTCATTTAACCTGTAAACATATATGCACATCTTTATAATAGCATTTCAATATTGTTGTCTCCAATCGTTCGATGAACAAATCATGAAACTTGCATCAGGTCTTTAATATGTGTGCGTTCTTGTCACATGTTTAAAGATTAAAGTTGCATAATTTCTAACACGGATGAATAAGTGATTATTGTGAGTATTTTGCACAGTTAATGTCCATAGATGTTCCTTGTGATGCATTATAACTGTTTATAATCATGTCCAAAAATAAATTCATTCTCATTTGAATTTTACCAACCGTTCTTGGGGAAAATCATCAGAGGACATTGTTATTAAATGAAATTTCACACTAGAATTATTATAGTTATTAAACAAGATAAATACATATATGACATATTAAATGGATTGGAATTAACAGCATGTACAAGTTAGAGATTAACAAAGTATATACGTACAACTAGTGATAAAATAAAGTTCATGATTTGTGCGACCTAATACAAATTATAGACTTCACAAATAATTTATTTAACATGAGATTTGGATATCTGAGAGATGGCATGTTGTTCAGTAGGTGACTCTTATCAAAGGTAGTGTATTGGAACTCAAGTTTCTTGAACAAAGTCTGTCATTTACTGTACCAGTGGCCATGTTTTACATGGTGGTGATAACGCGATTTTCTGACATTTGATAACTGTGTTGTGATCACTGCTTGAGGCAGTGCTATATGTGTCTGCTCTTGAGATATACATACACTAATTATATACTCACACTTAGCATATTCAAGATTGTATTTCAATTGACTTTAACACGCTAAGCTGTTGTGAGGTATCCCCCAATGACAATGTCAAAGTTTCAAATGCATGTCACTGATGAACATTTTCATAAAAGGTTTGTATGTTTAGCAAGAATCTATAAAATGCCAGTACATTCTATGGCCAGAATGGAGATTGGAGCAGCAACCATTCCGAACAGGCTTTATATAAGGCGATTAATAAGACACTAGTAACTGTACTTTATACTCACGCTTTGAATAAAGTTTCAAGCACAAACGAACTTGTGATCGGTATAAGTAACCCGCTTTATATATCAACATTTAATAAAACACATCGCACAAGAAAGATCAGTGAATATATGTGCTAGACGTTACTCTTCTTAGCCTTTATCAACAAATGGTGGCAGTTGAAGATGAAGTATTCATATTTTATATTTTTTTCATTATTGATAATTATTATATGTATATCATTTCGGAAACAAACTGTTGCCTTTTCTTAATGTGTTAGTACAGATTTTCATTTAATATTAAAAGAGCAAACACAGGTTTCAAATAAATATTATGGACATGTAATGTACTATTAAACTAACATAAAAATCATACGGTAAAAGCACGACTAAAAACTCTTGCTGGCATTTTAATTACTGTCAATAATAGACGCAATGATGGAGTTGGCTATTGTATAGGAAAACTAAGTGACTTAACCTTGATTAAGTAAAATGAAATATGCTTAATACAAATAAAGAGTCTTTTTCTTAGATACCTCAGGACTGTCTTATCGATGTTGTTGTATATACTGTGTTTCGACGAGTCCTATTGCTGGATGTGTTCGTATTCATGACTTATTTTTCGCATGACGTAAAGTCCACGACAACGTTAACGTGATACTATTAAAATGATCGTGATAAAATTTGAGACTCGAAGGAAAACAACATGTTACACATAACTTAACATAATATATATACTTATCATACAGTGTAAAATCGATTACACATAAACACAACTTTAATTTTATGTAAATAAAACTCGTGAGACTAGAACACAAATACGCGCACATGTATGGCTTCTGATGTGTGACTAAAGAGATCACTAGTGCCTGCTTAATGATTTTATCTTTATAATTCCATACCAATCTTGTGCACTCAACTGTTGTTGTCTTTGCAAAATGTAAGACAGAACTATAATGTAGTAGTTATATTTTGGAACTAAAAGGTCATCCATGAATGTTTTACATCTAATCAGGTTATACGTTTCCGTCTTCGCTATAATGTAAAACCGAAGATAGTCGGTCTTTATCCGGGATGCCTATAGAAGGAAATACAAATGTGCAGAAACGCTTGAAAAGTAGTGGGTTATTCTAAAACGTGATTGCCATGTCAAACAAACCGGAGGCACAAACATTTTCTACAGCCATATATCGAAAACTGCGCCGCCAAATGTTCAACAAATGCAGAACCAATTCGAAGTAAAAACAAAAAAAGACAAACTGTTTGCACACATTTCTTATTGTTTGGTTAAAATATGTCTTCTAGAGTGTTCACTAGATTATTATGAATCCTTATACAGCGACGTATTGATTTACAACACATCGACCAGTTTCAAAAACATTTTGAGATATCAATCAGACAACTGTCCTCACCAATTTTCATGAAAAGTGGAAATAAATTGTGTCCTCTAGATTATTCAAAAGTTTGTAAGTGTTCAAATCTAGCCATTGAAGAACCCCCCAAAGGCGCCAACTGCAATTGTTAAAATGGTATAGACCCATGTTCAAACTCAAAATATCATTAAGAAAATAAACTGGACCAACTTCCATGTTTATGGCATTGCTAGAGAGATTGCAAGCTTTTTGTCTAATGATTAATCAGAACAACTTCTAAGTCACAAACCCGAAAGGATGTTTTTTTTACAATCTTAAACTGTGTTTTTTCGCCGAGAAAGAATTATAAGACACGATCAAATATCAAAATTGAGGTTTCAATTAAACAAGGTTTATAATTAGTTGACATATATGTTTATATGTACCATACTTGAAACTATTGCATGCAGTTAAGTTTTAGTTAAATATATAGAATGTGTGAATAAATTAATGCTTTTGTTTAAAACTCAAATTTATTTGTGGTACCATTTTTTCTAAACTGTTGTTCTAGCTTGTTATTAGTAAATGTTTTATCTATTTGATAGTTTTATAGAACGCTCGGTTATACTTACTTTAAGGTTAATTATCCCGAAGCGTTATAGAAGTATAGCTTTATATATAAAAAAACGCTAGACAAATTAATTTCAATTCTTGCCGGTTCGTGTTGCGTTAATTTTACAGACGTATATATGACGTATATATATATATATAGGGTGCCTATATATGTATATGAAAGTGAATATCGTCATATTTCTGTCTAGTATATAGGTTGTTGTTAAGTTCGCAATTAGTCCCCATTATCCGTCCACAATAAAACTATTATTGGAACGATAAAATCTACACTTGGATTGTGTTGTGATGACGCACATCCTGAATAATAATATGTATCTATGAATAATAACAGGTATCATATCTTAGTAAAGCCCAATCTTGACATTGCTAGGGATAAAAAGGCATCGGAAAATAGGTCATATTAACATGACAGTCAATTTAAGTATCGTGCCAGCTGCTTTCAATGACTTTGCGTTTAAGCACAGCGCAGTTTACTAACTGTTTGAGCAAAGTATTACCTGATCATTGTTTGTTACTTATCCAGATCTCCCTATTCAAAAATGAACAACATCCAATCCTCTGATACAAAAAAAACGTGGGTCCATTTTATTCACAATTTATAGTTTCATCCAATTAATAACGGGTGATATACTATGGGATTGTAAACGGATTTTTAATGTGTAGGCTTAGTTTGTTCTCTTTGTATTTTCCACATTCCTCATTCCGGAGTAAGTTAATTGTAGGTGGAAATGAATAAGGGGTATCTTATATTATTAAACCCCCAACGGTCACATTTAAATCGTACATATTCAATTTATGTTTATACCAAAACAAGTTAAGGTAACTCAAATTTGATTGGCTTCGGTAAGTTTCATATGAACGTGACATGCACTGCAAAGTCTTCATATGCAGTAAGCTAATCAAAGGATTGACTAGAACATTGTTCACATGATTTAGTATTTGCATGTAAATGGTGAATAAATATATACATTTTTAATGTGTGCACTACATACAGGGTTGTTATTTTACATATTTTGAATTCCGTGTACATATTTAGCTTATATATTATACGTTAATGCAAAAAAGAAAATGAATCAGTGTTTTTAGTGTTGTCTTTAAGGAAAGTTTATCTATATATTTCATCCATCGTATTTCAAGTCATAGCAGTTTGCCCTATAAATGCAAATAAGCACCATGTGAATAACAAACATACATATTATTAAAATAACGATAATTGTAAAGAACTGAGCTGATGTAAGTATCTCACTCAGGCTGACATAGCAAATGACTCCTTTACCGGACTTGACAACAAAATTATCTTACACATTACTGTTTAAGATGGAGAAAGTATTAAACCTTTTATAACAAATAGCAGAAAGTTCGTGTATTTCGAAGTTTATTAAGTCCTTTTGCGCCTTAGGCTGCATCATGGAAGAACCCGGATTTTGACCCAACACTCCTTAATGTTTCTGGACTCGCAAAATGTGGGACGAATTTCGAATAAAGCTGCCCTTTCCCAGCTAATTTTTACTGAAAGGCAATTCATTTTGGTGTTGTATTGTGCTGTGTGAGGATGGACCGCAGTTCCCAGAGGAAGCCCCACCTGTTCGGTATGGTGATCACTAGCCTGACATGCGCCGGGAACAGAGATCGAACCCTGGTCGCCTTGGTGAGATATTAAATAAAATATCAATATATGAGGTTCAATATTAGAACTAATCTGATAAAGACCAGTAATTACTGATGCTGTGCAAAATATTGAAACGAATATAATATTTAAACGTTCCATTCCGTATCTTAAATGTAAGAAAAAGTGTCGAATATTACAGGCGTAAGACTCTCATAAAACATAACACATGTAAGCACTTTAAAATAATTTTAAAGTGGTTCTAGTGATGCAAGAGGTTAACCGGTTAACCGGTTAACCTACCAAAACGACCAGTTAACCGGTTACAATTTGGGAAAAGGTTAACCTGATAAAAGATAAATATCATGCTCTTTTCATGGAATAATTCGTAAAAGTTTACGTTTTTCGTGCGACAAATTGCCAACTTACGCTGGGGACTAGTTAGAACAACATGCCGCACCAACAAAGGTAATAAATAACGTGTCAACATACAAAGAAATAAAGCAATAAATCAATACCTTTGTGGTTTCACACAGGGGATCCGTTTTGATAACAGACACCTTTGTTTTGTTTAAATCGCGCAAATTTAACTAGCGATCTGCGGAGAGTGGGGCCCCTATTAGCGAAGACGTAATAGACACATTTATCTAACTCGCGATAAAATCAGTTGAGACAATGGGCGACTTATTTTGATGTTTTGTTAAACAATATACAACACTGATTGCTAGCGAAAATAAAGTGTTTATAAGTAATAATTTATCAACATAAGTATTCGTTATTAAACTCTTGTCGAGTTAACGTCGTTTTTTTTTTTATTTTTTTTTCAGAAAATATTTTTTTTATTAGTAATTAACGTCATCAACGATGCCCCAACAAGCATCTGAAGCATGTTTTATTAAAGAAACCGAATTATTGACAAAATTTTATTAATAAACATAAATAAAAAAAATATTAAAAAAATAAAATCATTAAATTTGAGATCACAAAATTTAAACAGAATGAACAAAGAAACGCTACATTTGTGTGAGTGATAGACGCGAACGTCATATAAGCGGCCAAACCAAAATTACAATAAAGACACTTGATAATGAATAAATTGTAGCTCTTATAACTTTTTACTCATATGCTTTTACACAGAACAAATGAAAACTGAATATACAATTACAACATTATAAAAATGCATGTTTTAATACATTTTTTATTAAGAAACGGATTCGTTATCAACGCAAGCGCTCTCAAATTACTTTCGTTTCTGAAGAGAGTACATGTACGAGCAGTACGACATTTTTAACGTATACTTAAACATTTTTACATCTAAAGGTTTTTCGGTTAACCGGTTAATAACCGGTTACGGCAAAAGGTTAACCGGTTACTATTTTGTATTCGTTGTAAAAATCTTGACGAATAACGTCGTATTTGTTTTATAAAAAAAATAATATTATTAGTAATAATTAACGTCATCAACGATGCCCAAACTACCTTCTGAAGCAAATGTTATTGAAGAAAACAAATTATTAAACTTATTTTATTAATAAACATAAATCAAACAGTTATTTAAAAAATAAATCATTAAATTTGAGTTTACAAAATTCAAAAGGAATGAATAAAGAAACACAACATTGTTGTGAGTGCGAACATAAAATAAGCGGCCCAACCAAAAATGCAAAATAAAGAAACGTGAAACTGAATATTGTGTAGCTCTTATAACTTTTTACTCATATGCTTTTACGCAGGAACAATACATACTAAATATACATTTACAACATTATTCAAATGCATGTTTTAATACATTTTTTATTAAACAAAGGATATGTTATCAATGCAAGCGATCTTAAATTACTTTCGTTTCTATAGAGAGTACATGTACGAGCAAAATGACATTTTTAACATATATTTTAACATTTTTAAATCTAAAGGTTTTTCGGTTAACCGGTTAATAACCGGTTACGGCAAAAGGTTAACAGGTTACTGTTTTCTGTAACCTGTTGCATTACTTTAAATTTTAAACAGATTTCAAAATTTCTCTATATATACACTTGTTCAAATACATATAATACAGTATTTACTTGAGCAAACGCGTTTTATTGTTCACTTGAAACACATTGAGTACGGTAACACGTGTAAGAAATTATTTGATGACACTTTCAGTAATTGTACAAATTAACATTTATCAAATATTGCTAATTTGTATTATCGGATAGATAGATCTTTTTTCTTCTTGGATTGGATAATGGGTTGATTTTGTGAAAACAATTCATAAAGCATGACTTAGAAATCATTACAATTTGTCAATGCATCCTGTTCAGGGGGGCATGCGTATACGGGAGCTTACCGCGTTTAAGTGAGGTAACGGGAGCAAAACTTCAAAGATGGCGTCGTTTTCGTGTTTTTTGTGAAGAAGTAGCGGATATTTTCTCCCGGTCAGCCAGTTTATATTTATATTTGCTTTAAATGAATACGCCCTTTCGGCTCTACGGTGTTTGTGCTTCCCTCGGTTTTTTGTTTGAATGCCGTAGACGTCGGAATAAAAAAGTTATTGAAGCAAAACCGGCGACAAATTTGTTGTTTAATTTCTTGACCTTCGAGATGTTGGATGTTCGAATATATTTTTCTCTCAAAATAAACGGTATTTGTGCATGTTTACAGTAAACTTTAACATAAATCACGATTATTTAATTATCTCGATGCGTTTTATGTCTATTAATTCATTTAATACCGAATTATAACGGTTTAACCCCCATTTTGGGAATTAACTTCCTTTTAAGCCCATTTTGGGACCTAACTTCCAAATGACAAACATCTCTTTCATATATGAAAGAGATTGACACGAAATACCTACCCATCTTTAATAAAGTTTATATGTGTACTTCAATATTATAGTTTCATAGCATTTTATGTGGTGCAATATAAGTGTTTTCTTAATCATTTTACTGTAGAATTATAANTGGACGACTTATTTTGATGTTTTGTTAACCAATTAACAACACTGATTGCTCGCGAAAATAAAGTGTTTATAAGTAATAATTTATCAACATAAGTATTCTTTATTAAAATCTTGTCGAGTTAACGTCGTTTATTTATTTTTTTATTTTTTTCAGAAAATAATTGTATTATTAGAAATAAACGTCATCAACGATGCCCCAACTAGCATCTGAAGCAAGTTTTATTCAAGAAACAAAATTACTGACATATTTTGATTAATAAACATACATCAACAAATTATTTAAAAAATAAAATCATTAAATTTGAGTTCACAAAATTTAAACAGAATGAACAAAGAAACACAACATTTGTGTGAGTGATAGACGCGGACGTAATATAAGCGGCAAAACCAAAATTACAATAAAGACATTTGATAATGAATATTGTGTAGCTCTTATAACTTTTTACTCATAAGCTTTTACACAGAAAAAAATAAATACTGAATATACAATTACAACATTATAAAAATTCATGTTTTAAAACATTTTTTATTAAGAATCGGATTTGTTATCAACGCAAGCGCTCTTAAATTACTTTCGTTTCTATAGAGAGTACATGCACGAGCAGTACGACATTTTTAACGTATACTTAAACATTTTTACATCTAAAGGTTTTTCGGTAAACCGGTTGATAACCGGTTACGGAAAAAAAGGTTAACCGGTTACTATTTTCTGTAACCTTTGCATCACTAACTAGTGATGCAAGAGGTTAACCGTTTAACCTACCGAAACGACCAGTTAACCGGTTACATTTTGGGAAAAGATTAACCTGATAAAAAATAAAATAGTATGCTTTGTTCATGGACTTATTCGTACAAGTTTACGTTTTGCGCTCGACAAATTGCCAACTTACGCTGGCGACTAGTAAGAACAACATGCCGCACCAACGACAATAATAAAATTGCCAACTTACGCCGGCAACTAGTTAGAACAACATGCCGCACCAACGACGGTAATAAATAACGTGTCAACAATCAAAGTAATAAAGCAATAAATCAGTACCTTTGTGGTTACACACGGGGGATCCGTTTTGATAATTGATACTATTGTTTTGTTTAAGTCGCGCAAATTTAACTAACGAACTGCGGGGAGTGGGGCAACTATTAGCGAAGACGTAATTAACACATTTATCTAACTCGCGATAACATCAGTTGAGACAATGGGCGACTTATTTTAATGTTTTGTTTACCAACATTCAACACTGATTGCTCGCAAAAATAAAGCGTTTAAAAGTAATAATTTTATCAATATAAGAATTCGTTGTAAAAAGCTTGACAAATAACGTCGTATTTGTTTTATAAGAAATTAATATTATTAGTAATAATTAACGTCATCAACGATGCCCCAACTACCATCTGAAGCAAGTTTTATTAAAGAAAACAAATGATTAAACTTATTTTATTAATAACATAAATCAAACAGTTATTTAAAAAATAAATCATTACATTTGAGTTTACAAAATTTAAAATGAATTAATAAAGAAACACAACATTGTTGTGAGTGCTGAGACGCGAACATAAAATAAGCGGCCCAACCAAAAATGCAAAATAAAGAAACGTGAAACTGAATATTGTGTAGCTCCTATAACTTTTTACTCATATGCTTTTACGCAGGAAAAATACAAACTAAATACATTTACAACATTATTAAAATGCATGTTTTAATACATTTTTTATCAAGCAACGGATATGTTATCAATGCAAGCTATCTTAAATTACTTTCGTTTCTATAGAAAGTACATGTACGAGCAGTATGACATTTTTAACGTATATTTTAACATTTTTAAATCTAAAGGTTTTTCGGTTAACCGGTTAATAACCGGTTACGGCAAAAGGTTAACAGGCTACTGTTTTCTGTAACCTGTTGCATCACTTTAAATATAAAAAAAATCAAAATTTCTCTATATATACACTTGTTCAAATACATATAATACAGTATTTACTTGAGCAAACGTGTTTTATTGTTCATTTGAATCACATTGAGTACGGCAAACACGTGTAAGAAACTATTTGATGACATTTTCAGTAATTGTATCAATTAACATTTATCAAATATTGCTAATTTGTATTATCGGATAGAACATCTTTTTTTTTCTTGGGTTGGATAATGGGTTGATTTTGTGAAAAACAATTCATAAAGCATGACTTAGAAATCATTACAATTTGTCAATGCATCCTGTTCATGTTGCAAACAAACCGATATTTATTGAGCGCTTCTATAGGCGTTAAGTCCATGTTTACTATTGATTTCCCTTTTAAAGCTCATACCGCAAAATATGTTTTTTAAGTTTCACCTTTGCCGATATCGTGTCATGTTTACATCATACGAACAAATCTTACGAAGCCTTTGCTAACAAAACAAAATGCATCGGGTAATTAATGTGTGCTTTATTTAGCACATAATACTCTCTCTTTAAATGAAACAACTTCAGGTATTAACGAACTGTCTGGTATTAACTAATATCAAATCCGTGATCAGTTCTTATAATCCGATACAAAATGTATCACGACAAATGATATTAACGTTACACTGGGCAATCAAACTGTCAAAACTATTTTGCGTGAATAATGTCAGCATAATAAATTTACAGTCGTGTTAGCGTTGGTTGTTTCATAAATTGATTTCTGTCAACGATACCGCATTTTTGATCGATATTATGTACATTCCAATAATGTTTCGATGTATATGTTCTTCTAATGAGTGCGCATGTCCGGGTTTTATCTAATTGTTATCCCCGTACTATTTGTGTATTACAATGCAACTATATGTTATGTCTTAAAAGCGATTTTTTTACCTAAGCACATACATATTGAGTATGTACTAGTTTAATCGGCCCATACGCATTTTTACAGATCACAAACATTTTGGACTAACAGGTATTAATTATTTTAAACTATTTTAAACAATAGTAATAGGAGCACAATTAACCTAAGATGTGTGTTTAACCAAATGTAATTTGAAACAGTATAAATATTCTAGGCTGCTCAGTTAGTCAGTATGAACGTCTCTATATGAATGGTGGTTTTTAGCACTCATTATTACTTCTTTGTTACTTTGGAAGCTATATAGATATCTAGATTATTTCTTTCAGTAGAATGTAGAACCAGCGGCGATTACGAACTCGTAGCAAAAAGTGTTTTGTCGTTTACTTTAAACTGAAATAAGTGTATAAAAACGGGAAAACTTGATTCAAGACTTCAAAAAAAATGTACATTACATGGTTATACATGAATGATTGTATTTGTCGCATAAGTATATGAAATCAATTATCGTTTTTTTTATTTACGGTTTGATTGTTGTCGCAATGATAAATTCTATCAGTGTATTATGATAGGTAGAATCTGTTTTTGTTCATTTGAGGAATATTTAAATACTTATTTTCAATAACTTCTTGGTTTAACGTTCAAAAACCAAAATTAAATATAGTGAAGCTATTTTATATATTCATGTGATTTTTTTTATAGAAATGTATGCAAATGCGGAACAGTGTGCTCTTAGAACATCTGCACAACCTTCTCTGCCAGAGAGATCAACCATAGATACGATCTTCTCTATCCGACAATTGCAAGAAAAGTGCCGAGAGCAACACAAGTCCCTCTTCCTGGCATTCAAAGATCTGACCAAAGCATTCGACCTTGTCAGCAGGGATGGACTCTTCACAGTCCTGGCGAAGATTCGCTGCCCACCGAAACTCCTTAGCGTGATTTAGTCGTTGCACTACAATATGAAAGGTACATTGCAGTATGACGGCTCGTCGTCAGATGCCTTCGACATCCGCAGCGGCGTCAAACAGGGCTGCGTCTTCGCTTTCACTCTCTTTGGCATATTTTTCGACGTTCTGCTGCAGCATGCCTTTGGAAAATAACCCGAGAGTGTATATCGCCACTGACGATAAAACGACAGTCTGTTCAACATGGCTCAACTCAAGGCGAAGAGCAAAGTACTGAAGGGACATGCTGTTTGCAGATGATGATGCTCTGCTCACTCACACCGAAACAGAACTGAAGAGACTGTTGGATCTTTTCTTCAAAGACATGTGACGATTATAGCCTGACAATCAGCCTGAATAAAACACAGATGATGGCTCAGCATGCCGAACCACCCCACACCATCATAAACTACTATAATTTGAGGTCGTCAGCCAGTTCACATACCTTGGATGTACCATCACTGACGACCTCTCACTAGATACAGACAAACCAGAGGATTGGTAAGGCCTCAACAACTCTGACAAGGCTATCAAAGAGAGTGTGAAACAACAGCATGCTGACTACAAACACCAAGATAGTTGTGTACCAGGCCTGCGTGCTAAGCACTCTTCCAGTGAATCCTGGACCGTGAACGCCTCCCAGGAAAAAAGACTAAGCTCCTTCATTATGCGCTGCCTCAGACGCGTACTTGGAATTCCATGGAGCGACCTTGTGACCAATAACGATGTACTGGAGAGGTTAGCCATCCCTAGCATGGCCACTCTTCTCCGTAAGCATCGGATGGACAACGGCCGAATCCCCAAAGACGTCATGTACGGTGAGCTTGCCTCAGGCAAGAGATCAACTGGTCGGCTTCGTCCCCGCTACAAGGACGTCTGCAAACGCGACCTTAAAGCTGTTGACGTAAACCCAAGCGCCTGGAAAGCGCTTGCTCAGGACCAATGCGACTGGAGACATGCTGTTCATATTGGTCTGCAGGTAGGTGGGAGAGAAGAGAATCCGTCAGCTTGCCAACGACAGGCGCAAAGAAAGAATGAAGAAAGGGAAAACAGCTGCGGCCGGCCGATGACTTGGCCTTTATATGCGTAAGGTGTGGTAGAGACTGCCACTTCCGAGTTGGTCTTTACAGCTACAGTAATAGCTGCACAAGACACCAACTGTAACATCCTCAAGGGACGCAAGTCCATTGTTTCTCGAGGCTAACGGACGCCAACAGTATGTGACTGTTGTACAATGATCGAGTTCTCTTTAACAATCTCAAAGGACGTCTTGTATGTTAGAGTCTGTACGTTTTTCTTTTACATACCGTGATAGGTGCCTTTTATCGAGCATACGACCACGAGGAAATACCAACTAGCTTTTTATATCAAACCTTAAACCTTTGTGTCATGCTGTATCAATTTGCGGTCATGTTGACCTCCATCGTGCTATAAATTAATTGGTGTCACCAGTTTCGTTTATTTGAACGACACAATTCTCATCTTACGTATGATATTACCTTATTTTACCCCTACAATTGACAGTATGTATCTTGTGTTTCAATATAACTTTTATAGCAATGAATAGAAAATTAGTTACAAAATAAGACAATATCCGATGAATGTTCCATACAATTACAATCAAGTTTTTTATGTAAGCCTTCATATCAAATGCGCTCATAACGACTAAAGTTTTTTGTCTTTGTGATGTCTGCTGCATTGTTTTATTCTTATATTAAATCAGTTCAAACTGAAATTGCGAGTTGCAAAAAATAACAAAGCTCAATGAATTATTTTGTAATATTGTTAATGAAACAAACACGGATACACTTTGACTGTATATAGATATGCAACTTATAATGCTAACAACAATTATGTGTGTCGAAACTATTAAACAAATATAACTGTCTGCGCAATATAACTAACTTGTGTTTATCTCGATTGTTAACTGTATTTGAAATTAGATTAAAAGTGGATTGAGTAATCATATCATTTGGTTTCTAAAACTAAATAGTGTAATATAATATCTGTATTGCTATCATGCAGCTGACATTTATTGTCTTGAAATTGAATTATTTAGTTATTCGTCGTATACATCAAAGTCGTTACCTTTATTGCATCGATAGTACTGTATTATCACTCTGATTACTATTGGATATTTAATTGATTTTTTATTTAACATGTTTGTATTGTTTTAATATTTTGGTTTTAAATTGTGATTTTAAAAGTTTGTGTTAACCATCGTATATGCTTGCTCTAATTTAAAATGGACGAATCAAAGGAAAAGAAAAAACATACATTGATTGGGTTTTATTTTAATTTTAATTTTACAAACCTTTTAAAGTTTGGCACATCCAAATCATATTCTACTGATCTTAGTGCCACGTGTCAGTGTCATGTATCGATTCAAAGCTAGTGCCTCCGAAACACAGCATGACATTCAGGAAATGTGAAGTTATGCAAGTCCAAGAATTATATGGTGAATATTTAATGATAATGGGTTTCTCATAACTTATTTAAGTCAGGCTGCGTGCATTAAGCAGCTTTTGATAATTTTTGAGGAAGTTACGTGGATATTAGTCGTCCAAATCACGCTAAAAGTACTGATTGTCATGACATCTAGTTACTAAGCGTATGTTTTCCCAGTAGTGAGATAAAACTGAAGTAATAATGCTGATCATTATAAAGTAAATGTAAATTTAAACAACGTGGTATTAACATCATAAATATTAAAATGAACACATTTTGAAAACGACTAAATGTTTCAACATTGTGTAAGTGAATGTAAAAAGTTAGTTTTTTAATAATGCAAACCTCGTGTGCCTTCATACATTAGGATATGACTGAGTATAGAATTATAATCACGAATATTTTGTATTATGGCTTTTACGTTCATTTTTTAAGATCGATACCGATGGCCAACTCATTTTCTTTAATTTAATGCCCTTTTCCATCGTTTGTTTTTTAGTTTAAAAAGAGTGTAGTGGGCAAATTGTGCATGAATAATAACGTAATGACGTCCCAAGACGACGTCATTTTGCAATAAAACAGTGAAAACTATCGATAATGTTCATAGTTTGAAACAGTAAAGTGTCCTTTTATCACCAATAATTCCCTTGTATATATAACACACAGAAAACCATGAAGTAAATTCACTTATTTCTCTTCTTGTGTTCTTAAATTGTTATTTGATAAGCGAAGAAGCCCTTACCGGGAAATAGCTTCCGAGTTTCAATTGATTCTTGACAATACTGCATTCGATTAATTTGTTTAAAGCGAGACATAATATATAAGATACGTTCCTCATTTGGACGATTGTAATTTACACTTAATAAAATTCGACATTGAATGTGTATACACAATCACACACGTTTTTGCGATTGTAATATTTTCATAAGTTTAATATATGTTTGAATTTCGCACCAGTAAATTACAGCGGATAGTTTTGGTTATTTAGTTCAATCCACCCAGTGTTTATTATGTGTAATCATAATCATAGTCTGTAAATCATAGAAGCAGCCATGAATTCGCAGTCATGGTTTCCCTACAGCAATCCGCGTATTTGTAAACTGATCAAAATAATGCGGATTTTAATCTTTATTGATGTTCAGTGCATACAAATATTGGCATTTACGGGCACAAGGTATATTATGTAAACACAGGCAAATAGACAGCACTCGGGCAATGAGGACACCGGAAATGTATATAAGAAATACAAACAGCAACTTTTAACCGACGGGATATAATAAACATAACACATATAATATTATTCCATTCAAGCTATTTAGTATACTTATGGAATAATGAATTAAATCAAAGTAATTAAATTCAATTTAATGAAAGTAAATTCGAGTTATTCTCGAATTTAATGAAAGTAAATTCGAGTTATTCTCGACAATTCAAATTAAGATTACACGATACTGATCTATATTGAGACATAACTTAAAGTTCTCGTCGTAAATTTCTGACACGTCTAGTTTAAGATCAACGATATTATATTATGATCGTTTCTCCATTCATGAAACATACAAATTGCTCTGGCGCGGGTTTTTCATTTATCACGCAAAAGGTAAGTAAAAGCGACTGTCTACGGCGTGTTAATAGTAGACATCATCGCCTCTTGTACATACTCTCGAGTGGAAATGCTCTTCTCGTTTGGATTTAAGGAGTAACTATGATTCGAGATGTGCTTGTCGGTAAGACAGAAACATTCAAAGTGTTATCCTCCAAACGTTTAAACGAAAATCAGAATCAGAATAAGTAAACAATATATGGTATTTTTTAATGTTTCATATAATTATTCAAAATAGGGTGGTCTATTTTGTTAGCGACAACAGTAAGTTAATAGTAAGTTACGTCGTAGCCACGGTTTGGCCCAACGAGGCAGTTGCCTTGGCTGAATTGGAGGACACTAATATACTAATACAAAAACATGGGAATCGTATATTAGAATAATGAAAGTTCCTGCATATTCTTATAATAAAAGGCGAATAGAAACACTTTGTTCACTTTGTCAGTTGCATACATCAATATGTAATCATATTCGTCGTTTGGAACGCAAAACATTTACACTGTTGCTGTTACTACTATCGCTGTAACAACTTATAAAAACCATAAAAATGGACATTTTCACAACGCGGGCACGTTCGAGCACTAAAGACGAATGCGCGCTGTTTCAGTTTTACTATGATGTTCATAAAAACCTTTCAATTTTCCGCAAAGAGTCTGCAGTTATGGGATTACCTTATAAGACCGAAATGACGTCCTTAATTTTATTTAAAAAAAAACAAAAAACATTTTGATATTGTTATCAAAGTAAAGAAATCCATGGCGCAGAGGTTTGAATGTGTCCTGCAAATATTCACGGGGTCCCCCACAGAGGCATTTCCACGTCCTCAGTGCTTTACTGCGTTAAAATTGCGATTTATAGCTGCGCGAAAGTGGAATTTGCGGTCGGACTAAATACGCACATCGAAACGTAGAAGAACTACATATATCATAGATGAAACACAAACATACACACATAAACATCGTATGATCGACCAAAAATCACGAGACTTAAAAAACACACACGAGACTTCCTTTGTTTTTGTGACCAAAGTCCGATCAAAATTAAAGAATGCAATAGGTTTGCCTTAGAGTCTCGAATGATCCATTAATGATTAATGTGTGGTTTCACGGAAAACCCACGACGTCTGCGTCCTTTCGGTTTTTGCACACATGTTAAATGTATCATAAGACGCACTATCCCGAACACCATCATACAAAATGTATCGTCTTTTTGCGCACTCTTTTACGATCCAGGACGAACATGGGAATGCTATCGTGTCATGAGGTGTCGTAAGAGCGCATGAATGGACCACATTCCGGTTGGACAATGTGTAAAATAGTTCATGAAATTAATGACACATCATAAAAGCATGCATAAACAACCAGGATTTACTTTAATCGGAGATTAGGTTTCTTGACCATCTGATTATAGACATGTAAATGAAACTAAACTTTTTAAATGTCACTCAGCTATTTATGCACTTAATAATGAAAATGAGTTGGATTTATTTATGTTCAAACATGTTGGAATAGCCATAAAACGATTCAGATGTGCTCTAGGTAAAGAAACAGTTTGTATGGGGGAATGTCCCCTAGATTGCCTTTGCTTTAGTGTTCACCTGGCTACGCAACAGAATGTGTTCTATTACGCTTATATATGTATCCCGGGAAAGCAACCTTTTGGAAACACCCACTAATCTGCTGGTATAAACAACGCTAACCAATTTATAATCCTTTAAAAACAACACACCATATCAACCATATCACCATATCAACCATTATTATTAAAAGCAAGCTGTCATTGGTTGATATCATAGACTAGCGTTGTTTGTACGAGAATTAGTGGGGTTTTCTAAACTCGTGCGAATTCCGGGATCAGTTTATAGGCAAGTAATTGTATGTTTTTTGGCATATTTCACGTTTACAACGTGATGAGAAAATTGTTTGAAAACCGGAATACCCTGAGAAATTAAGTATTCAAGTAAACATTGTTTGCAGATAGAATGAATATTGGATTGGCACCTTATTTTTTCAGGTTTTTATACATTCGTTGTAGTCGAAGTCGAGAAATATTACCGGGGTTACGTTATACATTTGACTCACTTAACTGTGTTTTTTTAATAGCAGTGAAATGCAATCAATGTTATACGATACTCGCATTCTGATATGGCGTTTAAGCGGACATTTTATTTCATATAACAATTCAAATGAATAAGTATGTATTGTTGGCCCATCCATCGTACAAACATACTGATCAGACATCGAGCTATTAAAGAATCATTCCCATACCAGACCGAGATTGATTTATATTATACGGATTAGTTAAATATCCATAGAATCACGTTTTAGTTCATTTTCTTTTTAGATGGCATCCTTTCATTCCATTGATACATTCAGCTGTACAATTGTAAGATTATGACTTCCAAATGGTGCAGTATTTATTTATTTTAGTCATAATATTTGCTCAGTTTGATCGATATAACATTGCTTTTCCATTGCTATTGTTCAGTATCTTATTAGAAAAAAGAAATATATTTATGATAAGTGATTGAATGTTTACACTTGATAACTTAATTTACATCACAAGTCAAACCGTTTTATTTTTCATATCATTTTACAAACATCTAGCCTTCTTTCCTATACATTCAACCACTTAAGAGTGAATTTGACTTTTTCTACAGAATGAAAAGATTTTCAGCACAAGTGAGACATTTAATTAAACATGTTATATCTGTTTTTCAGTCGAACTCTATGAAGACATTTCGAAAAAATCATTAATTATTCAACGCATATTCGGCCAAGGGAAGTTAACATTAAATGGCATAAACCATCTAAATTGACAAGTATCCGAAAACATGAGGGAATTAATCTATTAGCGTTACTCGATACTGTTCTTAATTGAGACGTATCGCTGTGCCAAGATTCATTACTACAATTGCGTGTCATAAATTTCATTAACATCCAGTTTTATATCCGCTCATGTATATGCGCCAAGTCGTGTATCGTGTCATGAAACAAAAGCAAATCCGATGTCTTGGTAATGGTGGTACATTCACCGAACGTAGGAATAATTACTCAAAGTCGCTCACAAGAGTCAAAAACATATTTGCCTGTGTATATTTATGACTAGACTTTACTGACTAAAGGGGAATTCCCAACAGTGTAGATGTCTTGTTAACATGAGTGAGTTTTCTGATTACAGCAACACATTTTTTGCTATTGAATACAACTCGTTTTTCGTGTTGTTTTGTGTACTTCTGCTTCTGGACTTTTATTCCACTTCCTTATGGATCACCGCTGTATATGTTTTCAATAAAGGTAATACGATCAAATATACACGTTTTAACTTTATTACACGGTATGAGCTTGAATTAAAGGCGTTTGAAATAGCTTAAATGAAGGACATAGTGTAACCCAAATTACCAATGGCCGATATATAGAGAAAAAAACATTACATATGCCATTAAGAAAAAAATAATAAAAGCTGGGGTCACCGCATTGGAACAATCAATGCAGCTTATTTAGTCATACATAAAAGGCAGTGACATTGAACATATATAATTGCTGACAGGGCCATTTACATGTGGTTAACAAAGAGCTAGAGCAATTGTTGTATTGTTGGTTTATTAAAAAATTTACTATGAGGTACCACACATTTCCGTTGGGTTTAAATTGGCTGAATAGTAATTTTACTTCAGGCAATTTGAGAAATGAATATTGACAAAGTTATTTCCATTCAATAATTTATCAAGCAATTATACACGCTTAATCGTTTGATTTTTTTTTTAAACGAAATATGTCCTACTATCAGTTTCTTTCACCCCGTCCATAGTTAGGTCGGACATTTTCGCAAATTTACTTTTAATTTAAAAATATTTGTATCAAACAAATGAATAGTGTCATACATTGAATTTCATACAATATTTACAATATGCACATGTTTGAATGGGATTGAAACGAAATAAAAGGTATTATAAAGTTCTTCTCCCTCAGTATATATACAGTTGCATATTGTCGGACGAACAAATTTAACATTGTACTCGTCGCACGTGCGTTGTTTTGTTACTTATGTACGATTGAATAATAAATATGTCACATATACGTATAATGTTAAATAGTATTACAAATACGTGTAATCACGTCTGTATTGATGAATATATACACGTGGTATAAACTAAGATGTACTTATGTCTATTCATTTTAGTATGATAGACAATTGAGAAACGGATGTGATAAATAAAATACCAGGTCAGAGTGTAAAACAGATACGTGTATTAAGCAAGACTTAAAAAACGTAAACCAAAAGTCTTTGCGAGTGGTTCAGGTTTGCGTTCCGAATAAAAATAATGTCTGTATATATTCCTGCTATTCTCTTGTGAACATACGATTGTTTGTACGTTTTGTATATATATACGTATTACTATACAATAGTATGGATTAAGACTAAATCAGTACAATGGTTGGTTTAACAAACAAATCTTCAAATTAATTATTTAAGCGATATGAGACAGCAACCTTTTCTTGAAACTAAGAAGGCAGTTTAACCAATCACGTTCACATAAACAGATTGCGTTTAATATTGTCAACTAATATAGCCAAAGTAGATGTTCATATATTATTAATAGGAGAAACGGCCCGTGACATTTGTTGCAAATATATGTACCCAAATTTGCACATTGTTTTACGATATTTTACAGATATAATATTCAGTATTTGCAGTTGAGGCATCACATGTCTAACTGGCTTGTAATAAAACCAAATATATTTTAAATGCATGCACTTCTCTACTTTTGCGGCTTATATATCATGCATGCTGTTATGTAAATAAAAGCATTTGCAAACGAATAATTCATATCATATGTATTGTTTAGTTTTGGCATGAACATTATTGTGTTGCAAGTCGGCTTAATTCATTGACGTTTCAAGCGGCAGCGACACACGATTGCTATTATGATTTGCATTTTAATAAACCCTGTTTTGTGTGTATTCTTCTTAAAACCTGATTCAAGTTCGAATTATGCAAATTGAACAGTTTATGAGTTGAACTTATTTCTGCACTTTTCAAGTGCTTTGGTTTGAAACATCCAATGTATGTTCATTCGATAACATTTACATTCGCTTATAATTGGGCTAAATTCGCAAACGAGAAACTTGTAGATCATGATCCCTCTGGCGTCTGACTTATTTGATACGAATGAAGTGAACAATGTTAGAAGCCAAATCTTTTTCGAGGACGAGTTTTTCCTCAAATTTTATTATGTTCCAGATCGACATTAAAGCAAAAAAAAATAACACCGTAAATAAATAATA
The DNA here is from genome assembly GCA_007657795.1 of Dreissena rostriformis. NCBI lineage: Eukaryota > Metazoa > Mollusca > Bivalvia > Myida > Dreissenidae > Dreissena > Dreissena rostriformis. Next base: position 31,617 of record VMBQ01000035.1, on the reverse strand, counting down.
TGTCGCATTCAGTCTTTTAGTGCATCCAACAAGTTTCCTTACGTTATTTAGTCAAGCAACAATTATGTTTTCAAAAGCAAACCAACTATCGCAACACAAATTTATATGAGAAATAAAAGCATTCAACCACGTTATTCAATACCAATAAAAGATATTTCGTATAAAAAAGGTGATGAATTTTGATTCAATACATATACAAACAAACATAAGATGACAACAAGTACGTTGTGTGGACAAAGAAAGTGACAACGCAGGATTATTATCCGTGTGTATACATTTGCTGTAACATTATGTAGAACATAAACCTCTACAAGAACGAAACTATTTCAGAGATGGACAAATATACTCGCACATTGGAATAAAAAGAAAAAAGGCGGATTGTGTGAATCGGATTTATGTGTTTATATTGATTTGCAAAAGCTTAAACTTGTCGTTGATTTAAATTAACAATCGCGGCCCAAATTCCATAAAAAACATTTAAACTTGTGAGTGTGAATATAAAATAAATGATTTTATGTTTTCAATAGCAACATGAATTAAATATGTTTGCATTTTCAATAAATTATCGTGTTTTTTTTTCATTAACAAATAATAAAAAATAATTAAAAAACATAATCTTGAATCTTACCTTCAAAATATTTTAGGTTTTCAACGTGTACAAATTATGAAGAAAATATAGTATAAATAAAGAGCAGTTCATCTAACATATTTGTTTTAATTGCTTTTGTATCCTTTGTCACAATCTTTGAAAACAGCAATGCTACCATCGTATCTGATCATATATTCTGCTACTTAGCAAAATGTGTTTCTCACAAGATACCGCTATAATTTTAGGATATGCAATACAAACCCTGTATAAATAGCCAGTGATAAATTACCAACAATAACGAAAACCTAACACAATGCAACAAAACTGGTGTTACCGAATCGGAACTGTGCAAGAAAAACGTTGTTTGTTAAAACCGGTTAACGGGCGCCTGAATCACCAATACAAATATACAATCAATCAGACAAGACACCGAATAGCTTTAACTTTAAATAGTTCACAGGACAAAATTCCAACTCCTTAAGGATAGACACGTAAATAATCTCAGTGCATTGTTATGTCATTTGGATTTAAATATCGGCTAAGACTTATAATACGTGCGTTTTCACGTGCAGACTAATGTTCAGAAGACATTGTTGACTTCAAGGCGGATTTAATGTGTGCTTTTAGTCGTTTATTAGCACTTGCATGTAGGTTCACATTCGCAATTCTATACACGTGGCATAAAAGGCATTGTCTCAAAATGATGTTTGAAAGGCAAAGGCAACATAAATGTATTGTTGGTAATATGAATGGTGATATTATTTAACATGGTGTCATAACTTCAGAAAGATGATCCAGAAATACGTAGACTTGTATTATGATGTTTAACCCATTTATTAATTTCGTGCAAAAGGGTTATACCAATAAAACATATACTTATACGCCTTAAATTAAAGTACATTTCAATAATATAATTTTCATTTTATTTTAACAAATGACAAATATTTAAAATTAGAGTCTACAGGCAACGCGGAGAACGTCAATTAAATATCACTACGTTGTTGAAACATATCTCGGTTAAATACAAACATAGCATGATACCGAGCTTAATGTCATAAGTTGATTAACATGTGGTGCGGTAGTCGAATGATAACACTCTGGTCTACCATTCCAGAGGTCCTGGGTTCAATCCCAGGCCGGGGCACTGGAAATTTCAGAAATGCTTAAAGTGTTTTCCACCCAACTAGAGATGTACTGGTATGAAACCCAGGCAATTATCGTGTGTATCGGTGCTATACACTGAGCACGTAAAAGAACCAAGGGATCTATTCGCAAAGAGCTAGGGTATCGCACCCGGATTCATTGTATCTCAATACTGCCTCTTCTACTTGCTGTCCCTTCAGCAAAACCTAAGGACCCCATTTGAAATAAGTGCTTGCAATTTCATGGGTTATCCTTGACTTTGGTCAAAATTAAATACATACAATACGCGAAATATGTACTTAAGTAAACGCGAGTGTAATATCAAATTTTATTTTCTCGATCTTAAACCATCTCACGGGTATGAATGGAATGTTAAATACAATTAATTATTTTGTTTAACTTCAATTATAGTCATAACGACCATGCTGAATCCAATACCGACAAGTTTACTTGTATTTAATGCCGAAACAAAATTCGTATTATAATTTTATTTTAGTTTTCCATTATTAAACACTCGCGCTTATATAATAAATGTAATCTGTTTGGTAAAACAGGAAAAGATAGTGTTTATACAATTGTAAAAGGTGTTTATAGATTTTGTTGTGCTATTAAACTATTGTTTTATTTTATTACCATTGAACCATTCAATCTGTAAACTTGTCCTGTCATGGGCACAACAATTCAAAGGATTCAGAATGCATCATGATTGAATATATATATATATATCAGTGTAATAGAAATCTTACAAGAAGACGTCATGTTTAGTATTGACATAGAGAAAAATGAAGCTTTATAAATGAACATAACACAACAAAACAAAGTACTGTCATTTGTATACTTGAAATGCTTCATGTAATGGCTCCATAAACATATTGTCTTCTTTCTATTAAGGCATTTCTTCTATATCGGCTTTTATTATACGCCTATGCATTGCATATGTCTGACTCCAAAACTCAGCATGTAAGGATCAAACTTAGATTTCTTGTAGTTATATTAATAATAATGGGTCGCAAGTGTACCTTTTAATTGCACAATGTGAGCCTTGTATGCGTTGCAAAGCAAACACGCATATGTGCCTGTAAACACACCTTAATTGCATGTAAAAGAAACTACAAATAAAAAGCTGTACATATCGCGTAAATTTTAATAAATTGTTATTTCTATCGCATTATTTTATTTTTTGCATTTTATTTGTATTTGACAACATTTTGTCTCTAGAGCCCCGATTGCGCTTTAGGAAGCGCCTCAGTCTCATCATCAGTTGGTACAAAGCCTGTTTAAGGTCACGAGTTCGTTTCTAACCCTGAGCAATCTAATGATTCATTTTACAAGTTCAAACTCAGCACAGTTAAGTATTAAATTGTATTGGTGACATTCCTAATAATGAGTATCATACGGTGTGTTAACGCTTAACAAATTTATTGTGTTTTCAGGGGGGGATTAAGCTATAGTATACATGTACATTCTATCATTTGTGAAATTATTAAAATTCCACTTAATGTTTCCCTCACAATGTTACAAATGTCATTCACTATCTCAATAGAGGCCTGTCAAATCTTGCATCTCATATTTTCAAAGTAATATGTACGTTAATTCAGGCACCTAATAGAACATTTTTAAAGATTGATTGGTTGTTGATTATATAATCATTATAGTAAGCTTACTATTTGTATTAATATAGCCCTTAACAGTTATCGTGTAAATTTTGTTTGTTATTTAGCTCTTGTTTCTTTTAATATGATCATAAACGTGCGTGTTTGTACAGTAATGAATATGCTTTACTAAGAAACGTGTCAAACTACTGGATATACATCCGCGTGTTTTGTTATATCAGCAATTTCGTATCGACTAAAATGTTAGACCAGAGTTTGGCTATTTTAAATGTAATATGTTTTGTAGCGTGAAATTTATATCGATACTTTAATTCAAAGTTTTTTCTTGCTGAATTATTGTTATTAATTTATCTCATACGAAATGCAGTTTGATTTCTATAGACACAAAGCAGTGATACTTTAGGCATATTACACTTGAATGTTGTGGAATTTTAATTCTTTAGCAACTAAAGATAAATCAGTACAATATATTATAACTTTAGTAGTATATATCTTTATCTCAGCTGCTTTTCCACAACCATGACAAATATACTTTTAATTTACGCAAGGCATTCCAAACGCGCTTTGCTTGCCTTCTAACGCCCTTGTAAACGAGCATGTAAACATCATTGTTGCCCTTGAGTTGAACGCGTAATCAAATGAATTAACGCTATATAAGGCTATATAAAGCGTCAATGTGTTTACTTAATCATTTGTCTCGGTAGCGCAGTAGGTAGCGTGTCAGTCTCATAATCACGTGACATAGAGCGATCTGAAGGTCGTGAGTTCAATCCTCACCCGGGGCAGATTTTAAGTTTAATTAATCAGTACTGCAACCTCAGCATAATCATTGATTAAAGGGACTTGTTCACAGATTTTGTCATGTTTTGAACTTGGTCATTAAATGCTTTAAATTGATAAATGTAAACATCGGAACTAAAATGCTATACATTCAAACATCTTTGTAATATTTATATTACCGAACAGTTAGTTTAATATTCATAATAGTAAGCATATTATTGGCATTGGGACATGATTGCTTGTGGTTGTACAAGTGCATTCGTTTTTTTTGCTCTTATTTCTAATTTTCATTTAGAACTTTATGTTTAGTGCGTTATTTAGAATGATTCTAAACTTGCAAATAAATGCGTTAGGCTTACATGTTCTTCTAATCGTCAATATATTACAATTGCTTACCTGGTATTTACCTGTTAAATAAAAAAATGTGTCACAACTCATATGCGACTAGTAAGGTAATTATGTAGGAGAACTGTTTAAAAACTCCGGAACTTCTCCTAATGCAGCCTCGGGTACTGAAGAACGGAATAACCTTACAAAGTTCAAAGTACACAAAAACACTAGCTTTAATTACAATTACTCACTATAAAATTGTGAGTAACGCAATCTATCCCTTATCACAATTGTTCCAATTACAAACACCAAAAGAAAAACTTAAGAAACCAATGTCTGTTTTTGGCACCCACGAAAAACCGTATTCAAATAATTTCAAGAGTTGATAATTCCCGTTTGGACCCTTGTGTCGCTTGCTTCACCGTTCAACACTGTGTCAATGCGAACCGATGTCATTCAAAAACTTGAAGGGTACTAACTCACACGATTACATACCATTACATAAATAAAATCTTTGAATCCGATGATTTTGATACTTTGAAATAACCGTAAGGAAAACTACAATTTGTTTTCAGGTGTTGCTCTTACCTGATCATCGGACAACTGAACGGTAATGATACTGCCGTATAGCGATAATTATTCGCACATACTTTAAATTTTTCTTATTATTAGTGGTGGTTTGGTCGTAAATTATAGCTTGCTGCAAATAATAATAACCTTGAAGTGCGACTTACACGCAATCAACATTTATATACCAAGCATAATTCACCACTTTCACGTGCTAAAAAGAGTCAGACAAGATCACCGACAAAACCACTTTCAGACACAAAATCGTAAGCCATAATTGGAACGTTAATAATTGTATTCAGATAATTTGATCAACAGGATACCGTGTGTGCGTTATCTTCTAGTCAATATATAACTAAGTACATACATGCACAATAAAAATCCAAATGCAGTTCAAGAAAAAAATGTCTAATTGTATTCTCTTGTTTGTAATTTGTTGTTAAACAAATATTTTTTTTTTCAAATATATTACAGGATATAACAGAGATCTTTTCGATATGTTTATCGTTATGTGACGGTAAAATAACTGAAATATTATATAAATAAGTAAATTAGCTTCTTAAGATTGAAAAAAAAATACAATTTATTAAATTTTCTACATTGTATTGTATTTATTTGTTAAGTTATATGCACAAAAATTGAAAGGGTCAAAATTCTAATTGAACAACTTTCCAACGACAATTTTGTACACATGACACATTTGTGCCTCGAGCTGTCATCCACTTATGGTCACCTAAGTGAGCGCCATTCAGTCTGGAAATGATGTCATTGGGAAAATGAATACTTTGTTAACGTTAAGTTGTGTGATCTACCACGACTGTTGCACTTATAAATGCCTGACTAAGTGTTAGACAGAACTAGCAATTTATTCAACCAATATTGTAACTGTTGGTGTGTGGGTTTTTTGCCGTTAATAATTTTTCATGTGTTATTAAGATCAAATGATGACAATGATGGCTATATATGACTGTACAAGAACATGTAGAATGTTTTCAATATTCAAAAACAGACCTAATCATGGAAAAGGGCTTTCAATATTTCGGATATCTTAAGGGTGTTTAACACACTTTATGAGTTCAATCTTATTACAAATGTTTATGTTCTTTTTTTGCACATTCTGTAATCTTTTTTTTTTCTAAAACAATCTTTGTTTTTAATTATATGTGCTGACAAGCTATTGTTTCGTTCTAAAAAAGGTTTAGCAGTTAAAATATGTTCATTAAAAAAAATGGCTGGTTTTTACCAACCCTTCTCAGGTCTGATACGCAAGAAGTTAATTTATTCAATGTTTTCGCTCGGATCATGACGGCACAAACACATGACGGCCCTACTCATTTTGTCTTTTGTATATTTGTAGAGCTTTATCAGCCACTAAATATACGTTTGAAATCCACTGCGCATTCATTGTAATCGAACGTGGTGCTGCAATGTCGATTTCTCAACTGCTAACAATGCCTCAAATTGAATAAGAAATAAGTACGGGTATTAACACGTGTAAAAAGTAACTTACCTAAAAACAATTCAAAACATCAAATCAAAAAAATAATTTGTTTGCTTTCAGGGTAATATCCAGAACGCAAACACTCGTGAAAACATTTGTCTCTATTTACTTTAATTCATAGTATTATCCTGAAAGCAAACAAATACAATCTAAGGATAACAGAAACTCAAAAGAAAAAGAAAACTCCTTAACGTCAGTTAAACAAAGATAATGTGATATAATGTATTGTATAGTCGGCAATACATATGGCGTAAATTGAGTAAAATTCATATGCATATGATAATAAAACATGTACCCCTCGATGTTATGTACAACGAGGCAATAATCGATAATAAGGCAGATACCAGTAAATCAGTATGTTTCAGCACAATGAGCTCTTTTCAATTAACACAAGTATATGCACCTTATTGAAAGCATCAAATTAGCTAAAATAATTCATTTAGTATATAACTCTATAAAGCCGTGCCAATTGAAGGACTGCTGGTAATCAGGCCATATCTTGAATGTAACGCTAACAACAGAATCGTTTCTGTTTTAAAATTCTTTCGAATTAAAAAAAAAATCATTATATTTATCACAATTTGAAGTGATGACTACTTATTAACAAAACGATGTGGATAGTATGTGTCAATATCACGCCAACTGCAAAATACTTTTCTCCCATTGGCTGTTTGACGTCACATGCTGACCCCATATATTGTATATGGGGTCAGTAGACTAACATGACGTCACATGCTGACCCAATATTATTCTATATGGGGTCAGTAGACTATATGGGGCAGTAGAAACATTCAAAATGGCCGCGCGGAATCGTCGATTCAACAGTTTCCTTCCATTTCCAATCGGGTACAATTTGCTTTAAATACTTTAAAAACATTAGAATAACGCTATGTAGCCTGCAGCTTAGCTGAATGTAACCTTGTAACAACAACAACAGATGATTTACAATACATTCACAACAGCACGAGTTAAACTTTAAATGGAGAAATCTGTGGATTAAGACAGTTTTAACTGGTAACATTTACCAAAAATGTGTAAAGTAGCACTCTTAATTGATATGCATAGGTACATTTATAAATTACTGACGGAAAACGTTATCCTTTTACAGACAAATGTCTGCCTGCCAACAGGAAGTGAATATTAGCAGTTGTAAACAAAGGAAATAAATTCTCAAAATTGATTCTAGCCTGTTTATGTAATTCTATTGACTGGCCATTAAATTTAACTGGTCAGCAATAATTATTATGTGGTCAGGCTAGACTGGACAACAATTTGGGAGGAAAACAGTGAGTTATACATCAAGACATTGGGGTAAGAAACTTAAACAATTCATAATAATAGTTTACACTATTCAACTAGAATGAGTGTCACTGGGGTATAACATCGATGAATATAAAAATGTTTGACATTGTGATACAATATTGTGATCAATTAATAGTAACGAAAATATGTATTTTACATTCCTTTTTTCAGGATTTTTCCTGAAGTTTTGTTATTGTTTTATATTGTTCTTGAATTTAATATTTTCCATAATATAAGTTATAAAAAAAATTGTTTGTCCTTGTTAATTTGATGAGATGGAAAGTAGTTGGCGTGATATAATCGTTACAGGGTTAGTTACTGACCCGATACGGGATATACGGTTCTGTGGAAAACCATATCGGGGCTCGACCTTCGGTCTCGCCCCGATATGATTTTCCACAAAACCGTATATCCCGTTTTGGTCTCGCCCCGATATGGTTTTCCACAGAACCGTATATCCCGTAGCGGGTCCGTAACTAACCCTGTAACTACGCCCCGATATGGTTTTCCACAGAACCGTATATCCCGTAGCGGGTCCGTAACTAACCCTGTAACTACGCCCCGATATGGTTTTCC
>VMBQ01000035.1:0-21293 GCA_007657795.1 Dreissena rostriformis | reverse complement strand
AAAAAACAAGATGTGTTTGTGAAACACTATGTCCACTTTTGAGCGATTTTGACCCATAAATTTGACCTTTGACCTTGAAGGATGACCTTGACCTTGACCTTTCACCACTCAAAATGTGCAGCTCCATGAGATACACATGCATGCCAAATATCAAGTTGCTATCTTCAATATTGAAAAAGTTATGGCCAATGTTAAAGTTGGCGCAAACAGACCAACCAACCAACAGACCAACAGACAGACAGGGCAAAAACAATATGTCCCCCAGTATATACTGGTGGACATAAAAATAACAGCTACTACCAAGACAGTTTCCAAAAATAGCAAATGTCAAGGTAAGGTACAAATGTATCCATAACACAAGGTGTTTTTCTACACAAGACACACTTTTTTGGCGTTTGGCATGGTGAGTGATTGCCATGAAGCTTCAGTTTAATCGCACTGTATGAGACTCCATGGGTGCAGCAGAATCGTAAAGCGTGTCCGTGTCTTGCGTAGGCTCACCCTGTAGTCGACACGAATTGTTCAACGTTCCAGCGCCACAGTCACAAAAGAAGCGATCATGTCGTATAAACTCGACGTCATGACCGCCGTGGCAAGTTTTAATACAGTTCACACATATGGCATTTCTTTCTGTTGTGTTGCACGTCTTGCACCTGAAGGACAGAACCACTCTTATGTTAATAACAATGTTAATAAATTACTTCTCTCTCTCTGTCATCTAAACCACATCCATTTAATATAATAAAGAGATTTTTTCTTTTCTATTGAATTATAAATAAATACAATTTATACAACAAGACGGTGTGTTCCATACACATTTAAGTATCAAAGCTTTGAAGGTAGCATTATTGATGTTAGAGGAATGCGTCAGTTTGGATTGACCTGATAATGGAAGACAGACAGAAAAACACAAGCCAATTCCTATAATCTTTCCTGGTATCTCTAGATTATAGGCATAGTTTTAATAAAACCAAGAGATGTGTTTGTCAGAAACACAATGCCCCCTACTTCGCTGCTTTGATTTTTTTTTTTTACCTTTGACCTTGAAGGATGACCTTGACTTTTCACCACTCAAAATGAGCAGGCTCATGAGATACACATGCATGCCAAATATCAAGTTGCTATCTTCAATATTGCAAAAGTTATGGCCAATGTTAAAGTTTTCGGACAGACGGACAGTACAACTGTTATATGCCACCCTACCGGGGGCATAAAAACACTAATAGCAACACACTTAATAGTACATTTAGATAAAGAATTTATATCCACATTAAAAAAAAGAAGAAATACAAATGAATATTCATCACCTGTAGAAGTCGTGCATGGGGAAGCTTGTGTAACTGGATATCTTGTACAGGCACTGGCCGGAGCTGACTGCTTTTTGAACCATGTTGTGGTTGCCGTAGATTTGATTATCTGAAATCAGTACAACAGAAGGGCTAATACTCATGATACAATGTCCCTCTCAAATGTGCCTCACTACACATATATGTAATGAATCGGTTACATAACAAATACTTCCTGGCACTGAACTATCAATACAAAACCATAGACAGGAACTTAATAAGCTTTGAGCTTTTGCCTTGATTCCATGGTAACTATCCTTATACTGTATTGTATTTTACTTTCCACATACCGGTACTACTAAACCAGAAAAAGTTTTAACAATTTTAACATTCTTAGCAATATCAAAGGGTAACCATAAATTCCCCATAGATCAAAAGCAATAAAACCCGTGTAAAATGTAAACATTGTTACTAACAAATACATCCAGCCAATTTTTTTATTCTACCTTTCATAATTGGGTTAACACCACTTGCGAGACATAATCCTCCAAACTTATTGTTGAACACTTTGTTGCCATCGAGATTGGCCGTCGCGTTATTGGTGATTTCAACACCCGCCGCCTGGCCATCGAAGATCCTGTTCCGTCGCAGCACCGGGTTACTCTGTGTGCTGATCAGGAGGCCTGCCTGAGCGTTGCGAAAAATGTCGTTCTCTTCAAGGATCCCTGTAACAGTTTAGTTTTGAAATGAAAGCTTATGAACAAAAGGTGTTTTAATTAACACAGTAATTTATTTAAAGACATGCAAATAAAACAAAAACTCAACACAACCGGGTTCCTTTCCCCAAGCTATGGAGTGTATATTTTCTCAATATCTAGAAAATGATGAATTAACAGCACAACAATTGTAGCCGAAAAAACCCCACTAAATAATGAAGACCTTGAATATTTATTTTAATATTATGTGGAACAAAAGGATAACACAAAACTCATTTTGAAATTTGAATGAAATAATCCAGCAGCCTCTAATTCCCCTACCTTTTCCACCATTGAAGATGCAGATGCCTCCATCACGGCCATCATGGATTTTATTATGCCTCAACACTGGGTTACTGTCCGTTTTAATCCACACACCCGCCATGGCATTGTCAAATATCTCATTGTTCTCAATCATCCCTAGACCACTATTATACACTAGAATTCCTCCATTCTGTCCACCCCAGATCTTGTTCCGTCGAATTAGTGGATTACTCCCAGTTCTGAAAAAACGGTTTAACAAATTGTAAATGTATCAATTTACATTGTGCTGAACATTCATGTGAATACATACTACCATCTTCAAAAAGGTGAAATGTTGCATGTATCCTACATTATAAGCTCAAGATCTTTGTTTTTATTTCAAAGTATTTACTATTGAACCAACAATTAGAAAATTCAAATTATCTTGGTTTTGTTTTCTAAAAATGTTCAGTTTCAGTGCTCATTTTATTTGTTCACTTGCAGATAATGCGCTTTAAGAACGAAATTGGTGCAGCTTTCCTTCCTTTTGGGAATTTATCGGATGTCAATTGGAAATTATTCCTGGATTGGGAAAGTGCCTTTTACAGGAACTTAATAAAGAAGAAAAAAAAATCTGCAATTTTACTGCAAGAATTTGATGTCCAACAATTCAAAAATGAACGTTTAAAAAATGAAAATTATTCTTTGAAGAACTCTATCCTTCAGCGTACCGAATTTGAACACCAGAGTACAGATGATTGAAGATATCGTTATCCTCCAACACTCCATGGCCATTATCATAGAAGTAGACTCCAACCTGTGGTAGAAATAGAGACGTGGCAGAACATGGGTCAACATCCAGTATATTTCTCAAAATTATTTGAACAATAAGACATTTTCATTAGTAAATATGTGCTGTTGTAAAGATATAATAGATTGAACAAGAGATGTGTTTGTCAGAAACACAATGCCCCCTACTGCGCCGCTTTGATTTTTTTTGACCTTTGACTTTGAAGGATGACCTTGACCTTTCACCACTCAAAATAAGCAGCTCCATGAGACACACATGCATACCAAATATGAAGGTTACATCTGAAGCGACATAGAACTGAAGTTATAAACATTTTTTGAAACCTAAACGCAAAGTGTGACAGAATTTCAGAAGGACAGACAGACAGATGGACGGACGGACAGTGCGATTACTATATGCCCACCTTCGGGGGCATAAAAATATTCTTTCAATAAATAAAGTCTAAACTGGGTATGGTTTGTGGATGTTAAGAAACTTATAAATGTTAGCTTTTGCGGAGGTCAGGATATGAACAAGTTTTAAAATCATCATGCTTATTGGTATACAGACTGAGAGCATGAAATGAAAACATCAGGGGTGAAATTGTGTAAACCTGTCAGTGGAGAAAAATAGCCTACCCCTGACTGGGTTCACACATTCATTCTTTTGTTAACATAATAATTAAAGTTCAGAACTGTTTTTGCAGCACTCAAAATGAGGAAATCAGCTGAAAGGAGGCAAATGTTACCCCTGATACTGCATACAGATATTTGAGTATTTAACCTCTCTGTTCTCCCGTACCTGTTTGCCGCTGTGTATCCTATTGCGACGCAGGACTGGTGTGCTACCTGTGGTGATCCACACTCCGGCCAGCGTGTTGGAAAACACCTCGTTCTCCTCAATAAGGCCCTGACCTTTCTCATGCTGCAAACAGTAGAGTACCAATATGTATACCGTAGTATATAGAATATTATATGACCCGCATCATGCAAAAATGGGTCTTATGACATATGCAAACATCGTAGCTTCACAACAACCAGCACATTTGCACAGGCTGGTAAGGAGCTACCCCTTTCCGCTAATGAGACCTCTAAGCCCTGGGTGACTTTAAAGGGGACAGGAAAACTCTGGACCAGATGTAAAACCCATTTTGAATGATGCGGCTAATATCAGGACTTGCTTAAAGGAAGGTTGTTAGTAATTTTTGACTCAATACTTCCAAAATTTCAGTAATGGAGGTATTTAAACAACATTAAAATTAGTGCTGTCACTGTGAGTGCCGATTGCCCACTTAACATCAATTTAACCCCAAGTGTGGTCTTAACCTTCAAAGTTGGGACAAACATTTTTTTTGCATTTATTGAAGAACAGAATCAAAGTCTTTTCATCGGTCAATTACCAAAGCTTACGCAAAGTATTTTATCTTTTTAATTACTGATTTGTATTGTGTAAGTACATGTAGGCTAGCTAAACAAATCAAAATGGTTACTAATTCTACAAAATCAATACTAATTGTAAATATTATTTTTGACATAAATATAATGTTGTTGAAAATAACAAAAGAAAGTCTAAAAATTTAATAGAGTTTCATTTTTGAATTACAAAAAAGCAACCTTCCTAGCTGCATAAAGAATAAACTCTCACAGCACTCAATGTACTTTAACTTTTTATTACTAATAAAAAACTTGTCATCAAATTTTTGATACATATGCCTCAACAGTGAAATCTGCAATCCAAAGAAATAGCCTCATTATGTGTATAAATAATTTAACTATGCTGGTCTTTACTCACCACATAAATTCCTCCATGTTGACCATGGTGTATTTTGTTGTGTCTAACTATTGGATTGCTATTGGTTCGGATTTGAATGCCCGCCAGAGCATTGCCTGAAAAACAAAAACAAATACATTCATCTCAAAGTATTTATTCATTGTTTACGATATGATAACCTCTGCAAATAACAAGTTATATTTTAAGTTACTTCTACCACAAATTTGTAGAACAGCATAAGCTATAGATTGATAAATTTTGAGCAATTTGGATCTATTGCACAAGCAGTAACCAAACATGAAGAACTAAATCATCCTGTCTGCACGTAAAACGTCTAGTGCAAGTCCTAGGCTATAAAATATTAACATCGGACTATAACTTTTTGCAAAGGATATAGTCCAACTTGGGCTATAAAAAAAAACATATTGCTGTGCAAAAATTGCAAAAACCTTGTAACCGCAACTGCTTAATTAATACTCAACTGATCTTGCAGACAAAATGTCAGGCAGTTGTATACAGATTAATGACTTAAAAGATCCCAGTTTAGTTAGTATTTCTGTTTATGAATGACATTAAAACATTTAATGGTGCTTCGGAAAATTGTTGAAATTGTTGAAAATGAAAAGTGCGGATAATCAACTTTTGCCACTTGTGTTTTTGAGAACTATTCACATTTCTGTATTTTATAAATTAAAAGTGTTGGTTATTCGAGGGAAACTAAATATGCTCTCTAATACTTTTGTTTTTGATATGAATAAAAAATCAAACAGGGCAACGCAACCAATCCGGCATGTTCCCTACTCAATGGTGGGCCTTGCACATTAGCGTTAAAATTCTGGGGAAGGCTAGCACATTTATTTCTTACGTATATGCACACATTTTTTAGAAGTGATCATTGTATTTGGGTCCATAAAGCAATAAATCAGGCTATACAATTCTTCATGGGTCATAGTCCAAAGAACTATGGTCTTAAAGATTTTGGGGAAGACTGATCATCACACCTTGAAGAATCATAAACAATGATTTATCTATACATTTTCATTGCAATATTTAGCATACATAGGAAAATTAAAAAGCTTACAAAACTATAACCCTTACCATAAATATTATTGTGTTCTATGAGACCCCGGCCTTCCCCGAATATATACACGCCCCCTTGATGCCCATTGTAGATCTCGTTCTTCCTGATGGTGGGATCACTGTTTGACGTTATCCAGACACCAGCAAAGTTATTTGAGTGAATCTTGTTTTCAATAAACTGGCCTCGGCCGTTTTCGTGGACGTAAATGCCCCCAGTCTGGCCGTGATGAATCTCGCACTGGGTGACGGTCGGATTGGCACCGGCCTTCACCTCAAACCCAGCGATGCGGTTGTTGTGTATATCACAGTTCTCAAAGTAGCCCTGTGACGATACACAATGATGACAAAGATTATACTGGTGTAACAATTGCAAGTTAAACATCACAGTCATTGAAATTAGCATTTAGGCAAGCAAGCAGATTAATTACGTGGTTTTTCAGGAGTAATAAATTGAAACAAGTCTGTCTACATACATTTGACACTGTGACTATGCATGAATACAATTCTCCCAGTTCAGGGAAGACGTGAGCTTTTTTTGAATTGTGAAAACAAACTCCAGATTTCCCTTTTAATTGTTGAGCTGTCTCTATGTATGACAAGATAATAAATAAAACTTGATCGCTAAAAAAATATTTCTGTATTCATAGCTAAACTTCTTCTAAAATCCAGTAAAAAAAAACCTAGGCATTTGTGAATAATTTCACAGACAAGTGGTTAACAACAACGGTACTGACCTGGCCATAATCAAAGGTGAAGATCCCAACATCACGTCCATGGTGAATGTGGTTACGTCGCATGATGGGGTTGGCATAGTTCTTCACCCAGATTCCAGCCAGTGCGTTGCCACTGATTTCATTATCCTCATAAGTCCCCTGTTGCAAAACAGAAGAGAACATACGAGTATGCTGTGTGATTAAATTAACAGGATGAACAGTGTGGTTATTAAGTGCATGCAATTACTAGTATACTTGAAAAATATTTTGAAAATAGAAGTTAAATGCATTTGAAAAACAATGCTAATGATATGATTGTTATACATGTAATATTATGTTGTCTAATTAATTAAACAGTAAAATGCATATTATCCCACTTTGGATCGCATTTAATTAAACATATCATAACCATTAATTTTCTGTACATGTGGCTTTAAAGTAAAATAAATATGTTAACGGACTAAGTGTTCCCCTTAATTACTTCTGATTGGAAGCAATCAGTGTTTCCGAAATAGTGAAGATGACATGTAATGCCAGAAAACTATTGTTTATATATTTAAGTAAACATATAGTTACTATCAATACGATTCAACCACCACCACCCACCTGTGCATAGTCTGTTACATATAGGCCAACATTTTCACAGTCCTTGATAAGACAATGGTGAATGAACGGGTCAGCCCCCGAGCCTGCCACACACACTGCAGCACCTGAATATGTACAATTACATATTATAGAACATGCAAAACACAGCAAAAACATATCATATGGAAAACTGTGTTAACTTTTTTTTATAATGTTTCAGAAAGCCAGCTGCTCCCTGATTGTGAACACTGTCACATACAAGTATAATAAACCTAAACATAACACCATTTTGTTTTGCAACAAAGACAGAAATTGCATATAACAGAAATATTTCTGCTATAGATTCAACAAATGACTGTTTTACATTTTTTGTTTCAGCCCCCTAATTCTACAAATGTCCCTTGCTGCCACTATTGATGTATGGACCTACCAACTGAAGTGCTCTTGATTCTGCAGTGGGCAATGGTTGGCGAGCAGTTCTCTGTCACTTCCAGCGCATAGTGCTTGTGATGGGGTACAGAGGAGGCAATGTCTGGGGTAAACTGAAACACAGCAGTTTGATATAAGGTCAGTCGGTGGTGGAGAATATCTAGGATAAACTTAAACAGAGCGGTATTCAATACTTCTACTCTTCAAATGGCAATTAACTAGCCTTAGCGGTAGGACTTGGGGTTGCACAAAGACTTAAAGGCTCATAAAAGGTGACAAATCCAATTATTATGCATATAAACTGGTCTAATTTTTTACCGGATTTCAGTTACTCTTGTATAAAAAATGATAATAATACTTAGGTGCAACGTTGTCAAGAATTATGGAAGATATACCCGTTTCATAATTGGAAGAAATGTTTACAACTTTGCAAACTAACGTGGTGTGTAGCCTCAAAGTGGTGACATATGCTAAAAATAGCCGAAAGAAAATTCAATTTTAATTCTATTTTAAACAACTTTTTACCAGAAGAAAGTAACTAATCAGATCACTACAAACGTTTTAACCATTTAGAAGAGACATACTTTGTGAGTGATACCGTAAAACATTGAAAATCAACGATATATTTTTGGTGACCTGAGTCACCGGAGCGCTAGCTCTATCACGAGTAAACAGCAATGTAAATAAACTGATTGTTTGTAATTGACCTGAAGGACACTGTATTTTGAGCTCAAAACAAGTTGTATTGCTCATTTTTTTATGGTAATATCCAATAGCATATATATATTGTTTTTTGATAACCTTTATAAATAAAATATGCAAAAAATATTTAAATATCAGAAATAATTACAGATCGTCACCTTTTATGAGCCTTTAACGTCTAATTTTGAATTAACTAATACCATCTAGTACAAAAACAATCTTTAATATTACAAAAAAACCAAACCACTTTAGATTTTTTGGACTAGAATTTCACATAAAATGACATTGTTTACTACCTTCAATGTTATATATCCCAGATATGCATCCTTTGATCCCTCCGCAAACACAATGGTGGACTCACTCTCCCGTTCTATAATCACCTGGTCCATGACGTTTCCTGGAGCTGCAAGTAGTGGAATGGGATCCAAATTAAACAATTACCTACATTGGCGCTAAGGAAAAAAACTTAGTAGCCAATTTCATAACTGATTTGGGCTAGCATCAGATGATGCGCATTGGAGATATTGTATCTTATATTTCTTGTTATGAGTTGCATTATTTTACCATTTACTGAATACTCAATGCACATTGTTAATCCTACTCATTTAATTCTCTTTATTGTAAATTAAATCAACAATCAAGTAAAATAAAAAAAATAAAAAATAAACAACTCACTCAAAGCATTGGAGTGCTTAATATATTTACATACACACCCAACCCACACACATTTTTGTGTATTTGTTTGCTGTTTTTTTTATGGGGGGGGGATATATTTTGGTATTTTA
The DNA here is from genome assembly GCA_007657795.1 of Dreissena rostriformis. Taxonomy (NCBI): domain Eukaryota; kingdom Metazoa; phylum Mollusca; class Bivalvia; order Myida; family Dreissenidae; genus Dreissena; species Dreissena rostriformis. The sequence continues at coordinate 12,155 of VMBQ01000035.1, read as the reverse complement.
CATTTTATATTAATATTTATTGTTTTCTTCTAAACAACACATTATAATTACCTTTCATATTTCCAGTTGAAAAAAAAAACAATAAAACCAGTTAAATACACATCGTTCACAATCACAACAGTGTTACTGAATGACATCAATTAAAATATAGCTTCAAAAACTGCAAGCCGTTATTTTTCACCTGTCAGTGTTGTCGGTGTAGATCAAAGGCCTTTGATGTGAGTGCCGACTTTCGGCGGGATTCTTGCTGTAAACTTGTATTAGCAGGTGAATATATCAAATGGCATTAATCAATACTACATTACCGCAAGCATGCACGTTCTGTCAGGTAGAGCATTAATGAACTGGCTTCATAGAGAAAACTATCGGACTTTACTGCAGTTAAACTGGGATTTTTAACGGGTGAGGAAATAAATTGTGATTGCTGGAATTTAAATGGGAGATTGCTTTACAGGTATTATTTGTTAATGGATTGACTTGAAAATTAGGGCGAAATTAAAGATCACCATTTTGCAAAGAAATTAATTCAGAAGTTAAAAAAAATAATAGTACTGATTTTGATTTCAATCGAGTGTGATTGTGCCTAACCAAGCGTGACCCCAGAGATAATCTTTCACAGCATGTAACTATCGTCTGCAACAAAAGGCTAATGAGTGATCTGATAAACAATCCCCATGGGGCTTGTTTGTACACAATGTGGTGACGTAATATGCTCCAGTCATGTACCGGTAAGGGTGTAATCTGTGTATTCATTTCGATTTTTCTGGCTATTTATATGGCCTGAAAACAGGACTTAAGAGAGGGCTTTTGAAAATCGGAAGGTCCATTTTTTTCAATCGCCAATTTCATGAAAATCTTATTTTGCATCGCCAACCAGGAATTGTAATAGCCAAATGCGATTTTGGCGATCGGGAACACTAACGTAGATTACAATTAGTCTGTTTGAACAGTACTTGACAGAATGCATTTTATTTGATTGAAAGAAAATAGTAAGGCTTATACAACTAACAGGTTAAAACAAGAGATGTGTTTGTCAGAAACACAATGCCCCATAATGCGCAGTTTGTTTTTTTTTTACCTTTGACCTCGAAGGATAACCTTGACCTTTCACCACTCAAAATGTGCAGCTCCATAAGATACACATGCATGCCAAGTATCAAGATGCTGTCATCAATAATGCAAAAGTAATGACAAAAATTTACCTCAACATAATCTTAGTCAACCCCCACCATCTTCCTCCTCCTCCTTGTCCTCCTCTTCATCAGCAACACTACTATCATCCCAATTACCATTAAAAATACCATCAATCATCGCCATCATCATTCTCAACAATATTTCCACCATCATCACTGTTACCAATTAGTAATAGTATAACCATCAACGTCAATTTTACCATCAATAAATGACCACATGATGCCTACCTGCCCCAATAATGGTGACCCCCAGATCAATGAGCAGGAACTCCCCCACATATATCCCCGTGTGCACAAAGATGAGAGGGTCCTCATAATCTTCAGAGTCCACCCACGTATATGCCTGCTCTATCGCATCAAAACACTGAAACAGTCATTCAGGTTTTTTAAATATCATTTTTTTTTTTATTTGCAGCAATATCTACAACATACTCCAGCAATTTCAATACAGACAAATGTCATATAGAAAAACTATACTAAAACTTGATTTATTGTATTAATTACCTACAGATTGCCCTTTATCTGTACATGTGTGTTAAGTTTCACTATCATTTCTCGAATGTATCACATATTTTATTGCAGTATTAAGTGGAAATATAACTTCAAACTCTGCCTACTTACAAACATTTTGCGACTGGCCAGCCTTCTACCGCCATAGTAGGAGTACATGTTACTGCAGCCTGGTCGTACATGAACACCGTGGTACTGGAAAACAATGCGAAAACATAGTGTTTTTTTCTCAATAAGGAGAAAGGTGGCGGGTCCTTCAGATGGGAAATTTTAAGACAAAAGAGGAAATATATTGTTTAGACAAGCATGATTTCATGTTTATATTCTACTTTCTTATAAAGCATTAGTCACATTTTTGCAAACAGCGCAGCTAGGTGATTTAATGATTGAAAACAGTTAAACCCACGGAAAACATTTAAATATTTCGTTAAACAAACTCTTTATTACTGGCTGGTGACAGACCACTCAAAATTATTCAATATGCAAAAGGAAAAATATGAGAAGTAGTAAGGGATAATTGCCCTTTTTTTGGACTTCAAACAGTTATACTGGTTTTGTTCCTAATGGAGTTTTGGAAGGCTAGTGATTACGCCTGATAAGACAACTTATCAGTAATATGTCAGGGTTTTTTATCTGATTTTGGGGAAAGGGCCTGGCCTTTTTTGTGGGGAAAAAAATAGCGCGAAAAGCCGGAATTTGGGGGGGAAAATCACGCGAAACGCCGGATTTTGGGGAAAATAAGGAAAGTCTTAAATAATCACTTTAACATATTTTACTGTTTTTAAAACAAATTCAAGGCAACAGATAATTTAATTATGCAATATTTTGTATTTTCTACACTGGATCAGGTTAACTTATGTATTTAAAGGTTAAAAAAAAAAAAAAAAAAAAAAAAAAAAAAATTTTTTTTTTTTTTTTTTTTAGGGCAAAATCATTTTTGGGGGAAAAATTTCTGTCAGAGAGGAAAAAAATATCTAGGGGAAGGGCCGAAATTCAGCGGTTTTTCAGAAGGAAAAAAAACCCTGTATGTATATGAAGGAGGCTGATAAATAGTCTCAAAACCAAATGCAGCAGTGTTACTTCACAGTGAGTAATTCAAACAAGAATATCAGTGAAACTGATGGATGCGTCCCAATGATGCTTTGTCGATATATGGGTTAATTGCGTGGAAAAAAAGTGTGACCTTGAGAAAATCTATTATAAGCCTCTGTGACCTTGACCCCAGTGACCTCAAACCTCATCAAAAGGTAGAGGTACATGCAAGGTACCTACATGCCAAATATGTAAGAGATCTGTAAATAGTGAAGGCGCTATGAGAAACTGTAACAAACACAAAAGTGTGACGGAAGGAACGACAAACTGGCAACTATATTCTCCCCATATATATATATATATATATATATATATATATATATATATGGGGAGCATAAAAAGGTACTTTACCAGTTGTTTAAAGCTTTCTTTCCATGGATTTGCAAACTCTTTGTCATCCTTTTCAAGGAATGCGAACACCTTTGGCTCACGCCTGATTAACGGAAGATCATACTCGAAGATTTCTTGGTACAATTTTCGCCTGAAATTATTAGGAACTATTTTCAAAAGACAAAAAACAGATACATTTTACCCATGGTTGCCCACCTGTGTTGTCTAAATATTTATTGTACACAAGTTTCTCAGAAAATGTAGAGGCCCACCACACATTTTAGGGGCAACAGGCTAGTGGGCCCTTACTTATTTCTATCCCTAGAGTTTATACGATATAAAGTGGTCAATACAAAATACATGTAGATATTGCTAAACACATATCTGACCATGAAAAACAGGATCATTTTAGGAATCCAAAACTTGGACATCCAACTTCTTTATTGGAGAAAAACAAAAATGATTTAATATGTGAAATTGAAATCAAAATCACATACCAATGAGGTATTGTTAAATAAACAAAAGTAATGGCTTACAAACTTTTTGATTTGCATTGTACATGTATTTCTATATAATTTCTAGCAGATAACAATGAAGATCATATACCATGACATAACTCGCTAAATACATGTAGGCTTTGCCGTTGCACAACATGATATAATATTGTATTCACTTTCCACAATATACAGTTTATACCAACTTCACAGTCCGTTTTACCACTTGTAGGCACAACACAGTTATGTTATTAGGAGAAGTGATTTTTTTCCTAATAAGACGGGGCCGGACCCTTCCCAATTTAATAACAATTTTACTACTAGTACTGATTTTCAGGCGCTTGTGATAAGTGGCCCAGGGACAACTTTCATTAATAATAAAAATAATAGTTAACAGTTTGTTTAAAAAAATGAAACATCTGATGTGGAATACTTTAAGAAATACTCTTACATAGATATTTGTTTTGAAAGTGCAATAACATATAAGCCTTCAATATGCCCCTAATCTGGTAATCATGAAAATTTCACAAAAACAAACCCATGTAAGTTCATCTTACCGAAAGTGAATGATGACAAAGTCGAAAGATTACATGGTAAGCCTTTTCTACACATTACAAAACAACTGTAAAATTCCTGCATACCACAGTTCGATATCCTCTCCGATGGCTCGAAACCGCTTGCAGACCCTCGCCGCTCGACACAGGTCAAACTCAAGCAGGTAGCTGAATATCTTGAGAAGCACCTCGTCTGGTAGATCTTCCTGGAGGTACCTGCCCCCCACTGCTTCACCTGCAATCAGAGGAACACTCAAATGATAGTGAGTTTGGTAACAGCAGGTTTGCAGTATAGATCTGATACATTAACCAAACTCTTCTTTCTTCCTTAAAAACAGCAGGGCCCTCGATCTGCGTTTTTCTGGACAAAATACCCGCCCCTTTCCCAACAAAAAAATATAAGTTTTTTCCCTTTTTGTGGAAAAAAATCCCCCTATTTTTTTTTTATAGAAAAAAAGTGTCTTATGATTATTTATCTCAATTTTATTTCAAGTACATCTATTCAAATATACTAAATTATGAAAAAAAGCAATGAATATACCAGTAGTTTAGTTAGTACAAATGTAGAAATGTAGAGAGTAAGTTAAAAAATTCCCCATAAAAGGGAAACGCCGCGTAAATTCCCCCTCATGAGGGACCTGGGCCCCTTCCCTTGATGGCCAAAGAGGGCCCTGCATGAACAGAGATAGTGGATCCTGCTTCCCATATTTAAAACTCAAGTTGGGTTAGAATAGTATAATACTACCATTTCTGCCTTTTAAATGAGTTTTTTAAAGTTAAAGTCTAGTTAAGCAGATGCGTAACCACTTGAAAATCAAATATAGGCACTAAACAGTACATGTACATGTATGTGCACTCTTAATAATGGTAAGTTTTTTGCACAACAACATGCCTCTGGTTTAATCAGTAAAAGCAAACACAAAGTAATTGAATTATGTGTGAACATCATAACTTATGAAAGAGTACACATAACTTATCAAGATTGAAGATTGAACATACCTCTTATTTGTGGAACAGAAGGTTTGGAATTTTTCTTCTTTTTGGCTGGGATAGTGTTGTTACTGGTATCACCTGGTCTACGCCGTAAATTATACTGTGGCACAGATGTGGAAGGCGTCTCATCACTGTGTTCACTCTCAGCTACATCAAAGAAATGTTATCACTAACGTAACTTTATAAAAATAATGAAAATATAGCATAAAGGATTCCATTACTAGTCACATGAAGGTAGTGTACATGTATCTGTTGAAGTAATTCTTTCAAACATAAAATCGGTACGGCTGTGCTAAAACTTCCTAGTAAAAAGCGGGTGTTACAAATAAAAGAAGTTATTTACTATTTGCAAAGGGCCACATACGTTTTGCTACTGTACAAAAGTTTAAAAAAAAAAAAAAAAACTAGAAAATTATTTAAATTGGTTTTAAAACCTTCCACAAAAAGATTACATCCACTTCAGTATAAACGAGATATTCCTCAGTTTCATTTTTTCTTGATATTTCAGGGTTTTTTTTGGCCCGATTTTATAGCCGAATAACGGCTATGTTCCCAATTTCCAAAAAGTATACTTTTTTCCCAAAATTTGGTAAAAAATTCCCAATTTCCAAAAAAATTTTTTTTTTTTTTTTTTTAAGGGTCTAATCACTCTAATGATTATTTTATCTCAAGTTTATTTCAATTACATCTAAAAAGTTTATAATAAGGATTTATACGATTTTATTCTGTTAATTTGAATTATTATTAAGACTTTTATCAAACTAGTTTTCACCAATTCTGTAGACTTTTTGCGCTATTTTTTTTTAATCCTGAATTTATTTTCCCAATTTCTTGAAAACGCCGATAAAATTCCCAATTCCAAAGCCATGGGCTATCTTCCCAAAAAGTGGAAAAAAAAACCCTGTATTTGCAGTCTTCATGATGATATATTTTTTACTATGTATATAATAATTCTTAAACCAAGTATTCTTGTGGGTCGGCTATTCTTGGCTCTTGCAGTATTGCGTTTATTCCCTATGGCTTTTATTTACAAACAAACATTAATTTTGCAACCTACATGTACTTGTTAAATCTGAAATAAAATGTCTCCCACTTCCAACATCAATTGCTTCTTGGTAATATTTTCCGTGGAAATACTATAGATTATAGATAAGAATGTACAATGTAGGACAGTGCTGTTGTTTTTGAGTGACTACAACTTAACTTTATGTAATTCCGTTATAAAAAAGTTATTCTAAAATGCAGTTACATGTATGTCAAATAAGTCATTCAATCATTCATCCGATACACAAGAACGTTGTTTAGACGCGAATAATTGTTCTGATAGTACCGCTAGAATACCTTGTTGCAGGCTACTAGCCCAAATCATTATGCTAACATAGAAACGGATTAACAAACTAAATAACCTGACTATACAAATTATCAGTGTCTAGTAGCTTTTTAAAAGCGGATGCCCGCTTGCCCGTGCAGTGTTAACATTGTAGCGGGCACGTGATTTTCCAAGTCCAATTCGTATTAACATCTTTCCGTTTTTTTTTTCCGACTTTTCATCTTGTTTCTATTTTTGGATTAACAGGGGAATCTTCGAGGAGTATGTGACGAGCCATTTAGCCCGTTATGCAGCCTTAAATATGAACATGGACGACAACCCAGTCACATTGATTCTGTATGACGGACACAAGAGTCATCTCTCCCTGACACTGACAACATGGGCATCGGAGAGAAACATTATTTTGTTTGTTCTTGCCCCACACTCCGGCCACCTCACACAGCCTTTGGACATTGGGGTGTTTGGACCTCTGAAGGCGTTCTACAATAGGGAATGTCGGGCCTTCATGCATGCCAACCCAGAAATGTCCATTTTTGTCCATAACTACAAGAGACATCGCTAGGCTCACTGCTAAGCCCTTCACCAAGGCATTCTGCACTGAAAATATCTCATCAGCTTTCAGGAAGTCTGGCATTTACCCATTCAGTGCCAGTGCCATTACTGATGTCCAGACAGCCCCAGGATCTATATATCCCAATGCGCACATTGAGGAGAGCGACCCGGCATCTGAGGTGGTGGCAGCACCAAGGACTGAGAGCGACCCCGTATCTGAGGTGGTGGCAGCACCAAATGAATATTCCTTAAGTACCGCGACTCACCTGGGTTGCAGGCTACAATAATGCATGTGAATCAATGCTTTAAATATCAATAAAAAATTGACTTCTAAAAAAAGGGCAACCAGTTTTTTAAAAGGGCAAGTATGATAGATATTTAAAGTATCTTGTTCCCCGGGCAAGTGAGTGTCAATTTTTTATGTTCTGAATCTGAATGAATACGTTGAAGTGACCAAGTTTGGCTTTTATTCAACGGGGATAATTTACGTTTACCCCTGGTAGCCAAAATAACATTTTGCTAGACCCAGACTTATAAGCTCATAGTAAGCTTGAAGACTGTAATTGGGTATAATTAACTAACTTACCTCCCTTGTCATAATTGATAACATTATGTCAAAATCAACATTTCAGAATAAATAAGAGATAGAAAGTTTTTATTAGCAAGTTATTAACTTTTTTGGCTTTTAAAAAAATGGTGATTAAAATAAACCTGGATACATTCATTATGTAAACATGAAATAACTGCACAGTTGTGATATTGATCCACTCCAATTTGTTAACAAGAAAAGTTCTTCCAAACAAAGAATAATTTACCTGCAGATGTGGCCGAATGGGTCCGTTTCTTGACAGACGAACGTCGTCTTTTTAATCTTGAACCCAACCTTGTTGTTCTACCACTCTGTGATGGCATTTTAGGAGCTGCAAACGACACAAATCACAAAAAGAAATATTATTTATGTCCGATGTTTCTCTCTCGCAGCCATATTGAAATTTACAATTATGCGAATGGGCAACTGACATTGTCACGTGGATGCGATCGACCAATCACTCGACCGGAAAAGGGATTTCCTGTCGAGGCTAGACAAACGTGCAAGAACGAAAATTGTAACATTAATAGCTTTGAGATGTCTGCTAGAATTGGATTTACACTAAATCCGGAGGGATATGTATTTATAAGAAGAGAAGTTAAAAAGGAAGATGTCGCACTGATACAGCGTGTAAGTTGTCGGCTAAGAATGGTGTCGTGTCTTTTAGCCTAAGGCTGCAAAACCGCGGTTAGAACTTCAACATAAGACAAGTTTGAAACGTGAAAGATGGGATGAATTGATTGTTCAATTTACATGCTAGTGAAATGTTCCGTGTTTTAGTATTATTAGCTCGGCTGTTTTCGAAGACAACAACAGTACTAATACAAACATACATCATAGCACATGGAAAGCAAAGAACATTTTATTTATTTATTCACGAACAGTACAAACACTCCAATATACATAGTACATGTCACACTTCTTTACTCAGTCTCTTCATCTTTACTCTTCATCCTCGCCATGGTCTTCAATGTTGGCCGGAAAAGGTCCTGTTCCAACCAGGTTGCTTGACTCCCTCAAGTGCCTCGACTAATGACATTGTAATAATTAATATAAAGTATGTTTTTTCTCTTTTTTGAGGCTACAAAATTATTTTATTTCATACAGGATTATATAATAATTTAACTTAGCTTACCAGTGTTGCATCTCCTGTGCCGCCATCTCTCACAAATATCACATGAAATAGCTTCATCATCGTCAATAACATTGGTACCACAATCAATACAAGAAAAAATAATGTCTGCCATGATGTTGGTATGGTTTTACATANTTTTAGAGAGTATAGCATTGCACTCCAAAAAGATTTAGTATATTGTAACCTACAGTAATAGTCCGCCTAGGCTAATCAGAGACGTTTTTTTCCGCCTAAACTGGATTTTCGTCAACCGCAGTCTTCCTTTAAACGCCTTAACGAAAAATACAATAAAAGTGGAAAGTTTTGTCCCTGATAAGCCTGTGCGGACTACACAGGCTAATCTGGGACGACACTTTACGCACATGCATCAACCGCTTTTCTCAGAGCGCGATTCCTACATGCTTCACTTACATACTTACATATACACATATATACAAGGGAGTGTAAGTCAAGCCAATCGGTTACATGCGTTTGTATTAATTTTAGTTGATATTTTTGTTGACAACTTGCTTGATTCATTGATATGGTTAAAACTAATTTATATAGTATATAATACTAGTATAAATACTGGTGAATGGCGAGATTTGCGGTTGGTATGGTCCAAGCATTGAACTAATTTGTGCAGTCATTATTGGAGTATTCAAATGCATGAACATTATCACTTATACACAATCCTCTGTTATATCAAAGCTTGCCAGCCAGAACTGTGGATCAACTTCAACGGCAAGGAAATCGAGGACTCAGCGGGGTACCAGATCTCCTTTGGCAACAACGGCAACGTGGTGAACACGAGTAACGCGGGTCGCTTTGACGGCACTGGCACGCTGACGGTGTGGCAGTACGCCAACCAGGACATGGGCACACAACTCACAGTCAACCTCAGATTCTATGAATTCCCCGGAGGCGTCTCTGATGAACAGGTAATGAGCAAGAAAGGTCGACGCCAAGACATGTTGGCGCCACGTTTTTATTTTAGTTAAGTACTTGTTATCAACGGTAAAATAAAGAAATCTACGTCGCCACATTACAATAAGATGGGCCTATCTGTTTGTGTATTCTTTATTTGCGATATATACCGGTAAGTGCGATTTACATGCATGAGCATGGCTAAAGAAAATGGCAAGTGGCCACCACATTGTTTTTATTCGTTATTCATGTAACCAAGTATCATCGCGAAAAAGTTGCCAGAAGTGTATTGTATGTTGTTGGATTTCTCAGTATTTGACCGTTTGACAATAAAGACAATTAAATGAACGTCGTCACAAATTAGAACCATAATCGATTGCGCCGCTGAAAGCCGACGTACTCCGTTCATGTATGGCATATTATGTATCCGAACATCGGTTCCGATACGGACCATGGTTCCTACGCTATTTTTGACACAGGCGGACAATTTTAATGGTAGACAATTGGTTGAAGTCGCGTAGCTCTAGTTTTGCCGTATCACACGAGCGGTATTTTTTTTTAAATTTATATACATGTACACCTATGAATTAAAACTGTGGTATTCTATATGACTACGTGCTCCGTTCTGCTATCTCCCCGCAGGTGCTCTTGTCAAACTGCTACGGTCGGCAGCTGGGCTCTGTCGAGGTGGTGCTCAACCAGCAGACCAAACCCGTCATCTTCCGGTTGGAGGCGCGCATCGGCAGGTACCCGGAAGGTGTGGAGATCACCATACCATACAAGGTAAGTGGTGCGCAAGGGGCAGAAAAGAATTACTGTGGTCCTATCCATAAGTTAAGTACTATGTATTTATATTAATGGCTGAGACTGTATTATTAATATCGTATTCTTCACAAATTCATATTATTCTTACCCATACGTCGATACAAAAAAAATGTAATACAACATTAAGCTCAGTAATTAGTACTTATCACTTTAAGTATTCATATGACCGGACATTTCCAAAGGCATACATATTAACCATACTCGCAAGCACTTATTGTCCAGTTCCATCACTTGTCGTGAATATTGTTGTTGGCTGCAGTCACCTGTAAATTTCCGGTCAATTCAATTAAAATTAAATTTCAATAGAATATACACCCGTTTAAGTCTAGTAAAATGGTGTTTTCAACAGCATTGTTAACAAAACTATTTGTTGCTCAAAAACTGTACAGAAAATTAAATGAACATATTTGCTCAAAGTTACTTATCATTGCATGCTGATATAGGACAAGGCGTGGAAGAACGTCACCCTGGCGTATGACGGCAATATGGTGACGGCGCAGGTAGACGAGGAGATCAAGTCACAGCCACTGAAAGGTACCGTACACACGAACACATACAAGAGTTTGACAGCACAGAAGCATGTGCGTTAAGTGTCGTCCCAGATTAGCCTGTGCATTCCGCACAGGCTAATCAGGGACGACACTTTCCGACTCAACGGGATTTTCTCAAAGAACGGACTTCCTTTAAACGAAAAATACAATAAAAGCGCAAAATGTCGTCTCTCATCTGGGACAACACTTTACGCATATGCATTAAAAAAAACGTTTTCACACAGCGAGGCTCATATTATACGAATACATTTTGCCAGTTTGTACCTTTATTTATCCAAAAATTGGCTGGAAAAGTTGCATAAATGGAATAGTCATTGAATTTTGCTCGTTTGTATAGATGTAACCTACTGCTTTTACAGCAGTAATGTTCTGGGTTCTTGGTCTAGATATATTGGTTCTAGATATACTACCNACATAAAGGGGTGGTACATAAGGGGACTGGTACATAAAGGGTGACACCCGCCATAGCCCTCTCGTCTTCCGCTAGAGGGTTCAGGTCATTTTTTGTTTTTAATTATTTTTGAATTCTTTTAATGAAATAAATAGAGCTTAAAATTAATTTTACAATGATGCAACTTTTATTATTCTATGACTTATAGTTTTGGAGATATCACATTTTTTAGTCTTGAATATGGTCAAATTCAGCAACTTTTTCCTATATATCACATAGTGTAGTAAAAGGCACCGAAAATGTAGGATTTCAACCAATATTATTTGATTTTGTTATAATAAGAGGACAAATAAGTCTGGAACATATCACAGAGGGAAGTTGCGCAAAAAAATAAAATAAAATATATATAATATATCGTCACCTCCCCGCGAAAATGGCCAACCTCAATATTTACAAGTTTTCAGGAGAAGGAAAAAACTTAATATTTTCTTTAAAAATTACACAATGAAGCTAAAACTTTGCATGATGACTTTTTAAATGTCCCTTCATGTGGCATAATGTTAAAAGTGACGTGTGACTTTTTTGAAAAAATATGAGAAAATTGTCTAGCTCAAGCTTTGACTCAAGCTTAAAGCGCACAATTTTCTCATATTTTTTTTCATCCGCTGCATTAACTTTGGAAATTTTCGCATTTACTTTGGAAATTTTCG